>JBBPDB010000083.1:15014403-15034737 GCA_037974465.1 Brachypetersius altus
AAACACCACGGCAGGAGAACACCATGCGAAGAACCATCAATGCTCTCTCTTTCTCTCTCTCTCTCTCTCTCTCTCTCTCTCTCGCTGTCTCTCTCTCTCTCTCTCTCTCTCTCTCTCTCTCTCTCTCACTGTCTCTCTCTCTCCCTCTCTCTCTCTCTCTCTCTCTCTCTGTCATTTTTCCTATTGTATTGACCCTCATACAGTCTGCCCTTACTAGTGCCTTCCTCTTCCTCTGAAGGGGGTTAGCTTGTCTTGGTCGGTTCTGTTTTTTCCAGACCAGTCTAGACTGCTTTTTGAATAAGGCACACTTTAGAGCAGCCATTTAGAGCGGAACCCGTTTACATATATCAGTCTTAAAGGCCAAGTAATAAAAAGAGCCTAAGACCTAAAGACAGACTGGAAAAGGGTCATATAAACATGAATTATGGTTACAAAACTACAGATCATCACGAGTCTTAAGTGGAGCTCGGGGAATGAAATAAAGTGCGTGAAGAATGCAGGGTATGGGCTCACATTGCTAGGAGCTGTTAGCGGTTGTTCGCTTTGGTTCCACTTAGGAATCGTGGAGAAAAAGAAACTCCTCCACACTCCTTTAGAATGACTGTCTCTGCTTTAAACATCTTGAAATATGGTCACCTAGCTCTTCTCCTGCAGCTTCAGCAACTGCTTGCAATGCAGATGAAGGGCTTCTATATCTATATACCTACATTTTTGTAATGTATATGTAAATATCGTTTTTTTGCCTTTATTTTTAATATAATTTGAAAAACTTAATTATAAATGTATTAGAACAATGCATTCATTTATTTTACCATATGTACATACATGAAAAATAGATGGACAGATTTAGCACATATAGTTAAATACATATAGTACATGCCGTATATTACGTTTTTGCATTCACGATTATATTGTGTATTGGGAAAAAATAAAATGCAAAATAAATAAAACACATATATCTTGTTTCATTTTGTTCCAGTGTGTTACATTTTGCAAATAAAACACTAAACGTGTTAAAGTGTGTTTTCTATGGAGCTTGTGTACTTATCTTTACTTAGAAAATGAACAGCACATGTCATTTGACCAGAGGCGCCCATACTATTGCAAATTACTGTGAGTGTGTGTGTGTGTCTGTGTGTATGTGTGCAGTGTGACAAGTATATTGCAGTTAGCTACACAAGTACTACTTTATTTCTCAAATAAAAAGCAGTACGATACCCTTCGTAATAGGAAGACTTTAATAACCTGGAGGCCCTAAACATGTTTAAAATTCATTTGCATATCAAGGTTGGGATTTTAATATTCCTGCAGCAGGACAGACTCCCCTACTTAAAAGACAGCCACATCTTTTCATGAATACTCATTTATTAGTTGGAGGCAATGGTTTTGCTGTCTTTAGGTTAGAGCTAGACTAAAAAGCTCTCGGTCTTGCTTGTTTGTGTGTGTGTGTGTGTGTGTGTGTGTGTGTACCTTCATTTTCTCACTGTTGCATGTTCTCATGGAACTACCTTCACCCTGACAGATTTATATTCCACCACAGATTCAGACGCCATAGCTGTCAGGGGGTATGTGTGCCGCAGTGGGGTGGAGGGTGAAGAGAGAGAGAGAGAGAAACACAGAGACAAAGAGAGAGAGAGAGAGAGAGACTGAGAGAGAGACAGAGACTGAGAGAGACACACAGAGAGTGAGAGAGACAGACAGAGAAGAAGTGTGAGCGACATACAGGCAGACATTCATTCATTCACGCTCAGGCAAGTGGTTGCAAGAGGGAAATGCTGTCAGTCTTCAAGTTCAGGTGTCAGATTAGTGACATTCCTGGTGGTCTCCTCACTCAGTTGTCTGCGTGTGTGTGTGTGTGTGTGTGTGTGTGTGTGTGTGTACATAAACCCTTGACCTCGCAGTGATTTCTTCTCTGTACTGTGTACGCACTACTATGGATATTCGCAGACATTTGGATGCTAGAGCAGTCGAAAAGGTTGCTCTGAGGTTGAAAGCAGTGCATATTTTGACTATAAAATAATAAAATAATAAAAATAAAACTGAAGAAGTTGGCGCAATCAGACTAATTAGCCAAATAGGCCAGATCTTTGTCACTACTTAGCTTTAGCTAATCTTTTTACTTTTTTAGTATTTTAGTCATTTAAAAAAAAGAAGTACAGCAGCTGTCCATCATGTCTGTTTTTAAGGAGGATAGTGAGGACAGCTGAGAAGATCATCTCCCCTCTTTCACGGACATTTAAACCACACACTGCAATCCGCAAAGCCACCAGCATTGTGGATGACCTCACACACCCCTCATATACCATCCTCTGTCTGGCCTCCCCTGCCAGAACGGGAAACAGTCTCTTCCCTCAGGCCATCAGACTCTTCAATCAGAACTGAATCATAAACTGTTCCCTCCCCAAACACACACAAACACACCTCTGACCTGAACCTCTTCCTTCTCCTAACACAACTCATATACACAACTGAACAGTTGTGCCTTAAACAAACAGCTTCTGCTTCAACTGCCACTCTAAATACCCCCCTATTTATTATATACTGCACATTCTCTGTCCTGCCATGATTTGCACAACTATTATTTATTGCTGTCTACCTCTATTGTGCATTTTTGCACACTCAACGACTCCACTGCTAGAATACAGTATCTATCATAATACTGTATTCATTCAAACATCGACTGTAGCAGCAATTGTCAGCTGCAGTAAATACAGTCTGTTTTGTCGCTCTTGTGTTTTTCTTGCGCTCGCACTGTCTTTCTCTCTTTGCACTCCGTGGATTTCATCATAACCTTTATGTTTCCAGACAAGGCATTATGAATAGTTTCTTATTTACAGTGACAGCCTGGCAAGCACTTGTAAAACAAACAACAAAAAACAAAACAGATGAACAAAAAAAAACAAAGGCACAGCAAAATAATTAAATAAAATTAAATCATTTGCAGGTATCATATCTGTAAGTAGGGCTTTTAAAGCCATGACAGATCTAAATTTATCTGGTTTTCAAGATTTTCATAATGAATTCCAGTCATTAGCAGCAGCAGATTGGAATGACAACATAGTAAAAGAGGCTTTTTTTTTATGAGGAAGGAAATGTTGTTATTGATCAATGAGACAAAACATTGATTAATTACAGTGTACATGTATATTCTTTCAACATATTTATGTTAGTCACTGAATATTAACCAGTTATTCATTTTCTTATTTTAGTATCAAAAACATTACCCAGACCCCAAGCCCAAGGTAATAGAACTCAGTAAGGGATAATGCACATGGAAAATAAATTAAATAATAATAATACTACAAATAATTGGGGGCATTAACGGCTATATTTTTTCATCGCGCGAAAAGAATCTTGCACCATTAATATAATATGTATATTATATATGAGAGATATTAACATTTGGAATACCATTGATTAAAATTGAAAAGAGAATGGGACCAACTATTGAGCCCTGGGGAACACCTAAAGTCACATTAAGAGGCTGAGTGAGATAGTGGTCTGGAGTTACATGCTGTACCTTAAACCAATCCAGCGAGTGACTGCAAACTCTTGTCCTATCTAGTTTTTTTTAAAAAGAGGAAATGATTCACAGAGTCAAAAGCTTTCATAAGGTCAGTATATATTGCTGCACGTCGTTTAGCCTCCAGTGCAAAAGAAATGTCAAAAACTTTTAAAATCACAATGACACATCCAGAACCTGAGCAAAAACCTGACTGAACACTGAAAAGAATGTCATGCACTTAAAAATAGTGAATCGGCCGCTTGTTGAACAGCTTCTCAAATTTCTATAAATACTTTGTAAGATCTGCGCTTATGTAGTTTTGTGGTATTTTTGCTGTTATTCCTGTGAGAACGTTGTTTTTTTCAGTGTGTCCTGACTAAATAGCTGAAATTACACTAAGACTTATTGCTTTAACTTGACTTGAAGTTCTGCTGCTAGGTAATTTAGCTTATGTAGTGTCTGTTAGCTAATTTAGCTAATGTAAGCTTGCTTTCAATGGTTTGCTAGCCTATCCGGTAATCCCAGTGACACTATTATACATTATACACTATTATAAGCATTTGAGCTTCTTTCTGTGAGGTTTCTGTATTATATTTATGTTAAGTACCACATTTTGGTAATAAAAACTGCCTATGCTTATTTGCTTATTTGCTTATTTGGGGTGCATATACTTATATACATACAGGTATATATAGTTTTAGGCTATTTGTAAACTTCATAGTCTCATGCCTGAGCCAGGGGCACATCTCACTACATGTTGGCTTGTATAACTGTGCATGTGACAAATAAAGAATTGTGGCTGGTTAATTTTTAAAGTAGAAACTCTAACACAAGGAAACACTAATGTTTAGCAGTAAGCAGTCAGGATCTTAGTGTCAGGTTCCGACCGAGACAGACCCAAGTGCAGAGTAAAACAGACAGCAATGATTATTCCGTAGATCAGCAGAATACAGAAAACAGATACTGGCAGAGTTCCCAAACCAAAGTCCAGCGAGGCAGCGGGTCCAAACCATCATACCAAAGAACTGAGTCCAGGAGTGGAATCCAAATAGTCAGGGTCCAGAAAAGCAAACCAAATGAGCGAACAGAACAAAGGGGAGATACAAGACCCAAAATGAAGAAAGACAGGCAGGGTAATCAAAACCAGATAAATCAATTAACGAGATGCAACAAACGCTTGGGGTGCAGGGATAGTCCATGGCAATAATTCTCAAATCTGAAAGTGGAAGTCTGAGGCATTTTTGTCCATGTGATTAGAACTCAGGTGAATAAGATCTAGGCATTAGGAGTTGTGGAGAAGAGGGTCTGAGTCTGGGGTTCTGTTGTTATAACCTCTCACTGTCCTCTAGGACCATTTGCAACATGATCCGGTCGCAGGAACCTTCATCACAGCGCAGCCTATAAGGCACTTATAAGAAAACCTGAGCATCGAGGCATCAAGACAGCCGCTGTTAGTTTCAGACGCTGTGTTATTGTAATGTGTTATTGGTCCTATTTTTTTGGGCAGCATTGTTGCTTGTTATTAAGCATTTTGGTGGCTTGTTGTTGTTGCCAGATTATGGTATAATAGAGCGTATTACTGCGAGACAAAGCACAGTGAGGTTTATTCCAGTGTTCACAGAATCTTATTTCTGACAGGCATAACCTAGAACCTGTCACACTCCTGCACTTTACTGTCCTTCAGGTTCAATATGAACACACTTTTCACCCAGAAAAGTTAAGATACAAACCGGCCCCATCATTCAGACACCAGCATTCAAAGACTCACCTCCCGATCAGTTCATTCTGTATAAACGGGTTGTGGTGGCCTAGTGGGTAGGATACTTGCCTTTGGACCAAGAGGTCATGGGTTTGCATCCTACCTTCAGCAAAACCACCACTGGGTTCCTGAGCAAGACCCTAAAAACAAGTTACTCCAGTCAGACTGCCCCCTGTAGTTAGGAAATAGAAGGATAAAAGTCCACTAAATGTAATTACATTTCTCTTTCTTTCTTTCTTTGCTCAGGCCATGGTGGAGACAGCGAATAACCTGCTGGAGACCCATTCTCAGGCTGCGTGGAGGGCTCTGGCAGTCAGTGAGCAACTGCGCTGTGCCACCATGCTGCTGGACACAGTTGAGACTGGAGCTTTTATGCTGGCCGACAACCTGCTGAAGACCGACACCATACAGGAGAGCGCCCAAAACATCCGTACGTCTGTGCACACACACACACACACACACACACACACACACACACACACAGACATTTATTCCCACATTACAATGCTGGGGACATACACATGCCCCCTTTGTGTGACATAGAAATATGCATAAGCTTTGGCATCCCTGTTCAAGTGACATATTTTTGTTGCTTCCCTCATAAGTACACATTCTCTGCAGTGAACACACTTGCAAAATTGCAAAATCACTGTTTATTTCTGAATATAATAAGTAGGGAAAAGACAAAGCCTCTGCAAAACCTCTATCCCACATATTAGGTTGTATTTCGTTCCAATATTTCTTTTCAATAACTCAGCAAAATGAAAACTGTGCATAAAAATGCCTTATTCGAGTTTGCTTGCTCTAAAGGACGGGTACACACACACACACACATACACACACACACACACACTCACATGTGTATACACGCACACACGTTCGTACACAAGGATGCAAGCACTGGTAATTGAATGCACTGGTATGGCAAGCCATTTAAGGCAAGTCAGATTCAATATATGTTGGAATTACACACACACGCACGCACACACACGCACGCGCACGCACACACGTCATGATGCAAAGCACATGTTGAATAAGACACGGTCCAGAGGATCTGAGGCTCTGTTGTATGTGTCCCATCTGTAATAGATCAAAACTATCCAGAACATTCACACATAAGAAACACACACACACACACACACACACACACACACACACACGTTTTTTCCAAAACTGACATTATGGACAAACTGCAGTCTTTTGAAAAGAGGAAAACTTTGAAAAGCACAGACACAGAGTGCTTGGATATGATATATTTTTTTGAAATTCCTGCACTAGGTGGCTAACATTCTGACCCATACATCCATTAGTGTGTTGACAGTAAAAGAAGTGTGTGTTCGCAGCAGTCTGTAAAGTGGCTGCAGGTTGACGGGTGCGAGGGTTCATTTCCCCTCGGGCGTCTGCAGCTGAGCGGGCCTGGAGGAAAGCGCGAGCTCACAGCGGAGCCTGATGCTCAGCTGAGTGTGAAACGGCCCTTCGGAGCTGCGGAGGAATGACGGGAAAGAAAAAACAATCACTCACACACACGCAGAAACACACTTAAAGGAAACGTTCAGAGGAAAATCAAAAATTACAGTTTCTCTTTAACCCAGATATCGTCAGTCATCCAGCGAAGGTTTGGCCCTCGAGCGCCGGACGAGCGCTACAAGGTTAACGTAACTAATAAGTATTGAAAGCTCATACCCTACAAATTAGTATTGCGCAAATGTCATGCTTATACACTGTATGGACAAAAGTATTGAGACACTCCTGTCTTTTAGGGTTTGCACTAGATCCCTTCATTCCAGTGAAGGACAATCTTAATGCTTCAGCAAACCAAGACATTCTGAAGAGCGCCATTCTTCCAACTCTGTGGACACAGTTTGGGGAAGAACCTTCTCTATTCCAGCAGGACTGTGCCCCAGTGCACAAAGCGAGCTCCATAAAGATATGCTGGATGAGTTCAGTGTGGAACAACTTGACTGGCCCAAACTGAGCCCTGGCCTCAACTCCATCCAACACCTTTGGGATGAACTGAAACAGAGATTGCGAGCCAGTCCCAAAATCTTTCTCCACATAGCGTATCACACTCTTGCTCATTGTTAAATAATCTTACAATAGTTGTGTGGGTCCCTCCAACCAAATTACATATTTTGTGAAAAGAAGTAAACACAATCTCTGCAGCAAATCTTATAAAAAAAAAAAAGAATTTATTTTTGCTTCGTAAATCAACACAATGTGCTATTTGGGGTGCTGAAACTTTTGCAAACCACCGTATGTGGTTTCTGACACGAGGACAAAAAGCAGAGGAGAAAAACAGACAGAAGTATGTTGCGTGGCTAAGAGGAGTAGAAGCAGCCATCTGGACGCCTGAATATTTGTCATTTTTTTCTACATAACAGTAAGTCACAAGAGTGTCAGGAGCATATCAGATTGACAACACAGCGAGTGTGTGATGATTTAGGTATGATTTGAGCAGCCGCATGAACTTAGGCATGCATATAAAAAGCAAGACGCGTTTTAGGAAGCGATAGAGAACAAATTGGAGCAAGAAATGGAGCCTGAGATACTCAGAGAAGGAGAGTAAGAGAGGAAGGCTGTGCAGAGAATATGGCAGACCAAAATAGGAAGGACACTGAGCGCGAGAGAGAGAATGTGAGTAAAGGGCATTATAAACGACGGAAAGAAACATAAGTGGAGAAGACAGCAAGGACAAGCCTGCTGAGAGGACTGACAAAGAAGAAGACTCTTTAAAAGACAGCACTCACAAGCGTGAAGGAGGCCAAGGTGGAAAAATATCAGGCACATACAGAACAAGTCAAAAGTTTGGACACTGATGCAAATTTGAAGCCGTTTTTCTCGGCATGTGATAAAGTGTCTGCTACCAAAGTTAACATTTGAATAAATTCAGACAAACAAGAAAGCAGTAAAAAGTATCAAGATTTGTGTATTAAAGTAGTTATTGTGTGAGCTGGTGAGGAGAAAAGCTCCTGATTTAATTTAATGAAGGACTAATTCAGTCTGTTTCCAATGAAACTACAAGTAATACTGGACTTCCACAAAGAACACTCTGATATACTGAACATAAAATCACTATTTCCTGTGTAATGCTGTTTGTTTTTATTCTTTTCTGTTTTATTGAGTGTAGTCATATTAGTGGGAAAAAGACTTTTGCACAATACTGTATAACATAGTGGAAAGAATTGTGTATTATGTAAACAATGGAAAGTTTCAACACTTTCCATTCCATCCACAGTCCAAGTGTGTAAATCAAAAATCAAAGTGTGTACATAATCAATTTAGCTCCGGCCATTGACGATGAAGTTAGAATAGAAGAAGTGTTTCAAATAAGACACCTTTTCGTTTGGCCTAATAAAAGGTAATTTGCATATAAATGCTATCAACTAGATGCATTTAGAAGAGAAAATGTGAAATCTTGATATAAAAACCAGTGTTTTGACACGCAAGTATTGACTTTATGGCCAAATAATCTGCTCGCGTCGTGGATTCGACCCAGTGATCTTCTGCTTCTCTTCATTCAGCACACCAGGGTCCTACCAATGAACACCCGAGGGGGTGTTAAGGCTCTTACCAAGCCATTTATGGTTAAGGATGGCTGAGCGCATAACAGCTTTTCTTTAAAATTAAACCACAACTATCAGTGATGCATCTTTTTTATGACGGACCTAGCTTTAGTCTGTTGAGGCTGCCACAGTGGTGACGTCTCCAAGACAATCTCTCTCCCCATACATTACAGAGGCGACTCGACCACAAAAACCAACTCTTTTAAAAAATCTATACTCTGGCACTGAATACATGCACATTACACCAAATATTAACAGACTTTCTGATGTTGGAACCATGCCCATATTGCAAAAACTGTTGAGAAGAAGAGGCGCCTGTTTAAAAACAGCTCATTTAATGCCTGAGCGAACCTAAATCTGCGTTTCCTTGCTAGGTGTGTTAATCTCGCTTTTGTGGGCACATCCAATGCAGTTATGGATTACGTGTCTGTTAAATTGCCAATGCATTTTGACGGAATTCTTATTGTCAATGTAAGCTGGGCAATGTAATGCTCATAGAAGTGGTACCTTCTCTCGTAACAGTGCTGATGTTGCTTGCCCACCCAGACAGCTTTAAGAAACCTACATTTCCTCACAGTCTCTCTTGGGTTTGAATTGAGTGAAAGCTAGGGACTGAGCAAAAGATCCTCTAGCACACATAACTGAGCCATCAATCTAGCTTATCTGTCTGCCTGTCGTTCATCTGGAGGATGGACATCCAGCAGTAAAGTGAATAAGAACCTTGCCTTCTTCAAGGCGTCACTATATAAGAGCTGGATAATGGTTTTAGTGAGTCATGGAAACAGTGGGGATAGTATACAACCCACCATGCATATGTTTCTCCCTCATTTTTCCACATTTTGCTCGCACTGTTGGGTTTAGCTCCGCTTCAGTGGCATTGGAGGAAAGCCCTGGGGGCTGTCAGTCACAGGTGCTCATCAGAATAGGACAGATGCATAGATACACAATATGGACAAAATGACCATCACACCTACAGGGACTTTAATGACATTCAAACACATAGACTTTAATATGGAGTTGGTCCCCCTTTGCAGCTAGAACAGCTTCCACTCTTCCTGGAAGGCTTTTCACAAGATTTTGGAGTTTCTGAGGGGATTTGTGTCCGTTCATTCTGTACAGCATTTATGAGATCGGACACTGATGTCGGACGAGAAGGTCTGGATCACAATCTCTTTTCTAGTTCATCCCAAAGGTCCTGGACGTGGTTGAGGTCAGGGCTTTAAGTTCTTCCACACTGAACTCATCCAGCATGTCTTTATGGAGCTTGCTTTGTGCACTGGGGCACCATGATGCTGGAGCAGAAAAGGCTCTTCCCCAAACTGTGTCCACATGGTGGAAGCAAAATATCTTGTTATGTCCTGTGGCAGTGGGTGTGGAACGCTTGAATTCAATTACTAAGAGGTCCATTAACTTTTGTATATACCTTTTCAAAAGTCACCCTGGAATTTGCTAGCTTGCAGCCACTAGCCCACTATGCCAGTCACATTTTGAAAACCAAACCACAGCTTTGTGGACTCATTCCTACTTTTCTACTCTATGGCTTCTTGCCTGCTTTAATGTATTAAATCAATATATCGCAATGGCAACAGCACAACAAACAAAGGTGTTGAGAAAAAGCCCATTGATCTGTATATGATGTGATCAGGCAGTGCACATGTCTCTCCTGATGGGGTATAGATGGGGACTTTCACAGGGATGCATGCCATCAATACGGCATAGAGCATATTTTTGGAAAACCCTTCTTCTCCAGCTCAATAAGTGTAAAGTATGTCTAAACTGTGCATTTGTCATACGTGAACACACCACAGCACACAGTGTGAACAGTGTGAAATTCTTTATCTGCGTTTAACCCATTCACCAAGTGAACTAGTATGCAGCCAGGAATACAGCGCCCGGGGAGCAGTGTGTGGGGACAGTACCTTACTCAAGAGTACCTCAGTGGTGCCGCTAGCCGTGCTGGGATTCAAACCCACAACCTTCTGGTCACGGGGCAACTCCCTGACCACCAGCTAGTTATTTAAGTTTAAACTCAGTGTGTCATTAAAGTGCAGGTATAAATTACTTTTGACCACCATGATTGTACACTTTAAGACAATTTAACTAAATAACATAAAAGTTTTTAAGAACGCAATTAAACCCGGAAGTTTTCTTTTATTGCCCAGATCTAGGCATCTTTATGAAGTTCTTTTACTTCATTTAGCTATCTAGTACCTGAAGATTTTACTTTCCTGGGACATAGCAGTAGAATTTAATGTTTGTTCTTACAGTGGCAGCTAGAACCCATTGGGTGTATTATTTTAACTTAGTTAAACTGTCTTGGAACTCCTCGTCATGTTCCTCAAAGTAATTATCTAGAACCTATCACTTATAGTTACAAGCTAGAATGTGTTTGTCAGGCAGATATAAATAATTAATTAGACTTTCAATTATATAACATACTGATTGTTGCGAATTAATTACCTAATGATGCTTTTGAAAGTTTAAAATGAATCTTTAAAGACTTCATTAAAAATGCATAAAAATGTAATGTAACGAACAAATGCTTATACATGGGTGTGTCCACCAGCCTCTGTATCTTATAAGGGAATTGAAGTATGTGCTTATCATTCAAATTGCCTAATTAAAACTAATCACTGTCATTTTGTTGAGAAGGTCAATTTTAACTGATCATTTCAAAATGACGTCGTCACGTTTAATTGGATTGCAACAACTTTAAAAGTGAAGTTGAGGTGTGTATTTACTAGCAAAAGGTTTTTCAAAAAGTAGTTTTCTGTAGCCAATATATATGTAGATATAGTAGCATGTTAAAATAAGGTGATACGTTAAAAGCCAATCGCTTTTGTTTATAATCATAGCTTTTTGGAATGAATTTAAAACCGCTGCACCATTTTACACTTTCCCATCACTACTGTAAGATGCAGAAAAGGAGTAGATATAATCCTCCTTCTGAGAGTTCCTTCTTCTTCTTTGTCCAATGTTTGACTGCTGCTGTAAGTAAAGAGGACAAATAGTAGAAAAGCAGCGCGAGTACGAGAGAAAAGAGGGGTCGGGGTTCAGGGAGGCTCCCTTCTTCTGCAACGCTTCCGTAGTTCACGAGAGGAAATTTATCGTTCCTGGCAAACAATTTAGCCGCCATTCTGCAACTCAAGGCCAGTCCACATGCATCTCGTTAAAGGGAAACGGCTCTCGGAGGGATAGCCCTCCAGGCCCTGCTCCCTCTTTTTTTCTTACTTTCTTCCCTCTCTATGAATTTCATCACTCCCTTTTTTGTATAGAAACGTCTCCTTTAATCATCCAGCCTTGAGGGTTCTTCAACGCCGGTTGGATTATTAGCGCCACGGCGATGTCAATTCAGGTCCAGCACCCTAAGAAACCTTGAACAGTGTTGATTATCTGCATTCTACTGTAAAAAAAGTACTCTATCCTTACTTATGTGGAAGAACATTCACTTAAAGTATGATTTAAAACGTTCTTAATACAGAAGATGATGTTTACTTAAATACTACACAAGTAACCATTTTGAGTTGCTTTTACAGGGACCATACACTTATCGTTGATCATTTCTTCATAATGTTTCTTTTTCCCCTTAAGGTCTAATTTTAACCCCGGAGTGGTTTTGTATGTCAACCACTTTTCAACTTCACCTAATCTTTGAGTATTAAACAAGCTGTTTTTGTGCCTCTAACACTGATATACGAGGCACGTTCTAAAAGTTTCTGCACTTTTATATTTTGGTTGGAAACAGCGAAGGCTAGAAGAGCAGTAATGGGGCGTGTCTGAGAGCTTAGCTCTGATTTCCACCTTTTCGGATCTCAAACAAGCTTCAAGATGAAGATTTTAATGTGATATTTTTTGCTGATGGTATTAAAAAGTCGGTACGATACAGAGAAAACTACATTGCAAAGGAAGGTGACTATGTACAAAAGTGTAGAAAATTCTTTAAAAAGGGCCAAACCTTTTTGAATGTCCCTCGTATGTAAATGACCTCTCACAGTGCTTTCTTGGCTGTTTTCAGACTTTTTAAATGAACCTTAGGGACGGAGTGAACAGTACATTTTGAATCTTATGCAATATTTACAAACCACACCAAAGGGTTTAATTTTGTAAAAAAGCAAAATGAATTTAGTTCACATTAGCAAAAGGTTCAATGTTTAAACCAAGTGTTATTGTATTTAGGAATCTGTTCAACAGCTATAAGTCAATACCATATGATGATCTTGTAGTATTAATTATTTAATAATGATAAAAAGAAAAATTTATGGCAAGTGCTTAGCCTGCTGCAGACAACCTCCTTTCTTCGCAGGCACTGCTCAATTTCTCATTACTTGATTCACGCTCATGTTCGGTTTCGGTTTTTGAACCGGTTGTAAAGTAACTTCATAGTTCATGCACTTTTACTTTATAAACACGAGTGAGATTATGAAAACACCTGGCAGGGTTTGTACTGTTAAGGCTGAAATACACATGTACACACCAGCTACTCCTCAAACACACATTTTCTAGTTACATTTAAATGAAAAGTTCAGGGCAGCCGGTAGCTCCCTGTGTCCGTTGGTGGCAGCCCCCTGCTTCACTTGGGGAATGGGTTAAATGCAGAGAAAGTATTTCACACTGTTTACACTGTGTGCTCTGGTGTGTTCACGTATGACTATGAGGGACTACTTTACTTTTAGCATTATCCGTTTTTCTGCAGTGGTTTTCTGCAGGAAACCTTTGCTACGCAGATCTAATATACCAGAGCTAGAAGTTAGATACGGTGCAGAACACACCCAGGGAGTACTGGTGATGTAATAGTGCTCTAATTAATGGCACCATGGTGTATATAGTCAATGTCACTCCGATGTCAGCGTTTGAACAGATTGTATTGATACTGACAGAAGGACATTTATGTCTTTTAGGACTTTGCAGCAAGGAATCTAATGGACTTCTTAGACAGCTTTTTCCAATCTATCCAAAATCAGCTTCTTGCATACATATAAGCCCTCTGGTAAAAGGAGGGGGGGGGTGAAATGATGATTTTTGTTCTTGTTTTTTTTTTTATATCTTAAATCTCAAATCTTACCCGAAAGCTAATCTTAATCTTGCGGTCCAAATCTCTCTCCATTATCCGTTTATTCAAATGAGCTGCTGCCTATCTCTCATTCTCTCTTTCTCTCTCTCTCTCTCTCTCTCTCACTGCATCTCCCTCATTGCTTCAAGCTGCTTCCAGTAAATGAATCGGTATGAAAAAAAAATAGATGATATAAAAAAGAAGACGTTCGCAGCGGAAGAATGTTGGAAATTATCATTTTTTTTCCCTTTTTTTCCCTGACAGAACGCAGATATTGTCTTACTTATTTGTCAAAGAGAAGCTCTAAATATAAATATAATCTCTTTTAAACGGGATAACAGCGGTCGGAGCTGTAAGATCAAAACAACTTTCAAGTTTTGCGGAAAGAGGGCTTGTACATTAATCTCATCTGTGCGCATGTGTGTGAGTGTGTGTGTGTGTTAGAGAGAGAGAGAGAGAGAGAGAGAGCGAGAGTGGGTGGGTTTGTGTTATGCTCCATGTACAGAGCGTTTGTAAAGACTATATCCAGCTAATTAGGTTAGGCACAGCATGAGCAGCTCTGCTGCCTTTGTGTGTGTGTCTCGGCTTTGAAGGCACTCTGTCTGTGTTGCAGAGCTGGAAGTGTTTTTTTTTTGTATAACTGGGCTGCTCTGTTCCTTGTGGATTGCTATCTCACACTCACACACACACACATGCACACACACTATTCCTCTGATCACCACCCTAGGGGTGTGTGAGTTCATTCCTTTAGGCACTGTAGGAGCCCACATGTGTGTGTGTGAGTGTGTGTGTGTGTGTGTGTATGTGTGTGTGTGTGTGTGTGTGTGTGATGATTTCTACCATGCCTGCAAATTTGTCATCTTATAGACTCGTTCATTAGTGGGATGGTTCCAGTAGACCAGCATCATCGTCTTCCTGGAGAACACTGAAATGCTGTAAGGGAGTTGGAAGTAGCTCTAATTCTACCTAAGTCTTCATGTTTGTCCAAAAAGTGTAACTTTAATTAAAGTTAATAATCCCCGCCATCCTTGAAAATGACATAAAAGCCTTATTTTATGTCAAAGCCTAAGTTAATAGTGGAAAAAGTGTAGTTTTTTTTTAAAAGTTTGAGTATACAATATAAAAGTCAGTTTTCATTGTAAGGCTCCACAATGGTGAGGTGGGTAGCACTGTTGCCTCACACCTCCAGGGTTGGGGGTTTGAATCCGGGTCCTGGTCTTGTGTGTGTGAGTGGAGTTTGTATGTTCTCCTCATGCTGGCCTGGGTTTCCTCCGGGGTCTCCGGGTTTCTCCCACAGTCCAAAGACATGCATGTCAGGTGAATTGTGGATTCTGTTGACCGTACGTGTTGGTGTGTGTGTGTGTGTGTGTGTGTGTGTCTGTGTGTGTGTCCTGCAGTTGGTTGGCACCCCGCCCAGGGTGAGTCCTAACCTTGTGCCCATAGACACCTGGATAGGTTCCAGGTACCCGGGACCCTTGTGAGGATTAAGCAGTAAAACAGCATGAATGAATTTCCCCCTCAAAACCTTCATGTCAACCGCTTTTACTGTTAATCTGATTTAAAAAATGATCTGATGATGAATGTTTTGAATTGTGTGTGCTCAGAAACAATAAGGTGCATTACAGAGATGTTTATCAGTCTGAAGTCACTTTGGCCTAAGTCTACCTCCCAAGATTGTCACTGTGGTCCAAGTTTGAGTGAAATCTGAGCTATGAGTCAGAATTAGATCTTCACCCTTTGGGGTGTGAGTTTAAATTAAATCTTGTGTCTTTGTGGGAGTCCAGATCAGAATTCGAACTCGAGTGAGTCCGAGTCTCAAATCTTTTGGACAAAAAAGTCGGTGAGAATCAGGCATTATATGAAACAGTCTACAGTGGAAGGGGTGACTCCTACTATTTTATTATAGAAAAACCTTCATTTGTAAAGAACAGAACTAAGGCTGTGTGCAATAAGTAAAGATAGATATAGATTTAAAGTAAAGACACAAAACAACAAGGGTTTCTAAGAGCAAAACCATTTCCAAACATAAAAAAACATTCATTATAAAACAAATTGTCATAGTGCAAGAAATATGTGCATTTTTTTTTTCAGCTTTGTATCCTTTAGCCTCGTCTTTATGATCAAAGCGTTTTCTAAAAATGCATGGCATAGCATTGTTGAAAATGTTTGATTTTATGCACCTGTGGTAATGGGTATAATGGACACAGCTTTCCATATAATATAACTGCTATCTGTAGCTTTTCTTGTTGTCTTCATTTCTGTTGTATGAGTGATCCATTCTTTCCTTCACAAAACAAATTAAAAGCCAATTGCAAAAGTTTTACTTCTGCATTCAACAGCTTATGAGAAAAAAACATTTGATTTCATAACACCCCACCTCCAAAAATCCACCCCCGAAGCAGCTGTAGTTTTTTCCAAAGTTCTCCCACATAATTATTTTAAACAAGAAAATCTCACTCAAGTTAATTACATTTACAGCATTTATCAGACACTATTATCCCAAGCTACTTCCATTCCTCAACTACAGGAGACAGTCTCCCTAGAGCAACTTGAGGTTAAGGGCCTTGCTCAGGAACCCAGGGCTGGAATGATGAAGGTAGGATTCGAACCCATGACCTCTTGGTCCAGAGGCAAGTATCCTACCATCACCACCCCCAGATTTTAATGTGAAAATTTTCCAGTGGTTCCTTTCATGCATCTGGGAGTTTGGTGGTTGCCCCTGTGATCAGAAGGTTGTGGGTTTGAATCCCAGGACTGCTAGTGACACCTTTAAGGAACCCTTGAGCAAAATACTTTTGCCACACACTGCTCTCTGGCGTTCCTGGCTGCCCACTGCTTCACTTGATGAATGGGTTAAATGCAGAGGAAGAATTTCACACTGTTGACTCTGAGCTGTGGTGTGTTAACGTGTGACAGAATGATCACTTCACTTCAGTCACTGCAGCAGAGCCTAGAACGTCCAGTCACTTCTAGAAGGATCAGGCACCGCGAAGCGATACGACAACTCTTACGCAAGTGTTACCCAGCCGTTCACGAGATAGTGACATGAACTAAAAAGTGCTTATGAGATGAGAAGGAGGCTAAAAAAGCAATTAGTCTTCAGTAATTGATTTTATCTGATCTAAGACACCATAGCAGGGTGTGTTTCAAGGAAAATCTGCACAGACACGCAGATTACAAACTCATATTAGCAACCTGTACAAGGACAATTACATAATGATACTCTGCAGCTCATAGCTTGGCTGCAAGCCGCAGGTACCGTATGAGAAAGATAAATTTAATTTGGTGCGCGCACACACACACACACACACACACACACACACACACACACACACACACACTCACACACACATGTCCAGAAATGATTTAAAGATGCATAATTGTATTATTCATCTCTAACCCCTCGTTCGCCCATGAGGAACGTGGTATATCTCACACACACACACACACACACACACACACACACACACACAAACACACATATATTTATGCCAGTATTTTATGACACTGGCATGACAGCCACAGCTGTCCATTTCACTGTGCTTCTCATCAAACCCATAAATAATCCCGTTTAGATAATGTCAGGGCAGTTACAGCATTAGGCATGGTTGTAATTATGCATGGTGCATGGTTGTAACTGTTTATTGAAGCTGTGTTGAGCACGTCTGGCTAAACTGACTCTTATCTGATCAGCTCATGATTTTATACTACATTATTTTTTTCCTAAATGAACGTTTTACTAAATGAATATAATTTAAAAATATATACATAATATATACAAGCATTTTAGGTTTTAATACTTAATGTTATATTAAATATATGTAATATATTTATCTTTTTTTCCACAAAATGCCAGTCTGAAGCTCTAATCATATTCGTTTGACTTCTTAGTGATAAAACTGTCAAATCTGAATAAAATGCGAATAAATGGATACAAATTTCTATGTTTATGTTACACAACATATGAGTTTAGGAAACTAAAAGTTGATGATACTATGGATATGAAGTAATGGTTTATACCTTCAGGCAGTTTAGTTAGCTTAAAGGATCACGTTTCTCTCGTCCTGCTAATGCTCTTCCTGTGCAGAGAAGATTTTCAAACCTATATCAAGAAAAATGGTGGAGATGCTTCCAAAGCAGCCACTGTTCGGAGTTCTTTTTCTGGATGGTCAAATGTAATAAATTCCTACACGTAGCTGAAACATATCCAGTGCAGTGAGGTGCATGATTGTCTGATTTGCTGAGTGTGTTGTCATTTCAGAACTGGAGGTGGCGCGGCTGAGCACGGACGGTAAACTGGCGGACCTGACTTTCCCTCAGTCGGGAACTTCGAGCAACTCCATCCGGCTCTCGGCGAACACGCTCAAACAGCACGGCCGCAACGGTACTCTCTCTGTCCTCACTAAATTATCCATCCTTTTTTATATTCATCACTCTTATCTTTGAATTCTGTTTATGTTCCTTTCTTCATGTTTCCTTTTTCCTTTTATAGTTAAATCAGCTTGTTATGCCCTCCCCCACTTTCCATTCTGTGTTGTACTAAATGCCAAGCAAATGCGTGAGATTCTACTTCAAAGGAATTGTTTGATGAAAAAAAAAGTCATTTCCACAGTTTATACTGTGATCATTTTATCTGTACTTTTACATTATTTATTTATTATTTTTTTTAAAATACATTTTCATAGATGTCAATTTACCATAGAGTGTCAGAAATTACATAGACAAGTATGTTTTAACCAAGTATGGCTTGTGATGAAATAGGCAAGTGGTTTGCAAGATGCACAACTGGTGGTTAATAAGTTTGTGTTACACAGACAAAAGTATTGGGACACCTTACCATTACACCAACAGGGACTTTGAGGGCATTTCCACAAGATTTTGGACTTTCTGTGGGAACGTCTTCCCGTTCATTCTGTAGAACATTTTTGAGGTCAGACGCTGATGTTGGAGAATGCCTGTCTCGCTATTTCCGTTCCAGTTCATCCTAAAGGTGCTGGATGGGGTTGAGGTCAGGACTCTGTGTGGACCAGTCAAGTTGTTCCACACTGAACTCATCCAGCATGTCTTTATGGAGCTTGCTTTGGTCACTGGGACACAGTCATGCTGGAATAGAGAAGGTTCTTCCCCAAACTGGGTCCACAAAGTTGGAAGCATGGCGTTGTCCAAAATGTCTTAGTTTGTTGAAGCATTAAGTTTGTCACTGGAAGTAAAGGGGTCTAGCCCAAACCCTGGAAAACAGGTGTGTCCCAATACTTTTGCCTATATAGTGTATGTACCTGCAACACCTCCTGGGTTGTGATGTTTGAGCCACACTCTTTGCTAAAACGTGTAAAAACATCAATCAATCAGCCATGCGGTCTCCATAGACAAACCCAGGCAGTAGAATGGGTCATAAGAGCTTAATGAGTTAATATGGCACTGTAATAAGATTCCATCTTTGCTAGAAGTTCATGAAATTTCTGCCTTGCTTAATCTGATCTGGTTAACTGGAAGTGCCATTATTGTGAGATGGGAGTGTCCATCTTAGCCATAAAGCGGTAGATGATGCAAACTCATCGGGTCCTGGAGACTGACGGATGAAAATGGGTCGGATGCCAGGAGAACACTATCTACCAGAACATGTTGTGCCAAAAGTAAAGCTTGACGGAGGAGGAATAATGGTTTTGGGCTGTTTTTCAAGGTTTGGGCTTGGCCGCTTAGTTTCAGTGAAGGGTAATGACACAGCATGTAAAGACATTTTAGACAGTTATACCTCCTCTCCTGTTTCAGCATGACTCTTCCCCTCCACACAAAGAAATGTTCACGAAGACATGATTTGACAAATTTGCTATGAAGGAGCTCGGGTCGCCTGCACTGAGCCCTGACCTCAATCCAACCGAACACCTTTAGAATTAATTGGAATGTCAATTGCAAGCAAGATTTTCTTGTCAAAATTCAGCTCCTGAACAAACGCTCTTGAGTAAATGGGAACAGAATCAGCGTCAAAAACTTTATTGATCTCGGAGAAAATTGCGTATGCTACGACTGCACAGACACACAGAGACAAGAGCAATAAAAAATATAAGTCAAAACAAAACTCTCCAGAGATACTCTATAGAGGCCTTGTGCTACATATATGATGATATAAAGTCCGCAAATCTAGAAGAATGGAGTCTGCCTCAAAAGCAAGACCAACTCTGTTTTCATGTGAATAATTTATGGAATGAGATAGATAGACAGACAGACAGACAGACAGACAGACAGCTAGATAGATAGACAGACAGATAACTAGATAGACAGACAGACAGACAGACAGCTAGATAGATAGATAGACAGACAGACAGACAGACAGACAGCTAGATAGATAGACAGACAGACAGACAGACAGATAGCTAGATAGATAGACAGACAGACAGACAGACAGCCAGATAGATAGATAGATAGACAGACAGACAGACAGATAGCTAGATAGATAGAC
>JBBPDB010000083.1:15039931-15052762 GCA_037974465.1 Brachypetersius altus
CAGACAGACAGACAGATAGATAGACAGACAGACAGACAGACAGATAGACAGATACTGTAGATATATAGATAGATAGACAGACAGACAGCCAGACAGACAGACAGACAGATAGATAGACAGCCAGACAGACAGACAGACAGATAGATAGACAGACAGACAGACAGACAGATAGACAGATACTGTAGATATATAGATAGATAGATAGATAGAAACTTTATTTATCTCTGAGTGGAAATTCAGATATCAGTAGTTCATTCATAAATACAATGATTATAATAGATGTAATACTAAAACATTATGGAAAATAATAGATTGAATAATTATATAATGATAAAAGTAGGATTCAAATAAAAATAAATAAATATACTAAAAATGATAATAAAAGTAAATAAAATGAATAATTATACTAAAAATAAATAAAAATGTTGAATTGAAGGATGTCCATCAGGCTCATATAGTTGTGATGGTCAGGTGTCTATGTACTTTTGGCCAGAGAGTATATTGGTCTCATAACAAGTTGGCTGATCAACATGTAAGGTAAAAAGAGAATGCAGTAATCCTGAATGTTCACTAGACGGTTCCTTTAATAGTGTAGTAAGACCTGAATTCAGTGTGAGTTTCCATGAGCTATTCCTGAGACGCAGTGTCATGGAACGAGCTACCTGAGTGTTTTCGCTTGATGATAAGTAGAGGTGGGGGAGCTTTCCCGCTGGTGAAGTGTGATATAATCAAACTGAAAAGACGTTTTTGATCAAAGAGTAGAGGAAACCAAGTGAAATTCTTTTAAATGTGATCAGACATTTGAACTAAGGGTGACTTTTCATTCCCTTGTTTGATTAAACCAGATGTTTTCTCTAAAACTACACATTGCCACTTTGGGTTACACTATATGGACAACAGCGGGGGCATTAATTAAACTGCATTCAAACACAATTGGGTCCTCCCTAACAGCTTCCACTCTTCTTGAAAGGCTTTCCACAAGATTTTGGAGTTTATATGGAATGTAGAGCATTTATGAGATCAGACACAGATGTTAGACGAAAAGGTCTGGCTCCCAATCTCTGTTCCAGTTCATCCCAAAGGTGCTGGAGGGGGTTGAGGTCAGGAATCTGAGTGGACCAGTCAAGTTCTTCCATTCTAAACTCATCCAGCCATGTCTTTATGGAGCTTGCTTTGTGCACTGGGGGACAGTCATGCTGGAATAGAATAGACTGTGTCCACAAAGTCATCCAGAACGTCTTCCACAAGATTCTGGAGTGTTTCTCTGTTAACAGAATTAAGAATTAAGAAGTGTGTCCCAATACTTTTGTCCATGTCTTGGATTTTACTGTGTGCTCTCCAGGTGAGATCAGGATGGCTCTGGTGCTCTACAAGAATCTGGGTCAATACTTGTCTACGGAGAATGCCAGTGTGAGATTGGGCGGTGAAGCTGCTCATCCAAACTACTCCCTCATCGTCAACTCGCCTGTCATAACAGCAGCCATTAACAAAGACAGCAACAAAGTCTACCTGTCGGAGCCTGTGGCTTTCACTGTCGAACACCTACAGGTACAGCATACCTACCTTCAGCTCCCTTTTCTAACACTTTCAGCAGTTGTTACTTTACTAAACAGATTACCAGAGCTCAAATCTCCATCATTTACATAGGTTATGTATGGATGTTTCAGCATTTGATAATAGTCAAGCGCTAGAGTTTGTATAACCCTGGTCAAATGGCATATTTTATAAAACGTATTTTTCTCTGCAAAAAATAAACATGTCGGCAAATTTAAATGCCCACTTGCTGATCTGCTAGAAACCCTTGTCTCTGTAATGACATAGGTGACACGATACAAGTCTAAAATAGTTGTTTTTTGTTTAAGATTGTTGTTTTAGGAAGAACAGCATTAACAGGTGTGCTTTTAATGAATCTTCACTTTATTTTCACACTGGGGCGGTAACACCATGAAACAAAACACTTTAATTTTATTCCTTAAAATTACCTTTATTTTGACCTTATTTTCCCATTCAGGGAATGAAAGAAAATGAAGGGAAAAGATTAGGTCTGGTTAGGGGGTAAAACTGAATTTACCTCTTAATGTTTCAAATTTGCCCCTTAAATAACAGAACCTCCTGAATGCACACCTTAAATTTAAGATGAAGTGGTTCCACACTCATGCCTTAAATCTGATTTTAAGGTATAATTAACGGGTCACTTTCACAAATTAACAGCCACTTAATTCAAATGAAGGGGGTTGGTGTATTTTCAGGGGTAAATTAAGGAAGGGTTAAGTACATTTCGGTGTTTCGGTGTAGTGTAAACATCTTCTGAAGTGCTAGGAACACTTTTTGTAATGAAAGTTGAATAAAGCTGGCATGACTTTTAGGACATCAGAATGACATTTCTGTCTATAATACTTGTTTTTCACTGAAGAACATTGTTTAAGGAGGAACAGTGGTAACAGATTGGAACACCAAAACATGAAATCTGATGGTGCAGTAACTAAAAAGCTATTTTTTTGTTTGTTTAGCTTGTTTTTTTTTGGGGGTTTTTTTTCGTAGCTTCATGCTTTCTAGTTATATGACAAGTTCCAGAAGGCAGAGCGAAGCGGCCCTTAGTGTTGCTGTAGGAGTTTCGGTCTGTAGTGGATGTATTGTGGGCGCTAATTACTTGCTGCCATGTGTTTGGACTTCGCAGCAGTCAGAAGAGAACTTCAACCCCAACTGTTCGTTCTGGAGTTACTCCAAGAGGACCATGACGGGCTACTGGTCCACCCAGGACTGCAGGCTGCAAGAGACTAACCGCACACACACCTCCTGCTCCTGTACACACCTCACCAACTTCGCCGTCCTCATGGCCCATGTGGAAGTCAAGGTGACCACACATACACACACGATGTTCAAAAGTCTGAATGGAATAAAGGTTTTTAAACACTTTTCTGTATTAAAGTAAAATGACCCCCCTATAGTCACGCATGCTCACACCACAGCACACAGTGTGAAATGCTTTCTTTGAATTTAACTCATTCACCATGTGAAGCAGTGCCAATGGTGTGTGGGGTATCTTGGTATCTTGCTCAAGATAGTGCCACTGGGTGTCCTGGGATTCAAACCCACAACCTTCTGATCGCAGTGCTGTTTCAAATAATATGTTGCATTCAGATTGGTGAATGGAGCAGATAATACCATAATAACTGAGAAATCAGTCTTGGGAATGAAGTTATAATAAAATTGATGTCCAAAATGCATCATCCAGAGATGGCAATCAAATCTCAAGGCACAGAATTTGACAATAAATTACAAGAAGTTGTTGATTATTGTTCATTATTCATCACTCCAGCTGAATTGAAAAATGTAACCACACTCATTGCTTACAGGCCTACTGCAGTAGAGCGAGATTTCCTAGTTTAAAGAATAGGAAAATCCTCTTCTGATGATGTTTCTTGAATTAGAGAAGAGCTAGATAGCCAGTAGCAGTGCTAGGGAGTCAAATATCATGTCTGTATTAATTATCCCAAGTGCCTATGCTGGCATTTAGGATTTCTCTATTGCTGAGACTGACCCTTTAATAGGTTACTATTTTATCAACAATGTTACATCGGAAATCTAAACCTTTGGTGTCTAATTTACATTGATTTAATCTATTCAAGGACTCAATATGGACAAATCAGAGTTCTGTATGGACAGTCAAGTTCTTCCAGACTGAACTCATCCAGCCATGTCTTTATAGAGCTCCCTTTGTGGGACACAGTGATGCTGGAATATAAAAGGTTCTTCCCCAAACTGTGTCCACATAACTGGAAGCATGGCGTTGTCCACAATGTATTAATATCCTGAAGCATTAAGGGGTCTAGCCCAAGGTGTGTCCCAGTACTTTTGTCCATAAAGTGAATGTTCATGTAATTTTAAGTCATTAAATCAAATTATAGTTGATAAATTATATTGATATGGCAAGTGAGACTCTAAACTTTTGAACACTAACAAAGACAGACTCTCATAAGTATTCAGATATTCAAAATGATTCTTTCATTCAGGCTTTCAGCTCATTAGATGGGAGATTTTGTGGCCATCTCCATTATTTATTGTTTCATAAATATTTTGCAGGGCTCTCACAGAGCTCCAAGAAAAGACGAGCATCTAAACCGTGCTTGCAGTGAACAGAGGCTTAGACCTGATTAGTCTATGCCCTCTGGTGGGTTTCAGAAAGTTTGATCGCTGAGTGATTAGCAATGACTGAAGGCTGTGGTCAAGAGAGCTTTAAGTGGTTTGGAGTTGCAGCTGCATGTTCGTGTTGTGGAAAGGCGGCCTCTTCTCTTCCACGCTCATTAGATAATCCTGATTCGCGAGTGGTTTAGAGGATTAGACTGAGACGGGACATTGGACCAAAAGGAAGCAGGAGTTTGAAGTGGAATAGACCGTCGTCCTTTTCATGAGTGAGCAGCTTTGGTTGAACTTGCATGAACTGCTATTTATTCTCCAGCTGTACCAACAGGCAGAACAAAAACGGAGGTGTGTTGGATCTGGTGGAGAAAACCGACCAAGTTCTAAACCATTAGAACACATATGGTTTTACATCAGGCTTTTATCGTGCCGGAAGTGCAACAAATGGTAAAACAGCTCCTTATATGGAAGTTCCTCCGGTTTTGATAATCAGGCTGTCCGCTTTGTTTCTATGTGACGTAGAACCAAAGTTATTGTATTTTTAAAAACCTGTAATAATAACCACTACTGGGGTTTTAACAATGACATTACATGCAAAAACATTTTAGATTTCAGAAAAACAGAAGATCTACTGAAGGCAGGAGAACTTTCAGGATAGTCTCCGCCCACAAACGGGTGGGGAAATCCCGCAGAGGGAGGAGGTCCAGAGATCGGCCTAGAAAAAGAGCAGCAAACAGCGAGTGTGTAGGAAAACAAACACCAGTTTTAGACTGATTTACACCATTTATATTTGGCTAATACACTCTAAAGGTTAAGTATCATGTGAGATTTCATTGAAAAGAATCCCCCCAAGTCTTTAAGTGCTGGACACATTATGCAAATGTGTAGCTGTTTAAAAAATTATTATTGTCAATGGTAATAGCTAATCTGAGATCAGAGTCCAAGACAGGAAAATTAGCCTTGCTCTCTCTGGGTAGGCCGGATGCCCCCCCAACCCCGGGCCCATCATTAGGCATGGTCCCCGACAGTATATGCCGTTTGTTTTCTCCTTGTTGAGAACAACCATGTTGAGTCTAATCACGTTGTGTTAGCAGTTTGCGTTGCTTCACAAGAGGCAGAAATTGGTGGTTAGGGAATTGCCCCTGTGATCAGAAGGTCATGGGTCACTAGTGGCATCACTGGGGCACCGCTTGAGCGCAGTACCCTCCCCACACACTGCTCCCGGGGTGCCCCCCCATTTGGTGGCTGCTGGTGGTCTGGTGGTTAGGGAGTTTGGCAGCGATCAGAATTTCATGGGTTCAAATCCCATGACTGCTAGCAGAACCACTGAGGTCTGCTAGAACTTAGTACCATCCCCACACACTGCTCCCTGTGCGCCCCCTATTGGTGGCAGCCCACTGCTTCACTTGGTGAATAGGTTAAACGCAGAGAAAGAATTTCACACTGTGTGCTGTGTTCACGCGTGACTATAAGGGGCACTTTAGTTTACTGAGAAGTAACAAATTAAGGGTTAGGCTGGAGAGCCCACTTCAATTCTGCCATGTTCCTTTGATTACTCTGGAACCAAATCCAGTATATGGCTTTTAATTCAGCGTGGAAGAACATAATGAAAAAGTAGACTTCATGAATCGGTATCAAACTCCATGTGTTGGTGTCTAAAAATGTCCAGTCATAAAACCATTTTTCCAGCCAGTAATAAAGTTCTAGCCTCTTGGACCTCGAGGGCATGACTGGTAAGGTTTTGGTTCAATTGTCTAATTGACGGTTTTTGCCGAATACTGGCATTTAATGAATTCCAATGGCGGGATACAGATACGGGTACTTGAGGATTGGGGTTCATAGCGTGGGCTTTAGAGCACAGGTTTGGAAAGAGATTCCACAGTAGTGAGTTTCAGTGGGCCACTCCAACAGCCCACTCTAACACTTGTGAAGTACCATACATCATCTGAGGGGGGGGGGTTAGACAGAGAGAACGGAAGTGTGTCAGATTTCCTAAAGCCGCTGAACTGTTCCCTGCTCATAATGTATGTTACCTCACAGAGGGTACGGTTCACTCTCTGTCTCTTTCTGTCTCTCTCTCTCTCTCTCTCTCTCACACACAGACACACACACACACACACACACACACACACACACACACACAGTCTCCCACCCCCGCCCACATCCATCACTCATATTCTAAACGTAGGACCTGTCAGCTGGGGATTGATGAACACAGCCACAGGATAAAACATGCACATATGCTCACACGCACACACAGTCACACGCGCTTATGCGAAAGGATGACCCCACAAGTGGCCCACACACTCCGCACGACTGCAGAGACCTCGCACGTGATGCAGCATTTGTGCACGTGCGTTTTTTGGGGGTTTTTTTGCTCATGACACAAAGGAAGAAAGGTCAGGGTATACAAAAATGTAAATTCTGTATGTGGAGGGCAAGGTTGACCTTACACACACACACACACACACACACACACACACACACACACACACATGTTGACAGGCCGCTCTCACACTCCCGAGGCTGGTGTTAATGGATGTTGTAGATACATATAAATGATTAATAAAACCTCTGTGTGTGTGTGTGTGTGTGTGTGAGAGAGAGAGAGTTTGTGAGGGCATGTGCTTGGCCAGGCCTCGGTGAGTGAACAATGAGTGTTTTCCACGCTCCGGTGCTTTCGGTTCCTAATACTGCAGATGAAATGAATTTGTTATTCTAACACTTGAAGGCAGTATGGCTACTGACAAATGTAACACATTGTTTCTGCACTGTGTAGTTCAGACAGTGCATTAAGCCTGGCTGGGTGTGCCATCCTTTTAAAGGCTGAGGATTCTGCTAAATTCCTCTTTTTGCAGAGGTGCTCTGGAATGAATGGAAGTTGTCCAACGTTTGTAACAGATGTAAATGTAGTCTACTTCTAGTCTACAAAGGATTTTAGCCTAGGCCTAGCTTACAAAACAGTTTAGCATAGATCTAGCTAACAAAGACATTTCACCAACAAAGGAATATAGCCTAGTGCTAGCATACAAAGGAATTTAGTCTAGTTCTAGTCTAAAAGGGAATGTAGCCTAGTGCTAGCATACAAAGGATTTTAGTCTATTTCTAGTCTAAAAGGGAATGTAGCCTAGTGCTAGCATACAAAGGAATTTAGTCTAGTTCTAGTCTAAAAGGGAATTTAGCCTAGTGCTAGCATACAAAGGAATTTAGTCTTAATTCTAGTCTAAAAGGGAATGTAGCCTAGTGCTAGCATATAAAGGAATTTAGTCTATTTCTAGTCTAAAAGGGAACGTAGCCTAGTGCTAGCATAAAAAGGAATTTCATCTATTTCTTGTCTAAAAGGGAATGTAGCCTAGTGTTAGCATTAAAAAGTAGCATTAAAGTTAGCATTAAAAATAGGAACTTAACCTAGTTCTATCCTGGCCCAGTCTACAAAGGGATTTAACCAAGAGCTAGCATACCAAGGAATGTAGTCTAGCGGCAACTCCATTCTTTCTTTGTCATTGTCTTTTAATCTATCTCATACTCTAAATGCCCAGATTAGGTTAGCAAAATGTTTATACTCTGTATATGTTGCTCTCTCACTTTTTTATGGTCTTAAAGTATATGAATGATTACTAAATCTTTAAATAAACAGACTCTCTCTCTCTCTTTCTGTATCTCTCGCTCGCTCTTTCTCTATTTCTGTCTCTCTGCCACTTTCTGACTCTCTGACTCTCTCTCTCTCTCTCTCTCTCTCTCTCTCTGTGTCTCTCTCTCTCTCCCAGAAGGCGGATCAGATGGAGAAGCTGCTGCAGGAGTTGATCACTCGGGTGGGGATTATGCTGTCACTCATCTGCCTGCTCATCTGCATCTTCACCTTCTGTTTCTTCCGTGTGCTGCAGAGTGACCGCAACACCATCCACAAGAACCTCTGCATCTCGCTCTTCATCGCCGAGACACTCTTCCTCACCGGCATTTACTGCACCAAACAGCCTGTAAGACACACGCGCACACACATACAAACATACACATACACGCACACATACACACACACACACACACACTCATACACACACACATACACACACACACACATACACTCATACACACACACCCACACTCATACAAACATACACATACACACACATACACACACACATACACACACACACACACTCATACACACATACACACACACACACACACACACACACCCTCATACACACACGCACACACCATACAAACATACACATACACACACATACACGCACACATACACACACACACACACGCACACACACACACATACACACACACACACACACACACACACACACACACACACACACACACCCTCATACACACACACACACCATACAAACATAAGCATACACACACTCACACACATACACGTATACAAACATACACATACAGACACACAAACACACACTCAGAAACATACACACACAAACATATAAACATACTCAAAAACACACACATACATACACACACATACATACACAAACATACACACAAACTCAAACGTACACAAACACACACTCACACAATCTTACACATACACACCAAAACATACACAAACACATGCGCACATTCATAGATATACACAAGCACACACACACACACAAACACATACACAGACATACACATACAGACACACTCACACACACATATTTAACCACAGACACACACTCTTCAGTAAGTACAATAAACACGAGAAGTAATTGAAAACCTGCCAGTTTGTTGCAGGACAATTTCAGTAAGTACTTGGTTACATGGAAATGCACCAGAAAATGGACGCAAGCACTGATTTAGTCCTTATTTTCTTATTTTCAAAATAGTCTATAGTCAATTTGCCAGCATCACAACATGCTGATTTACATCTACTTCAACAAAAGAAGCCTTTTTCAAGATTTTCAACGCTCCACAATGTACTCTTACTCGGCTACAGTGACCAGAAATAAATCTACATCAACGCCCAAGTTGCCATGGCAACAGCTCTCCCACGGCAGAGTGCTGCACAAGC
The DNA here is from genome assembly GCA_037974465.1 of Brachypetersius altus. NCBI lineage: Eukaryota > Metazoa > Chordata > Actinopteri > Characiformes > Alestidae > Brachypetersius > Brachypetersius altus. Next base: position 15,049,098 of record JBBPDB010000083.1, read on the forward strand.
TTCACTCACCTGATGAAATATCTGTAGAAAAATAGAACTAAGCTGCGTCTAAAATTTATGGATGGAGTCATGTTCTTATCTTAAATAAATTCAGATTTAATTTATCATACAACATACACAATATGGACAAAAGTATCAGGACGCCTGATCATTTCGCCAGCAGGCACTTTATTTACATTACATTTAAGTACACAGACTTTAATATGGAGTTGGTCCCCTCCTTTGCAGCTATCATGGCTTCCACTCTTCTCAGAAGGTTTTCCACAAGAAGGGAATTTGTGTCCATTCATTCCGTAGAGCATTTATGATGTTGTCATCGATGATTTCAGAATAGTTTTAGATTTGTTTTTAAACAAATAATCCAGTCTTCAAGCGTAAAAACCGTTTTAAATATGTGTTTATGATGGACGTCCCAAAAAAGACAGATGTACTATAATGTAACCCACATATAAGAATCAGACAGAAATCTTTTAATGACTTTAAAATCATCTTTTGGAAGGAAGACTTGTTGAATGTGGCTTGGTTTTAAGTGTTGTGAATGTGGTTAAACCTACATTTTTAAGTTTAAAAGCTCAATTCGCACAAAATCTGTCAACACAAAACGCATAAAATTGTCCAGTTCTTAGTTAAACCTTTTGTTGACCCTAAAATTGAACGTTGATCATTTCAAACATTTTGTGGCCTAAATTATACATCACGTCTTGTTTTTGAGCATATCTGCTTCAACTGTGATAATTACCAGACCTTTCATGAGCTCAATCAAGTGTCTTACAGTATAAAAATAACATTAAAATGTGCAGGAAACAGTATTCCCAGAAGTGCAATTGAGAGCCACTGGTTTATGATCTGATTTATCATCATTATGTGATAATGTTCCAGCTGTGGGCCAGATTCAGTGTGTGCATGGAAAACCGCTAAATGCGTTCCTCTCCTTCACTCATATGCAAAAAGTAATAGAGATATTAGATGAGCAGCTAAACAGGTTTTTACAGGAGGGCGATATGGAAAAGTATGAGCGAAGTGAAGGGTTTTTCAGGTTTATTAACGTAGGAACAGAAAAAAATAGCAACAATGTTGCCAAATTTAAACACTAGTTATATAGTACATGTTACGTTTATAATATATACTCATAGTTAATTTAACTATTTATATGTATATGTTTATAGTAAATATGTATACACACACACACACATTGTAGCATATAGTATGTATATGTAATAGTATATTTTCTATATTCATGGTACATTGTACATCAGACATCAGACATAATCCTCGAATGCGTTTGTATAAAACAAATAGCACCAATAGTGCCACATTTAAATACTGTACTATACAATACAATATATGCTACACTTATTGCATATATTTACAGTATATGTTGCCTATATCAGCATACGTATATATACTATAATTACATAAAAAACTATACAATGTTTTTTCCCAATTAAGCCTCAAAATCCAGAAAAGTGTAAATGAGGTCTTAGTTAAACCTTTTGTTGGCCCTAAAATTGACCATTGATCATTTGACTGGATTTCAAAAGAACCCAGGGTTTTGAAATACCTTCTTCAACAATTGCTGTTATAATAGCAGCAGTATGGAGACACAGGTCCATTCTGTGCTCATGTCAAGTCACATTTAGTACTGATATACATATACTGTGGAAAAAAGTTTTCATCTTTTATAGGAAAAGTATTGAACTGTTTATTGTATATTGTTCTTTAAAGCAGAATTTTAAAGGAAATATCAATACATATTTTTAGCCTGAGTAGATCAGGGGTTATTCCACGAAAACTGTTCATCTCACAATGTGTCCCAATACCTTTGGTCAACAACCTTCCGAGTTGTATATCTCGGCGGGGAATTTAAATTAAAAGAGGCGGATACGGGTTTTCCATTACACTTTCTTTAAGGGTATTGCATTAAACTGAGTTTAAAATATGGTGTTCTGGGAGTGTATTTGGGGGCATATTTAGGGTTTACACTACAAAAACAGACATTTTTAGGCAATTTTTTTACCAAAACACTACAATGTGTTTTTTCACTATACGCGGGTGCCCTTGGAACATGACCCCCACGAAAAGCGGGAGGTTACTGTACATCAATTCCACAGGAATAGAATTTACTACAGCCACACAGTTATTGCAAGAAGTAAGCAAACTGATTATAACTGCCTCTTTTTTTATCTTTGCTGCAGTCTTAAGTGTAAATATAGATCTCAGTCCATAGGGGAGTCTTCTGCTTATTTAGTTAACACCACCCAGATTTATGGCCCCATCAGAGTAACCTAGTTGCATTGATTTTGCACACGGACATTTAAACAAGCTAGAGAAATGGACGCTAAGTACCATGAAGTAGCAGTAAACTCTTATCAAAGGTTCACGATTGAAAATGAATATATTAATGGTTATAAATTAAGTCAAAAAATCATAAATAAGCCTTTGATAAACAATAATAACACATACATTCAGGTCCAATTCCAAACACTAGATAGGTCTATTATCACACGATATCACCAACATTATTAGAGTGACTCCCCACCACTCCTGTTGCACTTTATTTATGTAATAGCTGCTCGGTACATTTATGTAAATGTTTTTGAAGTGACCCAAACACATTTTTAACCATTTAAAAAGTGTCTATTTGTATTGTGGTAGCATTGATGAGTGTGCAGATTCGATTTGTGTTATTAATATTTAATTAAAGTAAAAATTGAATACACATTTGAATCAGCAGTTTCTCGAAGATGTAAAACAGCTTTGGTAAACCAATATGTGCTTCATTGTTGCTTTTGTTGTTAGGTTTTTTTTTGTTTTGAGGTTTAGCAAATAGAGCCAAATACATTTAACCGACTTGAAAAATGAAGACAGAAAAATGCGCACACACACATACAAACACACGATCACATAAGTGGTTAAGAATGGCGCCAGGCTGTCGTTAATTACTGGAGAGGAGTGGCTCTTTGACCTCCTGTTATTAATGGAAAGAGAGCGAGAGAGTGAAGAAGAGTCAGAGGGAGATAATGTGGAAAACCTATTGGGAAAACTCATTTATGTCAAGGCATGCACTCTAAAAGCATAATCAAAGCATGGGTGATATGAGGCTGTGAACATGGGTGTATGTATGTTCTCAAAACAGGCCTGTAAACGCTGACGGATTTGTCTTTCTTTGTGTGTTTTCAGATTTTGTGTGCAGTTTTTGCTGCACTGCTGCACTTCTTCTTCCTGGCCGCTTTCATGTGGATGTTCTTGGAAGGGGTGCAGCTGTACATCATGCTGGTGGAGGTGTTTGAGAGCGAATACTCGCGCACTAAGTACTTCTACCTCACCGGCTATGGAGTGCCCGCCCTCATAGTGGCCGTGTCCGCTGCCGTCGACTACCGGAGCTACGGGACACAAACAGTGTGAGTACTTACACAAGCTGCTTCAACTATTCCATATTGGTGTAATACTGGGTGAGATAAGATGTGATATCTTATCATCGCACTAGGTACTATGATATAATGATCATATTCCTTTTTTTTTTTGCAATGATCACTTATAATCTCCCAGTTTGGCAAATGTCAAACATGACTAAAGATAACTAAAGACAATGATCACATTCAAACCCACAGTTTAATAATGATCACATTCAAACCCACAGTTTAATAATGATCACATTCAAACCC
>JBBPDB010000083.1:15072737-15086734 GCA_037974465.1 Brachypetersius altus
TCTCTCTCTCTCTCTTTCTCTCTCTCTCTCTCTCTCTCTCTTTCTCTCTCTCTGTTTCAGAGTCGTATTCGGAGGATGTGGAATGATACTGTGAGGAAGCAGTCAGAGTCGTCCTTCATCACAGGAGATATTAACAGTTCAGCCACCCTTAACAGAGGAGGTAAAGCACAAACACACTCATATTAAAAAAGATTTAAACTGATAGTTTCCATGAACTAAATCCAATGAAGCCGCATCAACATAATTGCGTCTTTCGGCTTACCTGTATCTGGCGGTAATTGTGTTGGTGTAATACACAATTAGCAATAATAATGAATAATTAGAGGCTAGCACATTTTCAATAGGTCAGATTGCATGACAAATCCAGTATTGATTCATGATCTTGAAAAACACAGGGATTGTAAACTCTTATATGGAGCGCAAATGATTTCTGGGAACTAAAAATACATGTATTACATTTTTTGGCTCGTTTTATTCAATCGAGTTGTGTTTATATTAACAATTACCATTTCATTATGAGGGTTTGTGTGGAAACAGTGGGTGTGAATGTTAGAAAATGATCCAATCAGGATTTTCTCTATGGTATCTAGGCAGATTATTATCTAGGCATAATTAGGAAGTGAAAGTGGAGTCAACCAAGAAAACTGCGACTGTGGACCAGACTCACTGGAGAAATGTTATATATAAGTATTGTCGCACACTGGGACTTTTAGATTTGCATGTCACTTAATATTTACTAAAAACACTCTCTGACAAATACATTGACAGTTTGTTCACTATTTGAGTTCTTTTATTAGTCAGAAAATATCATTATTAGTCATCACTAATGACTTATACAAAGGTACCTGACAGAATTACAATGTGGATCCCCAGATGAGTGTTAGATATTTAAGGAGCTATTAAGTGCTGAAACAGTAACGAGTGCATTTAAAGTTAAACGACAGTCTAGAATTTAGCTATGTATCAGTTATTAGCATATATCAGACATTCACTGTTACAGATTCTTACAGGAAACCTGTTTTATTTGACATAATTTCATGTATAGCTGTTCACTCAACAACGTTCCAGTTTACAAACTCTGCAGTTTAGGAAATATATGTTACTAGCTTCAATGCTTTTACAGACTTTGTGTCCATGTTTTAAAATGGAATTTTTGATATTTATAGTCTTAACTGACAGCCTGTTTCTAAAAGTAACAATTAAACATTAAACATTTAGATCAGAACAGAGGTCTTATACTGTGGGGTATTTGTGAGACGGTCTTGTTCACCAGAAAAGAGAAATATTCCAAGTTTATAGTCATTTAAACACTTTTTCATCAACTTTTGAGAGAGAATGTTTTTGTCACGTACAGGCTAGCGTTTCTCATCAACACCGAGCTATTTTTATTTAGTACAGGTACTGTACTGAGTGTCGATGGCCCCTGCTTGTTGCTTGGTTACAGGGATGTTTTTTAGACCTATAATTACTTTTAGATTGACTTACTGAAAACTTGTTTAGCCTCTAATTAATGATGACAGAAACCATACTTTAGAATATGGAGGACGTCTTGAAGTAGTTGTGATTTGTTAAACTATTATTAGCTCCAAAGTAACAAACTCTACAAGTTATTTCACAGTGTAGGACTTTAAAAGTGGGAAATGTAGACTATTACTATAGACTATTCAAGCTCAGTCCATAACAAGGTGGTTTGTCCATTATTGCGATGATATGATTTTCAATGATGCACTAATGAAGTTTATTGCATTGAACAAAGAACAAGACTTTAATTAAGATGCTTTAAGTGTTAACATAATGTTACCAGCATCATATATGTGTCAGCTTTGATCCGCTGTTCTGCCTTTAAATGAATCATTTGACAAAAATCTACACTGCTTTCCTCTTACCCGATTGACGAGCCTTGACATGTTTGGAATCCAAATTCTGCTTCTTTGGTGTGACACTATATATTATTAGTGTATTATGATTAATCTTCATGGTTGCCGGAAGCAGAGAATAAGTGGGGATGATGTAACGATTGATTTTGAAAACTGCTATAATGGTTCCAGCGTCCTGACATACACTAAATGGCCAAAAGTACAGGGACGCCTAACCGTTACACCAACAGGGATTTGCACTGCATTCAAACACCCATATAGTATTCATAATACTTCCTGTAAGTACGTCTGCAAAACTTCTCAGACTGCATCCAGCTCTGTATTGAGGTGGTGCCGACTTGTGGATGCGGTTTAAGTTTGATTTACTGTAGCTGCGGAAATGGAAAAACACCTCACCACCACAGGCAGCCATTTCAGACAATACCTCGGCTGCTACCCTGCTGTCTAAAAAGGCTCCAGCAGCACTTGGTGGAATAGTGATGTTTTGTTCGTGTTATATAGGGAGTTGAGAAAAGTTTCAGGGGCGTATTTACAGAAGTTTCGTCTTGCAACTCTAGTTTTAAACTAAAAAGCAAAATTTAGACTCCAATAATGATTGACTACATCGGGAGTACGTGGAAAGTTCAATTCATTCCTATATCAGCGTAAAAGCAGAAAACACACAGTAAAATGTGTTTGACTGTGTGGGTGGGTTGGTGTGTGTGTGTGTGTGTGTGTGTGTGTGTGTTCTGAGGAGGGCAGTGAAAGAAACTGGAACAGCATCAAACCGCTCCTCCAACTTGCTGACACTGAATCCCCTTGCAGTCCAAATGCATCGGACATCTGTTGTATGTATGTGTGTGTGTGTGTGTGTGTGTGTGTGTGTGTGTGTGTGTGTGTGTGTGTGTGTGTGTGTGTGTGTGTGTGTGTGTTTCTTCTGCTTACCATCAAACTTCTCCTTGTCTTGGTTAGAGCTGAATACTAAGATGATGTTTCTCCTTTGAGCTTCTTCTTGCTACAGTTCAGCTCCGAAATCAAGTGAAAGCAAAGCAAAGATCAGTCTCTCAGCCTGCTGTTAATGAACTGCTGTGCTTTTTCTTCCATTACAGTTTAATTGACCTTCGCCCCGACAAATACACATTTTCTTAGCAGCTGTTGCCAGATTGAACAAGATTTGCAGAACACTGGTTTGAAACTTAATGAGAATTAATATGCTTTTTAATATTTCCCCTTTAAAACCTGGCCAATTACAAAAGATTACAGCAGGCAACGCACATTTGTTTCATTCCATTTTGTACTGTTTCTTATACAATCTCTGCACTGATTTCGGTGCTAATGTTTATTTTCTCGTAGCTTCAAGGGTTTAGTTAGAAACGTCATTTTTAGAATAAACTAAACTTGGCAGCTCGGTTGACATGGCAACCCTGTTATCTACATGTACAACAAACAGACAACATATTAATATGTAAAAAGTAGAACAAAAGACCAGCTCTCACGCATTGAGCGTGAGATACATGCATCAGTGAGACTGATATGAAAATAACAGTAGTATTACAACAACCTTATAATAAAAAATATACATACAATTTAATTTAGCTCTAGAATCACTGAAGGTAGGAAAAATCTACCTTCTGAATCAGCAGAACTTGACTGAGAAACAAATTGCAATGAAACAGACCTTTCATAAAAAATTGTAGCCCTTTGTTATGTTTTACCCAATCGAAGCCTGGGACACGTTTGCCACCAGGCTAATGTTAGTTTACACCATAAAACGTAATCCAGTTGATGCCAACACTGATAACGTTTCATTTATATATGAAATGAATATCATTTGAAATGAATGGGGCCCAGTTTTATGTTCTCCTGGTGGTGGCATGGAGTTCCGCCAGGGTCTCTGAGGTCTCACCTTCCAAAGACATGCATGTCTGGTGAATCGGGGATTCTAAAATAGGTGTTAGTGAATGGTGTGTGTGCGGTGGGCTGGCTCGCTCTTAATCCTACTAAAGATTGAGAGGTTACAGAAAAGGAATGAAGGAATGAATAAGCCACTCTGTTTTTGATGTTCTGTAAAACCTGTAGAAACCTGATATCTGCTACACATTTAAGACAGAGCAAGAAAAGTCAATGTGATCAATGTGATCAGAACGGACTGTTGTTTGCATTGGAAGGGGAAGGGATTTTGAGGGCACTATGATGTCCCACATTGCTCTTGTACTAACTTTGGTCTAATATTGTGAATATTTCAGTTATGCATGGAATGAATATCATTTGAAATGAATTAGAAAATTTTAATGTAGGGGATTTAGATCTGTGTTCTATAAAACCTGTAGCAACCTTCTAACTGCTACACATTTGAGGCCGAACAAGGAAATTCAATGTCATCTTTGTGTTTTTAGGTACTAAATGGAATGGAATGGAATTCCGAAGGATTTTTGAAGGGCACTATGACGTCCCACATTGCTCTCGTCATTTCTGTTAAACATTGTAGAGCACTATATGTATAACTGAGTGCATACAAACACATACCAACACTACGAGTTTCTTTACTAAGCAATGGACAGAGAAATATTAGCTCACATTAACATCAGGTGACGAATGAGAGCTGCAAATATAACTGGAGAAAACAGCAGCGTAGTTACCATGTTTTCAGAATCAGAAAACGTTATTGATTTTTTTTTGAGGAAATTGCTTACGTTACGACTGCCGAGATCCACAGAGACAAGAACAATATAAAATATAATGTCTAAATAAATCCAATAAAAATTTGTAGGAAAAAAAAAACACTCTCCTCCTCTCTCTCTGTCAATACTTTTGGTTTCCTGAAAAAAACATTTTAGGGGGGAGTTGAATAAATCTTAGTAAAGCGTAAAACATCCCTATAAGCCACATAATGCAACGTACAAATCTCTTTTTCAGAAAAGAGATCTTTTTTTCTTCCAGAAAGTGCTTCCTGAAAGAACCCTGTGTTCTATATAAATCCTGGTGCGGTCGCACTTGTCTCGTATTTCACACGTGTATCTGATGAGACGTTAGGAGTCGCAGGAAGGTGTGCAGATTTTATTGTCCTGTGTCTGCATCGGTCTAACTGTTTTGTCTATTTCTCTTTATCTCTGTTTTCTACCTTTCACTCCTTTTCGCTCTTTTCTTGAACTATCATCCTCTGCCTCTCTCTGTCTCTCTGTCCTGTGTGTGTGTGTGTGTGTGTGTGTGTGTGTGTGTGTGTTGTAGGTACCATGGCTAATCATCTCATCTCTAATGCACTGTTGCGTCCTCATGGCACTAACCCTTATAACACACTCCTGGGAGAGTCTGCTGTGTACAATAACCCGACTGCAAACATGTTCAACACCCAAGGTTTGCCCCTTTCTCTCTCTCTCTCTCACACACACACACACACACACACACACACACACTAATATATGGATACCCATACAGGCTCTATGCATTCACGCATCCTATACACACTATATACATTCACTACAAAAAAATGTGCTTAACCCTCAATTTACCCCTGAAAATACACCAGATCCTTCATTTAAATGATACGGTTGTTAATTTGTGAAGCCGACAAATTAATTTTACCTTAATATTAGATTTAAGGCATGAGTGTAAAACCCCTTAATCTTAAATAGAACCTGTTAATTCAAGAGGTTCTATTATTTAAGGGGCAAATTTGAAAAGGTGAAAAAAAATCAGTAGTTTTACCCCTTAATCAGCCTTAATCTGTGCACCTTTTCCATTCATTTCCCTTCATTCCTGTATGGGAGGAATTAAGGTCATTTTAAGGGAAAAAATTAAGATTGGTTTGTTTTCATAGTGATTATCACCACGTTTGAACCAAAACAGCTTAATTGAACATGGAGGATTTCAATTGAATCCAAATCTTAATCACTGTAGGATTCACTGTAAATCTATAAAATATATATAAAAATATATACTATAGAAATACACACACAAACCTACAGAGTGCTATACACAGATTAAAACACACATATGCATCTGAAAGTGTGTTTATTCATCTATCATTCATGTTATCCTGCCAATGTGTACATTTGTTTTACAGTTCTGTGTTCATTAACTCTTTTGAAAAATATGTTTTATGGTTCTTCTGGGGTTTTGGAGGGATTTTCTGGGGAGTGGTGGTCAGACCCTGTCTGTGAAATTCAGAAGACGCACTGAACGTCTTCATTGTTGCATCCAAAACTTCAGAACCCCATCAGAACCTGAACCTTTTCTTTGAGAAAACAAACGTTATTGTGGTTTTGCTGTAGGCCTTTTCACTCCATTTACATTGTACCTATGATCATATGCAACATTTTGGGCTCCCCTGTTCAAATTACATGTTTTTTCCTGTGTAAATAAGTATAAATAAGCCCAAATTCTCTACCAAGAATGAATTGTGGCACATTATAATACACAATTACTCTTATTAGCTGAATTTGACTTATTGGGAAACAAACTGAACAAATTAAGGCCTGTTCAAAAATTATGGCACATTTTAGATTTTGTTTTATCTATGATAAACTCAGCAAATAAATAAGCACTGTTAAATAAAATGACAGAAAAATGGTATATTCAAGCGTATTCTTATTTTCGTGAACAGCGCGTGTCATTTGACTGGGAATGTTTAAACTTTTATGTACAAATGGACTTATTTAAATGTAATTAAATAATTGTCTAATCAGATTTGATCAGTATTGCTTTTATATTCAGTTTACATTCTGTATGAACGAATGTCCACTTTCTTCACTTTGTTTCAGGTTGAGAAAAGAAACAATGATGTGGAAAAGTGAATGATGGGCTGTACGCGGGACAATAACTTCATCAAATTCAAGTCATATTGAAATACACGACCAGTCAAAAGTTTGAACACACTTTCTCATTCAATGTTTTTCCTTTGTTTGTATTATTTTTTACATTGTAGATTAATATTGAAAACAAAATGATGAAGGAACCCATGGAATTATGCAGTAAACAGAAAAGAGTTAAAAGAAACCAGAATCTGTTCTGTAATAAGGGAATGAAGGACTGTTGTTTTTTACTGAGTTCAACTGTGGACTGACCCGACCCTCACAGCTGATGATCCCAAACACATTAAGACGGAGAGAAACTCCACTAATGAACTCTTGACGAAGAACAGCTGTTAATTAAACACCATTCCAGGCCGATTCCTCATGAATCTGAGTGAAAAAATGCCAAGAGTGTGCAAATCTGTCATCAATATTAATCTACAATGCAGCCACTAATAAAACCAAAGGAACTCGTTGCATGGGGAGGTGTGTCCAAACTTTTGACCGGTACCGTAGCTCCTCTTGTAGTTACAAAAACAAATGCGATGTTGCTTGAAAACGAAGAATCCAGACTGTTCCTGTAAGCTATGAGAAGGAAATAATCGACATAAAACAACAAAATGTTTTTATGAGCGGCAGTAACTGCAGCGTCTGAGGGAGTAATTGTGCATTATATGAATGCTTGCTAGAGCGACGAACATTATGCAAGAAATGGTTAAAGGCTTTTCTGCTGGGCATCTATGTATATGTTCTTTCTCTCTGTACATACCATAAACATTTTCTGTGTAACCGCCCTTTCTCTTTGTCTCCCACTCTCTCTCTCTCTCTCTCTCTCTCTCTCTCTCTGTCTCTCTGTCTCTCTCCGTCCATGCTGATGTGCAGCCTCCTACAGAGATTCAAGTATGACTCATTTTCTTTTCATTACCTACATTTTCAACTCTCCCTTCTCTCCTCCTCCCCCGCCTCTCCTCTCCTGTCCTTTCCGTTCCTCTCCTCCTCTCTCTCTCCCCTCCTTTCTTCTCTTCTCCTCTCCCCTGCCATTAAAATCGCCATATATCCCTTTTAGTTTAGAGGCAATATCCTTTTAGATATCATCTTTCATTCAGTTACTTCAGTGTCAAGTCGTCAGCATTCAGATCTTTATTAATGTGTGAAATGTTCTTTTATATATTTTTCAAAGCCAAGTGTGTCACGTGTGTAGAAAGTAAACACCAGTGTTATAAGTTATTGTAAATGGATGATATTTAGGATATGTGTTTGTTTAAACAGCTACATGCTGAAAGTATACGCAGTGGATCACTCTCGCAATTCTGTAATATTAGTTACTGAGATGTAATAAACAATAATAAATCATTATTATACAGGTCCTATACACACTACAAAGCATAATGTACTTAAAATGTGCTTAACCCTCAATATACACCAAACCCCTTCATTTGAATTAAGTGGCCGTTAAATTGTGAAACCGACCCCTTCATCAAATTTAGATATAAGGTTTGAGTGTGAAACCGCTTAAATTTAAGGTGTTAATTTTATGTTCTATTACTTAAGGGGCAAATTTTAAAAAAGTAAAGGGGAAAATTCAGTAGGTCAATAGGTCCATATGAGGGTAATTTTAAGGGGTAAAATTAAGGCATTTGGTTTCCTAGTGACATTTATTAAAGGCGCTTTACTAAAGTTTTCTGAGTCTGCGTAATACTTACATTAGCCTTTCATTACAACTGATATAAACCTACATAGACACCTGCAGTAAAAGTCAGCTGTTATAAGAATGCTTTTGAACGTTTTGATCTCATGCTCAGCTGGAATTACCCATTGTCTGTATAGGTTTGTGCCGGTTATCATGAAAGGCTAACGTGGATGTCGTGTATGTTATCATGAATGCTGCCTGTTTATAGGCCCTTTGCAATATGATAATATTGTAATTTGTCACTGTCTAGAATGGTAAATTTACATCCTTGGCTAAAATTTGCAGTCCAAAACTGGTATTATATAGAGCAGGGGTGTAAAACTCTGGTCCTGGAGGGCCGGTGTCCAGCACAGTTTGATGGTTCTCCTCCTCAAACACGTTCACTAAAACTGACAATTAGCTGGTGAGGTGAACAAGGTGTTTCTGAGGAGGGAAATTATCATAACATGCTGGACCACAGCCCTCCAGGACTGGAGTTCAACATCCCTGGTATAGAGGGTGTATTTACTCGTGTGGACTCTCAGCAGGTGGCTAAAAGTTATACAGTGGATCACTGTCACTTATTTGCAAAGCACTTTTGTAGAGCTGACAAAATTGTGATGTGTGAACCTTTCTTTGGTAAGCATGACTCATCCTGTGTTTCCAGAGGGCATGCTGAACAACGCTCGCGACTCCAGTGTCATGGACACGCTGCCGCTCAATGGTAACCACGGCAACAGCTATGGCATGGCAGCGGGCGACTACCTGACGTACAGCTCGCGTGGCAGCGAGCCGCCCACCACGCTAGAGAAGAAAATTTTGAAAGAGCTGACAGCCAACTACTCTGCGCCATACCTGAGTGCGCCCGAGCGTCAGGGCAACTCAAGCACCAAGCTTAGCAACCACATGGCAAATGGGGGTGTGGCCAAGGACGACGTCATGGTGCTGGACAACCCTGGTGCCTTCCATCGGCACGAAGACAGCGGAGGTGCCCTGAGCCTGGAGATCATCCGGGAGGAGTCCCAGGCTCCGCTCCTGCCTCCGAGGCCGCTGCCCCCTGATGGCCATGCTCCGCCCACTTTGCACACATTCTCCACCCACCGGCGCCTGCCACAGGAGAACAGCGAAAGCTTCTTCCCTTTGCTGCCCAACGAGACAAACCCGTTAAGAGACACTGTCTACACCAGCATGCCCACGCTGACTGACCTGCCGCGCGGCACGGAAGATCTCATCAACGGTCTCCACGACGACGAAGATGAGGATGACGAGGCTGAGGAAGAAGACGAGGAAGAAGGGAGCGAGCTGCAGCTTCAGCTGGCCAATGGCAAAGGGGTAGTGGTGGATACGGACGACGTGTACTACAAGAGCATGCCGAACCTTGGCTCGCGCAACCACATACAGGAACTGCAGAGCTACTACCAGATGGGCCGAGGCGGCAGCGACGGCTTCATTGCGCCGCCCGAAAAGGACGAGTCTTCGCCCGAGGAGCAGCTACCGGACCCCTCGCATCTGGTTACGAGCTTATAGAGCTGCGAGTGATGATGCAATGCACAAGGCACGGGAAAACCACTACCTACTGCACTGATAGATCCCTAAAGACGAGACTGATAACCAGATAGCTCACTTACCCAGTACCAATGAAATCCAGTACCCGATACAAGTTAGCACTAGCAACCAGTACCTGTTAGGGCCAGTAACTGATTTCAGTACTAGTAACAGTACCAGTTACCATCTTCACTGAGCAAATTCAATGTGGTTTGTGTACCTGCCATACACAAGCCCCGACTTCAACAGAAAGTTGAGGTGAAGGGCTTGACAGACCCTTTTTTTTGTGAAACCACCATTTGGAATAGCTCAACAAACTGACCTTTCAGATTTGACTGGGAAAAAGCCACTGGTGGACACGGCAGGCATCCGCAGCCACGGATACCAGTCAGAGAAAAGTCCATCCCTACATCTCTTTGCCCCCATAAAGACTTTTGTCCAGAAGCTGTCTGCTCATCCTTCAAACTCCTTACGGATTGCTCCAGTGTCAAAATGCATACGAATTGATAGCGACAGACTAGTTGTCATTTTAGATGATCATGTATGTTGATAAGACACCAACCTGGACCTTGAACCTTGAACTGTAATCCTCTACCCACGAAAAACAGCCACAACTCTCTAGACTTCGAACGGCGAAAACACATTCCTTCCTGTTTAGCACCGAAACCGTTTCCGAGTATAACGTCACGGCGAAGCATCTAATCTTGAGGAACTTGAGGAAGCGTCTCCTTTTCTTACGTTTATTTTTCTGTAATAATATCAGTTATCGAGAGGTAATACGCACTAATAACAAAGACATGGGACAGATTTCTTTGTAAAATGTACAGACCCCCCCCCCCCCCTGCATTGCATATGGTCATATGCGTCCTCACGTTCTTTTGATATACTTTTCCCTGCGTATGTGTTTGTGTAGAACTTAGACCAATCCAGAAACTGTGCTGGTCCTCCGTACTATTACGCTCCCTATTACCACTAGGAGTGACCAAACCACACACACACACACGCAACACACATTCACACCGTAATGCAAACACACACTCCGTAATTATAACCAAATAACACAGTACCGACACTCTTCTCGTTTAAAAGGCATCATCACTATGGTTTTGTTACCGATGCAAATCTTTTTTCATGTTTCCACACTGTGTCGATCACGTCTGAAAGAAGTGACTGCAGAACGGCAGGTCGACTGCTCCTGTTCCAAAAAAGTTCCAGAACCACAGATTCCAATACTGGTCATATCAATTTTTGAAGGAGTTCACCAGATGCCCAACAGCCAGACAAAAGTGGTATCATCTAGTGTCATTCATGTGGCAGTTCCTTCTTGACAGAGGACAAGAAGATGGAAAAGTGGTAGGGACAGGTGCCCCACAAGGTTGAGTGGAATGAGAATAACACTTGAACGCTTTCTCCAAGTACAAGGGCAGACCGCAAAGATAGGACCTAATTTAGTGCTGTTTGAGAGGAAACAAGATGAAAATGGGCTTTTTGTTCTCAAATCTACTGTTTACTCTTTCTCAAAATGAGATTTCTTGTAGCTTGCACATCTACTTCCTTTATTTCCCAGAGAAAAATGACTTCATATCTATCCCCATGAGGTGCTTTCACAGATCTGAATCGTCGGATCGTTGGTAGAGGAGTGGAGAGATTTTAAAAATCTGATCGGCACTGAGACATTTTTTTATCATTATGATTATTATTATTACCATCAATATTGTTATTATGATTATTATGATATCTATGGAATTATTATTTATTCTTTTCATATGCATTCTAAATTGAATGAACTCATAACTAATATTTGTCGTAACAGTGAAAGTTGTTTGCCAACAAATAAAATGACTGAATTAATATTTAGAATATTTTGTTGAGGATAAGTTTGAGTTTATGAGTTTGGCACATGATGTGGAGAAGCATCAGGTATTTAAAGGGAATTTCAACATTAGCAACCAACAATAACTAACAACAAACCTCATTTAACTACCAATTGATGTTGTGAGTACAATGTTAATGTGACATGCTGAGCCCAGAGCACCGTCTTTCCATGTAGTTAGTCCCAGTGGAGAAATTCTTTGATTTTTCATAGAGGTTGGAAAAACTACCAATACTATTACATTATATGGACAATTCCACCAGGAGGGACTTTAATATGAAGTTGCTTCTCTCTTTGCAGCTATAACAGCTTCCACTGTTCTTGGAGGACTTTCCACATAGGAATATGTGCCCATTCATTCTGTAGGACATTTATGAGGTCAGGCACTGATATTACAAAGATGTTTATGTCGCTTGCTGCACTGAGACACCGTCATGCTGAAATAGAAAAGGTTCTTCCCCAAACTGTGTCCACAAAGTTGGTATCATGGCGCTTTCCAAAATGTCTTGGTAGGTTAAAGCATTAAGATTGTCCTTCACTGGAAGTAAGGGGCCTAGCCCAAACCCTGAAAAACAGATGTGTCCCAATACTTTTGTCCATATAGTGTGTGTGGTACAAAAGCTAACAAAGCAGGTAACTTGTATACAAGCTAGCAAATAATACCTGGTAATAAAAGGTAGTTACTAGTATAAATGCTAACAAGTAATAGCTAAGATCAAAAGCTATTAACAGGTACAAATGCTAGCAAGAAAATGTAACGAAAGGTAGAACAAAAGCTAGCTACTAATTGCTGCCAACAAAATCTAGTAACTAGTATAAAATCATGTACTAGCTAGTAACAAAGTTTGTAACTAGTACAAAAGCTCATAACAGTTGGCAGCAGAAGCTAGTAACTAACAGCTACAAAAGCTAGCACAGCTGTAACTGTAAACTGGTAAAAAAGTTAGTGTCTAGTACAAAAGTTGGTAGCTTTTGTTCTTGCAGACATTGAAAACTGATTGTGCTCAAAGTTCACAGTGTAGTTTTAATTGCCCATCTGATTGATGTGTTAAGAGTCATGCCTTCAAGGTTCATGCATTTCCAGATCCATGAGTGTTTGTTCCTTACAATGGCCCATGTGGTCATTAATGAATTATGCACATTTGGCCGGACCACGAATGTAAACACTGGGTAATTACGAATTATTGATTTCCATGTCTTGCTATGCAAACACAAACCCCTGTCTGCAAACACACCCAAATGTCAGCCCGTGTGAGTGTGTGTGCATGTATGTGTGTGTATGTGTGTTTCGGAGAATACCCTCGACCAAATGTTACCGCTCTCATGCATATTTAACAGTAGTTTTGACAGACACTTCAGTGTTTTGAGAAGAGAAGAAAGTTTTTTTTTTCTCTGAGATCAGAAACGTAGCTGTGTTCTCTTGAGGTTTGTCCTGCCTTTGACTTGTGTGTGTGTGTGTGTGTGTGTGTGTGTGTGTGTGTGAGAGAGAGAGAGGGAATGCAACACTACAAGTTTTGCATGCACCCCTACGACACCTTTTGAAAAGTTGAAGGCCTCTGAGGCGGAACACATTTCACCATCCTGCCATCTGCATCCCAGATCCGACGGAAGGAGAGACGGGTGGAATGAAGGACGAAGTGAAGATCTGAGAGAAGAAAATGATACCAGAGGTTCAGAGAAGGTGCTGAAAAGGGTATTGTGTGTGAGAGAGTGTGCGCGAATGAAAGAGAGGGACTGGCGGGGTGAGGGAGGTCGAGATGGTGAGGAGATAGACCGGTGACAGAGAGAGAGAAAGCCATGTTAGAGTGGCCACTCCGGCGGAGGGAAAGACAGAGAGAGAGAGAGAGTGGACTCCTCCCGTTCACCATTCTCTCTTGTGCAGGAGGTTAATTAAATGACAGCTGAGAGGCTGTGGGTCAGACCCCAGCATGAGCTCTGTGATTGCTGAGAGCCGCCTTACAACATACTATCAGGCACCATCCTTTAAAGGAGTATTCCAGCCTTATTTAAAAAATCTCATTTCTCTGCATCTTCTCACACAGAACCAGGAATCCATGGAATATGACTGACATGTTTTTTTCTGTAGAAGTCATGGAAAGATCATGGAAAGGTTAAGATCAGATGATTTAACCCTTTATTAGTCCCACAATAGTGAAATTTGCATTGTTACAGCAGCAAAGTGGACAATATATATAACTGTATATATGTGTGTGTGTGTGTGTGTGTGTGTGTGTGTGTGTGTATATATATATATATATATGCAC
>JBBPDB010000083.1:15128187-15138486 GCA_037974465.1 Brachypetersius altus
TTAAGTCCATCTCATGAAAAATCGGAGCAGAAACAAAGGTGTTGCGTTTATATTTTTGTTGAGTGTATATAAAATTATGTATGAGTGTTGTTTAGTATGATTTCCAAAGTATGATACATTACATACATTTAAAATTTATATATTCTGTATAACTGTTTTTTCAGAATGTGTTCAATAGTGTATAATAACATTTAATAACATTTAGCCTCAACTCCATGCCCTGTTTTCTAACATTTCCCCTAAAAGACAGAGTTTCAATAGGCGGCAGAGAGGTTTGGAGAGGTTTATATCAAGCTTTGGAGAGGCAATTGGCCCCTTATTGGTTTACTTGAAATTGTAAATGTTAGTCTGAAATTAAGAATAATTTGTTTGTACAATGTCAAAACACTAATTCCACACCCACACATTGTTGTATGGTGAAATTTGCTTTTGTCTTTTGGAGAGCTTTTGGAGACGCCTATGTGTACCTGTCATAAACTGATGTGTAGCACCTGTGTAATTTTATGTATCTGTTTCAAATGTTGGATTTTGATTCCCGAGAACATGTAGAATCAGGAAATGTAGGCGTTTTTTTAGTTTTCTGACATTTTTCTCTGTATATGACGTCCTGAAATGTAGATATAACGAAGGAAATAAAGGGCTCGAGGTGAATGGATGTCTTGGCCCATTTGTTTTCTTCAATTTAAGCCCTCAATGACCAATGTGCTGCATGTACAACATTAGATAATGAATCTTAAATGATGCAAGTACAAATCGTTCCAAATGAAGCTAGATTTCCTATCTGCACAAAAGGTAGATTTAGATTCAAATAAAATCCCTAATTACTGTATACAGGCCACCAGGGCCATATACAGAATTCTTACAAGATGTTCGTTGTTTTATAGCAAATTTAGCTTTTCACTGTGATAAGATCATAATTATTGGATATATTCACTGCTTTTACTTCAATCCTAGACACAATTGGCTTCATCCAGCATGTAATAGGGCCAACTCACTGCTGTGGCCATACACTTGACCTTATCCTGACTCTTAGCGTTAATGTGGATAACATAGCTGTTCTTCTTTTATTTACAGTAATCTCAGAACACTACCTCATTACATATTCTTCATCTTAATCATAATGTAAGCATGTCCCCTTGCTTTTGTTGTGAAATTACGTCCACCACAGCTCATAGTTTTATTGAGAATGTTCCAGAAATATCAACCCCATCCAGCACTCCGTCTTGTCCAGCAGACCTAGATAACCTAAGGAGAACTCTCTCCGATCCACACTAGACTTTGTCACACCTCTAAGACGTAAAAAGGTCAGACAGAAAAGCTGGCTCCCTGGTTTAATGATCAAACATGTGCTTTAAAGCAAAATGCGCATAGACTAGAACACAAATGGCGATCAAGTAATTTGTAATCCTTCCACACCGCCTGGAAAGAAAGCTTTAGGGACTACAACAACGCACTTACCACGACACGCTCTGCCTATCTATCATCCCTCATTGAATCTAATAAAAACAACCCCATACTTCTGTTTAGTACAATTTCTAAACTAACTAAGAACCAGGGAGGTGGAGAACCACAGATTCCTGCAATGGTGTTTTAATTTGACTTTTTTAATAATAAAGTAGAAGTAATTAGACAACCACAAGACAACCACATTTGCCACCTGGCTCAGCAGACACAGATGCTGTTCTTGAGAAACTGAAATCTTTTACCCCAGTCAGACAAATAGAACTGTCTGCATTTATTCTCTCTTCAAACTGCCTGTTCACTCGACCCTATCCTTACAAGCCTGCTTAAAGAAGTATTATCTTAAAAACACAGTTCTTTTGGTAAAGTACTGAATATCACAGCTAAGTATTTATCATTAAGTAATAAAGTAACATAAATCTGACCTGAGAATCTCAAGTTTACAGTGTGAACTCTTCAGTCCAGCAGAGAGTAGCTCCACTCCTGAATCCTGCAGGTCATTGTTACTGAGATCCATATCTTTCAGAGAGGAGTTTTCTGACTGCAGTGCTATAACTAAAGTTTGAAGGGTCGGTGCAGTAAGATTGCAGCCAGCAAATCTACAGAAACAGAGGAGAAAACTGATGAAACATGAAAATTCAATAACTGTGTTTGCATGTAATTGCATTGAGATGAACACAGAAAAGATTCAAAACAAGTTTCTCATAGCTCTTCACTTTCAACTTTCAAAATCAACTTTTTTACTCCATGTTTACACAAACATTATCTGCAATATCAGTTGTATTTATTCTCTCGTTACAGATTAAGGGAATATCTGAATAAAATAAAAGGCTATTTAGCTAATAGTATCTAGTAATAGTATCTAGAAAGTATCTAGTATAAACTGACCAATCTACTTTTAACTAAAACCTTGGACAAACAATCCATCTAGTTTTGTTTTTCTATAAATGTGATTTCTCTGTACTAGTAGATTTCAAATCTGCAAAACACTTTCTCCTCAACATGAATATACCAATATTTCAATACAAATGCTTAAATTCAGGATATATTTATAAATAAACACACAATAGTCTTCATGAAATTGTCCCACAGAGCTTTCACATCTTTCATTCCATGTTAAACTGAGAGAAATCTGACCTGAGAGTCTCCAGTTTCCAGTGCGAACTCTTCAGTCCCGCAGAGAGCAGCTCCACCCCTGAATCCTGCATGTCATTGTTACTGAGGTCCAGCTCTTTCAGGGAGTTTTTAGATTGTAGAGCTGATATGAGAGCTCTGCAGGACTCCACAGAGAGATTACAGAGGGCTAACCTGGAATCACACAAAACACATTAACATTAACCTCATACTCATACTGATGTTCAATAATATTTCTATTGTCAGCTGGGGATTTGTTCAATTTCCCTTTCAGTATTTTCTAGCCCTTTTGTGTATAGACAGTTAAATTTGTCACATATAAAAGTAACATTATAATAACATTATATTAATTATATGTTTAAATTTTAAATAACAAACAATTGTAAACAAGTATGAATATAATTGTGCTAAACAAGTAAAACCAGGAGAAAAAATTCTACTGTATGTTCCTGTTTCTGGCAGGATAACCAAAGTATTAAAAAAATGCATAAAAGATTTAACTGAGACTGAGAGGTACTGAGTATTTGTACTTTTTAACCTAACCTAATGTTACTCAAGTCACACTGAATACTGAATAGTGTTTAAAGTAGTAATGGCACCTATGGTGTTGTACTGGGCTGACATGCTATGACTCCTAGAGACTGACTGGGTCATTAGCTGAGATACTTTTCCCCACAGAAGAGGAGTCTGACTGGACCAGGACCCAAAGGGAGTGGGAAGTATCTGGCTGCTTCAATGTACTGTAGAAGTTACTGTTTTCAAAATCGCCAATGGAGATCTCAGAGGAAAATACAAATTCTGTTTGGAATATGGATTATTTGGACCCCACAGGTCTGAAAAGCAATGAATCTCTTTATTAGTGTCACCTGTGTTTAGATTTCCAAATCTCCAAATTGGGCAGGAACAGAAGTACTTTCTCAAATAAAAAAAATATAATTTTGTATTGAAAATCAGATTCTCATGAGTTTGATATGACAATAATCTTAATGAATTAGATAACATGCTATCTCTCTATCTCTAAGTTCTGTGACTAAATGAGTGATGGAGGGCAATTTCTCATCTGAGTGTCCTTAAACAATTAAAACTAAACAAATTAATTTTTATTTGCTTATTTCTCTCGGTTTATAAATTGTTTACCCAATGAATCCATCTCTATCTTTCCTGCTTCAGCCTCTCTAATAAAAGTGAGCCTTTTTTGAGAAAAGTCCCAGATTCTCCCAGAGTCTTCCTCTGTGTCTCAAACGTAATCTAGTTTGGTCACTTTCTGCCCACAGAGAAACAAATATATAATATAATAATATATGTGTCTTAAACTTCTCATCCCGGTCCTCAGCGACCCCCACATATTCAAGACTCTTGTGCTCCCTGAGAACCACTGACACCCATTGTTACTGGTTCCCTGATCAGGTTCTACCCTTTTCTGTGAACTTTCTACATTACATTCATCATAATTAATATTGATAGCGATGTAATTCTTGTGGTTGTTTTTTTTTTTTTTTTAAGTTTTTAATCCACTTGTGTACTTTCTTATGAGTTTTATTTTATTTTGACTTTATAGTTTAAACTGTTCTTGTCTTTCTGTCTCTGTATGACTGTGCAGTGGTGATAAGCAGTTTCCATTAGAATACTTTTGTATATATTACATATACAAATTAATTACCCAGATAGAGATATTTATAAATAAACACACATTAGCGTTCATGAAAGTCCCACAGAGCTTTCACATCTTTCATTCCAGGTTAAACTGAGAAAAATCAGACCTGAGAGTTTCTAGTTTACAGTGTGAACTCTTCAGTCCAGCAGAGAGCAGCTCCACTCCTGAATCCTGCAGGTTATTCTTACTCAGATCCAGCTCTTTCAGGGAGGAGTTTTCTGACTCTAAAGCTGATCCCAGAAGTTCAGACGTCTTTTTCCCAAGATTACAAGACACTAGTCTGTAAATGAGAACAAATCAGACACAGCTGCATAACTTTCAGATGAAGAGCTGAGAATGGACCCAAAGACAGTTTAATTCAGACATTTACATACACATTAGACAAAAAAAAAAAAATTTAAACACAACTTTTCACTATTCTTCACATTTAATCTTTATAAACATCCCCTTTAATTAGTCAGATATAACACTACTTTATTTCAAGAATGTGAAACACCAGAATAACTGTAGAGAGCCTGATTTATTAATGATCAGCTTTTATCACATTCCTAACAATCAGAAGTTTAAATATTCTGTAGCACTGCTATTAAAATGACTAAATAGTTAATCTTGGCTAAAATGTTGAGGTAGTTTTTCACAATAAGCTTTTGGATTTGTGCTCCATTCCTCCTGACAGAACTGATGTAACTGAGTCAAGGTTCCAGACCTCATTACTCACACTTCTTCAATTCTGTGATGGCCACTCCAGTGCCTTTACTTTATTTGTCTTAAATCATTTTGCCACAGCTTTGGAGTGTTTATCTATTTGGAAATCCAATTCAAAAACCATACTTGATGCTTTAAGTAATCATATATATTTTTTTATCCTTTCACATCTCTAGGGTTTCCAATCACTGTGTGTTAATGTGTTAGAAATAGTCCTAATGATGTTTGATTGTATCATAGTGTGTGTCATGATCGGGCGCCCGAGCTCCCGACCATGTATCTCCTCTTAGAACACACAGACGACCAGACAAGCAGGATTCCATTCCGAGGTTTGAGTTTATTGAACCAAAGGCAAAAGGAAAAAATAAATGGGCTCAATGGCCTCCTAGAATCAGAAAACGTAGTGACTACAGGCAAGGGTAGGAACAGGTGAGGACATGCGGCGTTGAGGTGATGGGGACACAAAGGCAGGAATACACAGACAGCATTATAAAGACACTTAATCACAGAATTAAACTCAGACAGGTGAAACTAAGGAACAGATGACACACGGACAGAAACCCACAAGACACGTGATAAGCTCTTTCAAAATAAAAGCCCATAAAACCCAACAGAGACCCAAATCGAAACAAAACAGAACAGGCATAAAAATAAACAGAAAAGCAGTGGCTATAAATGGCCACTGACCAACCCGTGACAACTGCGTTGTTGTGTTTTGGTCAAAGAAATGCCTTAAAATGCATTTTTTTTATAGTGTAAACTGTTCTCCGAGATTACTTTAATTTCATTTTGAACTCAGTTTAATACATTACACTTAAAGGAAATGTAAATATAAACCTGAGGGTTAAATACGGAAAAAAATCAGGAACGAGAGAGAAAGAGAGAGAGACAGACAGAGACAGAGAGAGAGTAAATCCGTGCTACAATATCAAGGTGAAAGTCATCATAGCTTGAGTAGTATAGACCCAGCTCCCAACCCAACTTTGTGAATAGATTAACGGCGATATTTTTTTTATCGCGCGATAAGAGTGTCACGTTAATGCAGCACGTTAACACCGATCACAGCCCACCACTAATATATGTATATACACACACACACACAGGGGTATGTATTTATATATGTTTAAACATCTATATCTATATTTGTACATACGTGTTTGTGTGTATTATATTTATAATAATATATGTATTTATATCTATCTATGTATTATAGATAAATAAATATTTCTTTATTTCTTTATTTATTGATTGATTGATTGATTGATTGATTGAGAATTAACTTTGAAATTAGCACATTTCGTCATGAGGGACGGCCAACCATTACACGTGTGCGTGACACTGGCAAAACTTGTATTTTGTTTTTGTTGTTACTTTAAAGAGTCCAGTTATTAACGCTGTGTCAATGTGATTTATTTAGTGCTATAATTTTTTTCAAATTGGGTGTGATGGAAGTTAATGTTATTGTTTACCGACTAAATAGTTGTTTCTGTTGTTTCAGTCGGACCCTCACCCAACTTTAAGACAGAAATTTTTCAAACAAGTTCCAAAAAAGGTAAGTGGCTACCAGTCCATACATTCATCTTTCTGTTCATCCATTCATCCAACCAGCCATATACCTGTGCACCCCAACCTTCTTTTTCACCCATCCATCCACTCATCTATCCCTCCAAACATCCTCCTACTCTTTCATCCACTCGACTCTTTTATCCCTCCATCCATCTACTTTCTCTTTCACCCACCCATCCACTCATATATCCCACTCACCCATCCCACTCACACATCCCTCCATCCATCTTCCTTCTCTTCCACTCACCCACCCACTCATGTATCCCACTCATCTCTCTCGCTCCACCCATCATCCTTTTCATTAACCCACTCATCGATTCCTCCATCAGTCTTAATTCTCTTTTACCCACTCACCCACCCACTCGTCTATCCCTTCATCCATTTTCCTTCTCTTTCACCCACCCGCCCACTCATTTATCCCCACATCTGGTCCATCCACCCATCCATCTATCTCTCCCCCTTTCTATGCAACCATCCATTCATCTATCCATCCATCCACCCACTCATCCAACCACTGCCCTACCACTAACCCACCCATGCACACGTCCATCCCTACATTAATCCATTCATCCATCTTTCTTTGTTTTTATCCAACCACCCATGCATCCATCCATCTATTCATTTGTAGATCCGTTCACCTTTCCTCATATTCCTCTATCCTTCCATCTATTCATTGTTTTCAGTCTTGACTAGATATAAGCATTTAGTGATGAATTCAGTGCAGGAGTGTTTATTGCTGTATATAAAGTCATGTTTGTCTGAGGGGTCATTTGTATCTTTTCTGGTTTTTGACTCACAGCAGAACCAGCCAAACCAACAGCTAAGAGAAGAAGGAGGCGGAACTCTGCCGGCAGTGCATCGAATACCAGCGCAGGAAACAGCAAGAAACGCAGCCCAGCCAACAGCTTCACCCTGCCCACACAGGTGCGTCCACACACCCGGGCACACATGCACGCACTTAAGCCCTGCCTGTCAAAAGTTTGTGTACGCCTTGCTTTTCAAAATGTTTTAAATAGACTTGGATACAAAATAACTGATATATCAAAGACTCATTGATTTTATATATATATATTTTTTTAGTAAATACATCAGATATTTACTGTATTTAGGATATTTTTTATCTATCATACTGCTGTCTTTACAAATGATATTTAGTTGAGTAAGATATTAAGTTTCTTCAGAATTAAACACGTTCAAATTTGAATTTGTTGCCTTGTTGCATACTGACGTTAGGCCAAACTTTTGAAGGACAGTGTACACACTTAAGCATATACACACATGCAAGCACATGTTCCTTCAATGACAGCTTGTAAGAATGTTAGTGAGATTGACCACTCTGTATGAATGCTTGTGTGTGTGTCCGTGTCTGTGTGTGAGAAATAGATTAGAATTAGCTGTAATAGAGCAGTCTTGTCATCTATGATGTTTATCATATTACGACCAGAATGGCCTATTTAATAGATATCAGTAGTTTTTTTTTACTCCGTTATTGATTTTCATTAGAAAAGATAAGTAGCTAACACCCTGTAATTCATTATTTTAAATCCGAACGAGAGATTTCTATTGTTTAATTGATGATGTTATATTGAGTGCTTGCTAATGTGCTTTCATCTAACTGGTCTAATTGATATGTTTGTAATTGATAGCAATTAGTCGTAATTGATTTGATGATAATTAGTACTGTCCGTCTCTGGTCCCCAGCCCAAACGTGTCGCCGGGGAAACGAGGGGTGGCGGGTGGCTGGAGGCGGAGCTTAGGTAGGTGACTGACACGTGCAGATGGTTATCGCACAGCATGTGCTGCCTTAACGAGCTAATTAGCAATGCAAATGAGCTTAATTAGGAGACATGTTGTAGCTATGCTTTGTCTGAATGAGCTAATTAAAGAGCAAAGAGATAGCATCTGTAGACAAGGATGTGTGTGTGTGCGCATGTGTAAAAGTGTAAGTGTGAACATATTCATTTGTACATTCAGATTTAAAGTTTAAATCTGTTCTTAGAGTTTGAAGTATCTTCTACGAGTTTGCGTTACAGTCCATGCTCTGTTATATTATTCTGTTCTATTACATTTCATTAAGTTCCGGTTCTGGTTCACATTCATAAAAGATTCTGTATTTCTTGCCCTCTCTTCTTCTTTCTCTCTCTCACTCCCTCTCTCACCACACCTCTGCATCTCTCTCTCTCTCTCTGCCTTTTTCTTTGTCATTCTCGATCTCCCTCTTTTTCTCCCTCCCCCTCACTGTCTTTTCCATTCTTTCTCTCTCCTTCTCTCTCCCTTCTCTTTTTGTCTTTCTTTCTCACAACCCCTCTCTATTCCCCACTCTCTGCCTGTCCCCACATCTTTTACTGTCCTTCTCTTTTTCTCTCTTCTTTTCTGTCTCTCGTATTTTTCCTTTCTCTCTCTCTCTCTCTCTCTCTCTCTCTCTCTCTCGATGTTCCTCCCCCCTTTCTCTCTCCTCGTCTCCTTCGCATTCTGTCCCCCCTCCTTTCTCCCTCCCTCTCTCTCTCTCTCTGGCTGTAGGATGTAATGGTGGTCGGGGAGCCGTCTCTGATGGGGGGGGAGTTGGGGGATGTGGATGAGCGCTTGATCACGAGGCTGGAGAACGAACAATATGACCCCGCCAATGGTCTCCATGACGACGGTCTCCATGACTACGCCAACTCACAGGCGCTCAGCAACAGCAGCCCTTGGAATGGCCAGCCCCCTGGCAACCAGGACAGCAAGCCTGATGCCATGGCAACGCAGCAGTTGGAGTAACGTGAGCTGACAGCGGGTCGCCATGGAAACGGAGCCACCGAGGGATGGGAGTGCTCATCTGGGGATGGAGAGAAGGAATTTGTGTGCGTGCGTGTGTGTTTGCGTATGCGTGCGTGAGCAACGACGTGACATATGATGTCATCCCATACGTAAAACTATTACATTGGCTTTAATAGTGTTTTTTTTCAGTCACCATCTCCAGAGACAGAAACCAATGAAAGAAATCAATCACAGCACACTTCGCCGTTGCTTGTATCTGTAAAAGTTCCGACTTCATAGAAAGCTCTATAAATACGCCGCGCAATCAGCTGATTTGATAACGAACTTTTTAACGCTTTCTGGCTGATTTTGCTTAATTTGTTTCTATAATCTTTGTTTCCGGAAGTTGATGCAATTTGTCTTCTTGGTGGATATTGTATTCGTTTCTTTTTGTTTTAATGGGCACAACTGCAGATCTCCTTCCCTTTTATTACTTAATTGTTTAATGTATAATGTAATATACCTGCAGGTATGTGTGTTTACCATTAAGTGTGTATTTTCTCTATGCTTTTATGCTTTTCAGTTATTCGCATCAATAAACTGTGTTTGGTTATGACAAGAGGCCGAAGCCTTAGTTAATTGTCAGCTATTTAATATTATTTGAATCAATACTGAATTAAATAAAACATTTCCATTTAACTAAATGAAGATATCAAGAACTGTTTTTTCTTCTCTACCTTTGTATTTGTAACATCTTAAGCCTTTTTCCATTTTAAAGGGTCCATATCATGAAAAAAACCCTCAAATCTAGTAGCATGTAAACATTGTTAATGTTTTGAAATGTACCATTTAATTCTTTATGTTCTTCCATATGTTCTACGAATGGAAGGAAAGGATACTGCAGAAATGGTCTGTTGTGAATTCATTGATTTTGTGATGTCACAAAGAACAAATTCAATTTATATTTTCCTTCGGTTTACTGTGTAGTTGCGTGCTCAATGGATTTGTTCTTTTGTTTGTTGTGTGTGGGCAGCACCTTTTGG
>JBBPDB010000083.1:15167466-15191158 GCA_037974465.1 Brachypetersius altus
CACACACACACACACACACACACACACACGCACACACACACACACACACACACACACACACACACACACACACACACTCAACTATACTTTATATTAACTAAGGAGCTACTTTATTAGGTACATCTACCTTGTATCTATAATCTTTGTTCACATTTTACAATGACAGAGCCTGTGTCATTTGTTAGGCCCCCTTTTCCCTGTTCAACAGTGGTCAGGACCACCAGGTCCATGTTAGCCCACTACCATTTGTGATGCTGAAATTCTACACAAAATACAAATACGTGCACACACACACACACAGACACACATAACACACACACAAACTCTAACAACCCACTACCATTTGTGGTGCTAAGGGGGGTCCAGATCATTGAGGAAAGCAGTAAATTCCACACATACACACACACACACACACACACACTAACACCCACTACCATTTGTGGTGGTGGTGGGGGGGGGGGTCCTGATCATTGAGGAAAGCAGTAAATTACACATACATACACACACACACACACACGCGCGCGTGCGCACAAACATACACACACACTCACACACTAACAACCCATGACCATTTGTGGTGCTGAGGGGGATCCTGATTAATGATGAAGTCAGCAAATTCTACACACCCATACACACGCACACACACACACACACACACACTAAGAACCCACTATCATTTATGATGCTGAGGGGGGTCCTGATCATTCAAGAAGGCAGAAAAGGGGGCTAATCAACAGTCAGTAAACTAAACTACAGTCTTACTGTACTCCACTAAGTGCACCTGTATAATAAGTGAAGCGGAGGAAATGGACTATCAGGTTTATACAAGGTAGAATTACCGATTGGGTAGCTCATCGATTTCCATACAGCGATCAACCATGACATAAAACAACCTGCCTAATATTGTGTAGGTCCCCCCTCTGCCACCAAACGGCACTGACCCGTTGAGGCATAGACCCCACAAGACCTCTGAAGGTGTGCTATGGTATCCGGCTCCTAAATATTATTAGCAGATCCTTTCAGTCCTTCCATTGATCGAAGTAGTTTGTCCAGCACATCCCACAGATTCTCAAGCGTATTGAGATCTGGAGAATATGGAAGCCAAGTCAACACTTTGCACTCTTCAAACCTGGAGGTGTCAGGGCACATTATCCTGCTGAAAGAGGTCACTCCCATTATACTGTTGCCATGAAGGGATGTACTTGATCCGTTAAACGTTCCCCAGAACATCACACTTCCTTCAGCTTGTCTTCTTCCCATAGTGCATCCTTGTGTCATCTCTTCCCCAGGTAAGCAACCAGCCTGAAAGCGACCGGCCTAAAGACAGGCCACATTTTTCCATTGCGTCAGCTGTGGTGCTCACATTCTCATCGTAGGCAGTTGGTGGTGGACAGGCAGCAGAGTTGGTGCTCTGATTGAAACTGAGGATTGAAACAGGCTAGACTTTGTTCTTCATAAGCATAATTGAGACTTGGGCATCCATGATCCTGTCACTAGTTCACCAGTTTTCTTTCCAAGTCAAGTCAAGTAGGATTTGTCATTACAACCCTATGCACACAGTACACAGTGTAACGAAACAACGTGGCTTCTGCAACAGGACAGAACAAACAGAACACTACAAGACCACAAGAGCAGACAGGACAAAAGAGTGTGCAAGAAAAACACACATGCAACAGTACAATTAGACAACTGTCTGCAATCAACAATTGCAACAGTCTGGATGAATACAATATTTTACATTTACATTTACGGCATTTAGCTGACGCTCCTATCCTGAGCGACGTACATCACAACAGTCCACAACTGTTTCTTACCTGAAAAACAGCTTAAATCTGAGTCAGCGATTTAACCAAGATACTGCAGTCAGAGCATCTATACAACAACTGTCCAAATAATAATTAGCCAACACCTAACCCAACAATACATTAACCATAGAGAAGAACAAAGTACGTTATAGAGAAGTCAAGGAAACAAGTAAGCAGTAGGACGGGACCAAGTTAGTCTTCAGACCAAGGTGGGTCTTCAGGCGACGCCTGAATATTTTGACTGGGACTGTATTCTAGCAGCAGAGAGTTGTATCTGCAGAAAAGCAATAGAGTTTACATGTGCAAGAAATGCAGAGCAGAGTTAAACAGTAATAAAGATGAATATGAGTGTGCAAGTGTAGCAAGGCATAATGGGAACTGTTTCCATTCTGCCCAATGTTTCCCATGCCTTCACAGGTGTAATGATATTATCAGTGCTACTCGCTTCAGCTCTCTGTGGTTTTAATGTCATGGTTGATTGTTGTATGTATGTAACTATCCACTCGCAGATGAATTTTTTAAATAGCTTTTTTAGTTGCGTTCTGTGTAGCTACCCTACAGTAACTTCACATAAAGGAACTACACATAAATCCACTGATTGTCATATTTTGTCCTGTTTAATTATAATGACACAATGGCATAAGCAAATACATATTCACATTCACATTCTCTGTATCAGTGGCAATGACTTTCTATGGTTTCAAGCTTCTACCATTATGAGAAAGGTCACTTTTGTTTTTCACGGAAAACATGTCATTTGAAACTTTGCTCAGACATCTCTCACTTTTAGGTTTGTCATGCCTTTTCCCATGGCCAGGTAATGCCTAATATATTCTCTTTCCTTTTCCATTTTTTTCTTTCTTCCTTACTTCTAGTTTTCCAGCAACTTGGCACTTCACTCTTTGAGAACCATTTCCATTCCATTGCTGGTCTTTTCTCATTTTTTTCAGCTTCATTGAATTTTCCGTTCATCCAGCTACATTCGCTCATCTTGTTTTTCATTATCCTCTCCTGGTTCTATTGTTTACTGTTACGTAAGGATATAAACGTTAATATTCTCCTTACGTCTATCTACTTTTTTCTTCACCTGCTGAGAAACATGACATTGTTGAAGATAACACTTGCGGAAAAAATGAATCTTTCATCAATAATACAAATTTTATCTAGTACCTCTGAGAACCTTATGGAGACATTGCCTTTAATAATCACATCCCACCATTTTCACTCATTTTCCATTTCTTGTTTTTTTGCATCTTCTGTTTATACTTCTGTATGCATATTTTTTGTTTTAGTATGGACATCAATGATATCAATAGTTCTCATAATGGTCACGTTTATGGAATAAGTAATCCAGTGATGGCCAGGTACAGTAAGGCCTTGCCTTGTTCTTCTGCATGCCATTTTGAAATCTTTAAATGGGGGTGCAGGGCATAACTTAATGTCTTGTTTTGGTGAATAAT
The DNA here is from genome assembly GCA_037974465.1 of Brachypetersius altus. Taxonomy (NCBI): domain Eukaryota; kingdom Metazoa; phylum Chordata; class Actinopteri; order Characiformes; family Alestidae; genus Brachypetersius; species Brachypetersius altus. The sequence continues at coordinate 15,170,732 of JBBPDB010000083.1, forward strand.
TAAAAAAAAACTAATATCCTGTAGGATAGGCCTAAATCCTACATACCATTCTCTCAAAGGAAAATATAAACTTTGCTTTGAGCCCCTACCTTTAATGGCATTAAAGGTCAAAAGCAGCAGGGGTGGAAATGTTACAGCCTAACAGGGTTGAGGGGTTTACACAGTAAACTGTGGGGAAACAAAGGGTACTCTGGTTCATTTTCACTTTTTTGAAAAGACAGTTTATACAGTCAGTGTCATTTACAGAATGGGCAACAAATATATCTCCTAACAGGAGGTACTGTACCCTTTATGGTACTTTTCCACTGGCAGAAGGAACCATGCCATACTGTGAACAAATGTTTTTCCATTGCATATAAAGCATCCCGTATCCAAGCCGCCCGCGAGTTGATTGACGGCAAGGCCAAAAGCAGGCCGCAGCCAAGCTGATTGCATCACTGCTACCTGATTGGTCGCAATATTGTCTTTACAGCGTGGAAAGAGGCCATTGTTTTTTACTGTCCACAAAATAAACAATAATGGAAATACAAAAACCAACAACTGGAAAGCCGACAAAGTACAAGCACTACCGTCTGTTTGGACTGAAGATAATTTAAGTGGGGGTATAAAATTAATCTTTAACTCTGTGAAAAACATGGAGGATAGCAGGGTTAGAGAATCATCGTAATGTCATTGTAAAGAACAAAATCGGCTCATATTGAAAAACCCGGTTTTGGGAGGGCAACTGGCCATAAACTGTGAGTAGAGAATTGTTCTGCTAATGCTTCAGAAACACTGTTACCAGACTGAGATACACTGAAAACAGCAAGATGCAAGTTCTGTGCCATTGCAGCACAGTTTAGGTACTGCACGGTTCCTGTAGACCTGTAGAAAAAAGTTCCTTTGTACTACCACTCTGTCTGGAAGCACTAAAAAGTAAGATATATTTTATTTACATGCCTGTAGTTTGGTGAATGTGTGATAAAGAAATGTTTGAATTCATGTGATAGGGATATGGAGTGCTCTTGTTTAAATGGGATAACATAGTCACCAATTCTTCTTAGATCTTGAATGTCCTACATTAGGTTATGCCCCATGCTCCCCCTAATAGCAACGAGACCTTCAGCGGCTTTAACCCATGGTCCGCTTTGCCGTAATAGAAGAAGTGGCATGACTTATGTACATTAGCTGCCATGCAGTTGCATTAACAGTGATCTAGAGTACTTCAGCTCACTCACGAAAATATCTAACAGTGTTTTAGTTTTTGCATGCGCTCTTCATGTGCTCTTCATTACAAATCCTTACTTTATTTCCTTACTGATTGTCTTCTATATCTGCTTATATGTTTTTTTCCGGCATGTTATTGAGTTCCGAGGTATGCCTAGCTATGCATGTTAGTAGTAGGGATGGGCAATTTACTCCGTTTTTCTACTTTTAAAACAAAATATTTTTGTGATGTATGGAATGATATTCATTCAAGTTACACTGTACAGGTTACAAGTGACCCCAAAAAGTTCTTCAGGTTACTTGATTAAATGTTAAGAAATCTTTGGCATTTGTTTCAAAGAAAAAAACACTAGCACAACCTCAGACTGACCCTTTGCATAGAGAAAGCCTGATCTTCTAAAAGTCAACTGTTTGTCATTGCTCAGTATAACTCGTACACACTGGGAAGAAATGTCATTCTTGAGGCCTAGTGTGCAACACACAACAGAAAGGACAATAAAATAATAGGCTTCAAATGCATAAATGGAAAACTAATAAACGATGAATTAGTGTACACATCCATGAGAGGCATGGGAAAGGTCATCCATGATGCTGGTGGTCTTCAGTTTCAGTGCTTGTGGATGTTTCAGTGGTTGGTAGAAACACCCTGATGATCTTCTCAGCTGTCCTAACAGTGCACTGTAGGTTCCTGCTGTCTGGGGCGGTGTAGTTCCCCTACCAGACTGCGAGACAGCTGGTCAAGATGCTCACTGTTATAGAAAGTAGTATAAATACAAGAGAGGATATTTGCTTTCCTTCTTCTCCCCAAAAGTCAGTGGTAGTCTTTATTGTCTAGGTTGGTGGTGTTGAGCTTCCAAGTGAGGTTGTCATATAAATATAATTCATATAAGCCACTTAATAATCAAAAAAGCCACACTTTATATTTCCAATTACAAAACTTTATGTCTTTTTAGGAAAGCACAATACTTTTTGGGGGCACTGTATGTCAGTTTATTGTTTTAAATATTTCCATATATTCCATTTAGATATTGCCATTTTGCTCAACACAAGATACAATTTATCAGCTGCTTGTTTTGTTTCTCGACATTCTCTCCAGTTCTACACGTCTTATAATAATCAGTTACGATGTGTTCACATTTCTTTATACTCTAGTTACTATGCCCATCCCTAGTTATTAGAGGACCTTACTATTAGAAATGAAATAAAGCTTTCTCAAAATGATCGGTAAAAGAGATCAAATGCTGAAAGAGACTTAACGACGTCTAACTTGGATGTGTTGCAGCTATTCCTCATATGACACAATGACACGGTATCCTAGGGCCTCCGCCCCACCAAGGCAGCTTGACTGGTGACACTTGCAAGCACATTTACACTTTTACACACATGTGGCATGCTGCACAGTTCATCACAAACAGGTACATCAGTTAAACTGCCTCATCACTTTTGGCATTTCTGTTTTCTGTGCTTCACCACATTCTTCTGATTTAAAACAACGGTTCCATCACTTCATCCATGGACTGTGAATCTCATTAACGGTTCATTCTTTCTTTGTGCTTGTCCTTTTCACACTTTCTGAATCCTGTCCTCCGTCGCTGAGACTTATTCATCTTTCTGTGGGAATTAATTTAGCAGTGTCGCTTCATTCAGATTTCATTTTTCATTTTTTCATCTTCATTTTTGTCTCTTACTATGACTTGCAATTTCTGGGCTGGTTCCTCTGTTCCTTTCACATTTCAAATCACACAACTCAACCATTCTATGTTTCCATTTTACTTGTCAAGTGTCATTCACTGTATCTTATTACATTTCCTTACAGTGGGAATTGTCATTTCTAAATTAAATTCAACTAGATCTTATTATATACAGCCATGGAAAGGAATAAGAGACCACATCATGTTTTTTCTGGTTATTGATTTTGTAAAGTGTGTCTCTGTCAAATGTTCATGTCACTGTTGTTTAATACACTGTTGATCACATTTGATTCAACATACAAACAAAACATGTTTGGAGAAAATGAGAAAATAATATCATATCTTGGTAAAATAATATCTTGGAAATGTTAAAATACACAAAACTCTCCAAAACCTCCATTATTTTACAATTGGAACAATTAAAATAGTCAGTAGTTAAGAGTAGAGTGGGCATGTGTGACTCGGTTTCATCCATCAGAAACCGAGCCAGGAGTGAAGCTGCTGGAATACAGACCATAGAACAGCTGCTCTACACACACTACTGCACTCACAACACATATGGAGGCGTTTCTTATATTTTACACACACACACACTGCCACAGACTGAACAAACAGTGAGCAGAAAAAAAGGAAAAGTGGTCTCTTATTTTTTTCCATGACTGTATAAATAAATATATGTAATAACGGTTGCTTGTGTTTATTTCCTTTAGTGGTACGGAAAACTGGAGCTAGAAAAAGGTAAGAAAGCCATATGTCCTTATTTCAGATTGGATTTTCTAAATTAATTTTTTCCTTCTGCCTATACAAATGAATATGTGCTTTTTTGATCAGGGAGTCACCTAATTTTATTCCAGAGGAAGAAAAAAGGGAATATAACAAGACAAAGCGGAAGGAGACCGACTGCTTCCATAAGGCCAGTTTGGACCACATCGCAAACCTGTGACTTGTTTAAAAACGGACTTCATATATCTTTAACTTCAATCAGTGAACGATAGTCATAGTTCACTCCTAAAAATGAAGATTCCTGAATGATTCTGGGCAAAAGAATGTTTTAACTGGTAACACGTTTAAATTCCATTACATGTTGAGTTTTTTTACATCTTATTTACAAAAATGCTTTGTTAGAGAACCATCCACTGAGAGGTTCTTCAGGTATGGGTTCCAACCCCTTAGCTTGTTGGTGTTTTCATGCTCCAATATACCCACTCCAACCCAAGAAAGGCTTATTAATTGGCTGGTTAGTTGGACTTGGTATGACATCATTGCAAACACTAAGATTTGTCAGGCGGGGGGGCACTTTTGCTCTATAACTGTGTATTGGGAGTTGGGGTCACATAAAAATAAAGAGCATCCGAGGGGCCCTGATGAAAACAACTGCTGTAAGGAACTAGAAATGGTTCGGCTGTGGCTGAGCCCATCAAATCCAGACCTTGAATCTCGTTTCTCATCCTGTTTGGTCATTGGTTGGTATGCCACTAGCTGACCGATTAGTCACATCAACAGCTCAGTTAATTATGATCACAAAAAATTCCAGACCACAAACTTGATTCAGGACCTCGATTTGAAGACCTCTGTACTTGTTCCGAAAAGTGTTGTTTTGATCACCTGACGCACCACTGACCAATGGCAAGGATTGTTCGCTATAGTGTTTCTATCAAATGTTTCTTTCTACTCATTGTTACCAGGAATGTTTTTGAGAATTTTGTATATTTTTTTTTTTTGTTAATACCGATTTTATAAACCATCTTTTAGTGATGTTCATTTCAACGGGTAGAATGGCTGAGAACTTTCCAAGGAGCTCAGAGCAGATGCTGCTCCCAGTCTAACTGGTGATCAGCATCCTCTTAACCCAGTCTTAACTGTAACTTATTCTACGAGAAATTGGTCTCAGATGAAAGCAGAAGGGAACACCCCATGAGGACATCAGTGAAAAGACAAACAAAATGAAGAGTTTCTGTTTCAAAGCAGTTTTAAGGTTGAGATAGAGCCTATTAAATACATACACAAGATAAAAGGTAATGTAACTGAATCATTATTTTAAGTCTAGAAATGACGTTTACAATGTTTTTGTTTTTTTTCAAAATATTCATATTGTTCAATAAACAATGAACATTTACTCTTGAGAATTTGCAGGAACAGAGTTAGTTTCATCAGTGTTTTATTGAAATAGAAAATGTTGTTGAAAGTGAATATGATGTCCTTTGTATGTTTTACTAAGCAAATCGGTTAAAACGAACACCCAGCAACACTTAGATCTTGATCATTTGATGTGAAATCTATCAACATGTATTTTATAAGAGGTTTCGGTCATTATTATATAACTGCTGTGATTCCTACTTGAATTTGTATCTTATTTACCAGTGTCTTACTGTACTTGCTTATTTATTTATTTTTGACTCCCTGTTTTATAGAAAAAAATCTGAAAGGTGGGTAAGGCCATATTCCATATTCCAGTGTTTTTTAACCAGAATTTAAAAAACATCCCACGAAAATCATGTCATGAACCTATATAATGCTACTTGAGCCTCATTTCATATTACTAATGTTAACAGTCTGGGTGAAAAAAACACCATAAAAATACAGCAGGTGTGCTGAAAGTAAACCAAATGTTTCTCAAAATGGAGTTCCTCAAAATCTTCAAATGGAGTGAATGAATTAAATATTGATTGTTCAAAATGTCCTTTTACCACAAGCAGTTTTACTGGTGTGGTGTGAAGCTGCCACTGTGGTCTTGTATTCACTTACCTTAAAGTCATAATTAATGAGAGCACGACTGCATGTGGGGTTTCACATGGTTCCAACTGAAAAAAGTGTGTAAAGGGGAAAATAAAATGTGTATGTGCAGTGAGAGCTTCTGTCTGTTTATTTTGATAATATATCAAGAATGGCGTATAATTACATTTTTTGAAGGTGTGTACTAGAGAAGTAAACATGCCTTTGGACGTTTTCATCATGAATGTTTCAATGGGATCATCTGAAGATGCCTGCTAGGCCAAAACTGTATGACAAACAGACCAAACAAAATGACTTGAAAAAAAAACATCCTGTATCATTAACTAATATAGTAAGTTTAGAAAATTGTGGACATTGTTGTGTGTTGTAATGTCTTCAAGGGTGGCATTTTTACTGCATTTTTGTCCTGTCGCATACTTGAGGGGATGCTGTGTACAGCTGGGTGCTTCGTGTGTCGGCCTGGCGGAGATGATAGCGATACAGCTGTATCCTATGGCTTTACAAACATACAAATACAAACATGCCGAGAGGCAAGAGGGTCTCAGGGGTCAGCGGCCACATGTTCCACCCCAGTCCAACAATACCCCCCTTTCTCAGCCTTTCTGTCAATCTCTCTCGCTCTTACTCTCTCGCTCTCCTTCTCTCTCTCCCTGCGTTTAGATTGCAAACCCAGCATTAATGGCACGGTGCTCCTGTCTCTATGCATATACACATTCATTAAAATAACATTTATACACAAAATGTGTGCTTTATACTCTCTCCATAGTAATTTTTCATTCAGAACATCCGTATTAATCTCCAACGGTTTGGAGGGCATGCTAGAATTGTGGTCAGATGGGAAAAAACAGCTTTTCAACACAGTAAAGAACATGCAAAGTATGGTGGTGGATCTGGGATCATATCTGGTAAAAAGTATACCTGGTATTTTAATACTCTGTGCATGGGATATAAAAGTTCTTCAAGTAGAAGGTCTTGTAGGATATGCTGTCTGTTTTTGTGGAGTTGTAACAGAAGGTATAAGCATGTGCCCATCGGCTGACTGGCCTGAGTTAAATGAATTCCAGGTGAATTGCTTTCTTTGTCATTTCTTATGAAACCCAAAGCTTTCTTCACATCAATAGTCAATGGCCCACTTATGTGAGCATGTTAGATTATATAATGTCTTGTGAAGGATTGAGACCACTGAGGGCTTGTATGGGTAACCAAACCCCAACCCCCTCCACACATATGCACACATACAAACACACACACATCAGACCCCTATACACTCTATGCAACTGTCAAATTCATCATAGCCTACGTTCAAAGGAGCAGTCCAGACTAAACCACACCCACACACATTCTAGCCACTCTGGATTGCAGAGCAATCAGTTCTCGCAGTTGAGGTGGAGCAAGGATACAGGCTCTGCTTTGCTCAAAGCACTCTTTGTTGGGACGGTCCTTATAAACCCAGCCCATACCTCCAACATCCTCAGCGTGGAGCTTAGCTACTCCTCGTCCTTCACACACCTCAGCCCGGTGTCCTATCCACTCTTGCATCATGAGAACAGCTTGCAGGTTTGCTTTCCTGCTGGCTTACTGCGTATGGGCGATCCATGCCCAAGCTCAGAGCAGCCACAGCGCCAGCAAAGTCGATAGCAACAACCAGGGCAACATAAATGCCAACGAAAGCACCCCCATCCAGAGCACAGTCAGGCAAGAATCTCAACCAAGGAACAGCATCTGGGATGAGCCAGTCCGCTTCAGTACCAAAGCCAAAGACAACTGCACAATGGTGATCTCTGGTCAGGGAGACTTTACCAAGCTTCAGGTCTCTTGCAAGAACAAGGGTAAGTCCTACCGATGCGACTTCCTAGGCAAGCCCAACCTGTGCCGATCGTATAACAACAACCCGCGCCACTATTTCACGCAGATCTCGTGGGCGATGCGCAAGCTCCAAAACGCCTGCCAGGGACTCCAGACCTACAAGCCACAAATGTGCCGTGCGGCTGTGGACGAAGCCCAGATGGTGTTCCACACCTCCTGGCCCAAGAAACAGCCTCCCAAAGTTAGCACCACCTCCAAGCCGGCAACAACTCCCAAAGTGCTCCCCAAGGTACAAAAGACCAAACCCGTCCAACCTCGCAAAACCATCAAAACCACCACGCCGAGACCCACCGCAGAGGTGGAGAGCAAGGCTACCAAACTGGCGGAGGATTACTGCTGGAAGAGCATCCAGGGCTTCTGCAGCTACGTCATCAGCTGGTTCCAGAACTAAGCAACTACTTCCACAGGGAAGGTAAGTACCAGAGATGTCCTCTTGATCAACAATGAACTCATTAATGGATTAAAGACTTTAGGGAGAGAAAACCCAGCAAAAATCACTGTCTTACCGTGCAAGTAGGAATGTTCTGTATGTTTAGAGACAAAGATTCTATTCTATTAGGAATTAAAAAATTTTATTGAACTGTTTATCAAGAAATGCTGATATAACGTAAGGAGCCAGTTAAAAAACTAAAAAAAGCTGCATGGTTTTGATATAACAGTGACAATTTGCCTACCAAAAGCAAAGTAACCTAACGTTAGCTTTACCAGCTGTTTACTTAGATAGAGGAGTAAAGTAATGTAGCTTTCAAAATAAAATGCGCAGAAACTAGACTGTGTAATTTAACAAGGCTGCGGTGGTTTCCTGTAGTGGGGTTCCACTAAATCTTCCAGTTAATGATGCTAATGCAACTCTCAATGAACTCTCTGTGGAAGTAAATGTAGCTCATTCACGCATAATGACCAAAATTTGTATGATAAGGTTGCTTCAGAACTTATGATCTAAAGTCAGGACATTTTGTGCGGTTTTAGCTTGGATGAACATCTAACACTGTTGTTTTAAGTAATTTTTATAGTATAATTGTTTTCTGTTTTTGTTTATTGTTTTCATTTGTTAAATGCATGTCATCTTTGGTTAAAAAGTATATAAGAATAACAGCAACAGCTTTAAAACATCAACTTGGAAGTGAAATCACATAAGTTCCATATGAAACACAGATGGTTCTGTTAACTCACTAAAGTTCAATGGAAAAACTGGGCTACATTTTAAAGATCTTCCTTGTGATTTTTTCAGCTTTTTTTCAAGAAATTGAACTACAGATAATTGTACAATTTCAGATATAAGCAGATTTACGTCTGAGTTTGCTACGAGTGAGAAACTTTAACACGATTTTAGTAACACCCTGTGTGTATATCAGTCAAAGCCATTAGTATGTGTGGTTAAAACAGTGTGGCGGAGCGGCTTAAAGACTTAAAGTCGTACTGTTTGAAAGCAAGGGAGCCAACTACACTGCATGTAACTAATTAGACACCAGGTTCTAAATGAACTGACTGTTGAATGTTTCTCTTCCCCTCCCCCAGACCTGCAGCATAGGAGACTTTACGGCCTCCAGCCAAGGTCGCCCCCCTGGGACCTGGTCAACGGTGTGCGTGTGTGTGTGTGGGTGTGTGTGTGTGTGTGTCGGTGTGCCAGTAAGATCTGTGTGTCAAAGAGGCTGTTTCTTCAGTGGAAAAGAAAATAAATAGTAAAAAACCTTGTGACGTTTCTGTCAACAAGCTGACTTTCCGAGGCCTTTGCATCGGACTTAAACCACAGTAAATCACTTTTTCTGCTTTCCTTCTTTATTTTGCGCCAACAGTGTGGTACCTTTAGCTGAGGGGAGATTCTGGTTGAGAGTGCAATGAAGTGATGGGACGGATGAAATGCTCCCCCGGCTGAGGGCTACAGAAGGAACTTTTCAACAGAAATCTTTCTCGTGTAAATCTGTTATAAATCAGTCCTGACCTCATCTGTGTCTTGATGTCTAATAGTAAAACGGCAATATTGGGATTCACCTTTTGTCACTGAAACTGATCCAGATACTGATACTAATTCCTGAGTGTTACTTTTTAATGGCTGTGTCCCAATTACACACTACAAAATATATACCTTGTACTAATTTTAATAGTGTGAGATAGACTATAGGATGGCCGTTTCTAGTGATGTGTTGGAGTGTTGCTTTGTCAATGTTCATCATACACAACTCTGTCTCTGGAGGCTACAGTAGAGGGGACTTTTTTGACACAAATAAACTAAAATTGTTTTTAACAGTCACCGCTCTCTTGTGTCGTCATTTGCTTTTGACACAGGGACAATAGTGTCAACGCCTAAAAAATGAAGCCGTTTCAGTACACATTGTGGATATTTCAGTATACTAAACTTTGACACATACTAAAAATACATACTACATACACTAGTTAGCATAAGTATTAAGGGGACACATTATTGGGACACGTCTTACAAACTGAATGTGGGCATGGCTTAAAGTGTTCAAGTTTAGACAGCCAATCAACAGCCAAGATTTTAGAAAGAGCATCCTTAATGTCTCACTTGCCTCAAATTAAGTGTTTTGGTACCATGTTCATTGTAAAGGATAAAAAAAGCATCAAATTGAACATTTGATGGTAACAATATTGATATATTGTAACTTTTTCAAATCAGATGCCAGATGAAAATGAATATTGCTGAAAGAATGTAATATATTTGATCCCAAATATGCTTCCAAAAAACTCTTTAATTTCATTTTAAACTCATTACCCTGAACAAAAATGTAAAGGTAAACCCGTATTTGTACTGTACAGTTTACACTGAACTTCAGCATTGCTAGAATGTAAAAAAAAGTTGTTACCTCAGTATAGTCTGTACTATAATTCATGCATGTGTATTTTCCTTGGTACAAGCAGGTAACTACAGTAATAAATTCATTTAATTTACTGTAATAAAAATACAGGGTATGAAGAAGAATAAAATGAAAAACACAAGAACACTCAAGACGCTCCACGGAGGAAATTCTGGACTGCAGCTGCGTCAAAGGGCAGCAGCCAATCAGCAGTAAGGAGAAATAAGTAGTGTTCTCAGATTGGCTACTTTCAAACCTCCCATCTATGAGTACAACGGTATTTCACCATCCCAAGATGCCTTTCTTTGTATTCTCTGGACTGTACAAAAAATTGTATAGTGCATTTATATGTTCCATTTATAGATGGAAATGCAGCTGAATTTACAATAATATTTATGTTTGTATGTTTTTCTTAATTTCTTAATCATTTAGCACTTAAATGAATGAAAATGTATATTTTGGCACAAAAATGCCTCGTTCTCGTGCAGGGTTGTTTTTGTTTGGGCATGGTGCTTAGCAACATGAGGATGTGGGGACGTGAGGGACGAGGCCCAGACTTCACAAGAGTAAAAAAAATGTGGAGGATATCTGCTGTTTCCGTGTTAGTGCAGGGGTTTCAGCGAACAGTTGAACAAAACCGCGACTGCTGATCTGCGTTAACGCGGAGGTTTACTGTATATCAAAACAAAAAACATATATACATGTATATATGTATGGGTGATTCTACAGAAACAGTGTCCATTGTGATTGAGAAGGATAGTAAAAAAGTACATTACAAATGTAGATATTTCTTGATTTGTTAATACCTGATAATCAGTACTGTCAGTACTGTATAAAAAATACTTTCTCCCACATAAACCTAGAAAATTAAGTTATTATTTTTGCATATTTTGTCACATTTTAACTCAACCCCATCAAAGCCATGTTGTTATTTTCCTATTATTTTTTACTGCTACTTGCATGGCCTAGCAGTGTTTGTGTCCCTTGTAATTAATAATTTATTTTTATTACATTTACGGCATTTATCAGACGCTTTTATCCAAAGCGACTTGCATTCCCTAACTACAGGGGACAGTCTCCCTGTAGCAACTTGGGGTAATGGTCTTGCTCAGGGACCCAGTGGTGGTGCTGAAGGTAGGATTCAAACCCATGACTTCATGGTCCGGAAGCAAGTATCCTACCCACTGAGCTACCACCACCCTATGTTAGATAGCAAATAAAGGAAACCCCTAAATTTCGACTTCAAAATCTGCAAAAGCATGACTGGTTTTTGTTGAACATTGTATTTTTGCAAGAAAAGTGCAAAAATATCATGTAATGTACAAAATATAAATAGACATATTTGTCATAACATAATACACACATTAAAAAGCATCTTGATCCTTTATTTTGTTTATTTATGACAAAAAAGTAAAAAATGTATCTCATAACAGGATTGAAAGCTTTAGAATAAGATTGATTCTAACCTGTAACAGGGTTGACCACCCAAGGGTCACTCACAACTTTGCCATCAATTGAGTCTGCATGCATGTTATCCACATTAAAACAAGTTGTGGTGTGAACTAACACTTTGATTTTTTGCTGCTGCTTTTGCCATCAGTAAATCTGAAAGTATTGACAACTCAGTGTCCTTTTGATAAGTAACTGGTAAAATGAACATGCACATGAGCAATACTGAAAATTTCTCATTATGAGAATGACAGTCACTTATACAACTTTTCATTTAAATTTATTTAGTAGCTAATCCAAACAACTGACAGCCACTAAAAACAGACATCCACATAAACATCCCCTGTAGCAGTCATTCAACCACATAACACTGAAAAATGTAATGGGGTTGAAGATTTTGTCTTAATCTGATGCTAATTCTTAATGCTAGCTGCTAGCAGGATGACACTGGATTATTTGGTTTAGATATTGTTATATTTTATAGCTATAACCACAACCCCATCCAACACCTTTGGGATGAACTAGAATGGAGATTGTAAGCCAAACATTAAAGTCTATGTACTGGAATGCAATGTCACTAAAGTCCCTGAGTAATGATCATGTGTCTCAATTATTGTCCATATATTGTATTTTGATTCTCAGCCCCAGTAACTGTAATCATTTTTAAGAATTATTTGTTAGTTCTCACATTTTAATTATTTTCTCATTTATTTTTTATTTGTTCAGTCTTTTTTCTCAGGATTAGTACATATACAGTCTGGGCACCATTTTTGGGTCAAAACACATGTTTTCACAGTTTAATTACTATACAATACAATACAAGCAATACAACACATGGCCAATATTACTTGTAGTTTCCATCAGAAACCTGAGTCCTTCATTAAATGAAATTAGGAGATGCTGATGGAGTTTCATAAATCCAAACAATGGCTGGAGAAACTGGAACCAAACCTGTGCTCTCCTCACCAGCTCACACAATATCAATGTTTTTACACACAAATCTTGACATTTTTACTAATCTAATGTTAACTTTGTTATCAGGAAGACACAAGACTTTAAACAATCTTCACAGATTCCTAAGAGTTTCAAACAGCATTGTCACTAAAGCAGTCATTATGTACTGCTGCAATGCAATGCAATGGGTATGTGCAATGCAATGGGGACAAAATCAACAAATTTACATTCATGTCTAATTTTAAATCATAACAAACAAGACAGTCATATATGTGTGTAGTGCTGTGGCTGTAGCAGTTTATTTTTTTAGTTTATTTTCAGAGAAATATAGTGAAATGAAGCAGGAACATACAGAGAATCAACTTAAGGAGGCCTAATATAAATGACCACAAGATGGCAACATATATCACTGGACTTCACATCATTGGCAATCCGCTGTATAGACAAAAGTATTGGGACGCCTGACGATCACACGAACAGGGCCTTTAAGTGACATTGCAGTCAAACACATGTGCTGCGTTCGAAATCGCATACTTCCCTACTATATAGTATGCGATATATAGTGTTTTCTCATACTATATAGTAGGGAAGTATGCGATTTCAGACGCAGCCATAGACTTTAATATGGAGTTGTTCCCCCTTTGCAGCTAGAACAACTTCCACTCTTCTGTGGGAATTAGTGCCAATTCATTCTGTAGACCCAAACGTTTTTGCGATGTTTCATATAAAACAATATTTTCATATACCTGTATAAAGACAACTTAAAACAAAGTGTGTTTGTTTTTTATACATTTTTGCTAGCTTGTGGGCTAAATTTTTAATGTACGTATCACATGACCAAGTCAAGCGTTTTTTTTTTTCAAAATAAATGATCAGTGGTTGGAGACCTCTGCTGTAAAGCATTTGTGAGGTCTCCAGTCCCAGTTCATCCCAAAGGTGCTGGATGGGGTTGAGGTCAGGGCTCTGTGCGGGACAGTCAGGTTCTTCCACACTAATCTAATCCAACCATGTCTTTATGGGTTTTGCTTTGTGCACTGGGACACAGTCATGCCGGAATAGAAAAGGTTCTTCCCCAAACTGTCCACAAAGTTGGAAGCATGGTGTCCAAAATGTCTTGGTCTGCTGAAACATTAAGATTGTCAGGGGCCACCTGAATTCAATAATTAAGAGGTGTGTCCAATATTTTTGTCCACACAGAGTATTCTGGAAGAGGGAAAATCAGAATGACCCCACAGTGGCACAACATTGAATTTATATGTATTACATTTGGTGTTTCTACGCTTTTTTAACTCACACCCACACAACCAACCGCAAAAGCTTCCATGGCCAACAAAAGCAATTTTAATTTGGTTTACACAAAAAAACTCTTTGTAATCATTTATCCACAAAATTCCTGTTTTTTTAACATAATTTTTACATTGTGTTATGCAGAATTTAAACAACTAGATAACTTTACCAGTTGTGTTGGTAATATATTTTGCCAGGGTAACAGGCTTGACTTAAATATATTTTCATTTTGCTAATAATTATCACAACACTAATATTTGTACATATATAGGACTATTTACAAATATATACACAGATCAGTCACAATATTAAAAACAGTGATTGGTGACATGAATAATATTCATCATTGCATTACAGCGGCACCTGTGAAGTGGTGGTAGATTTTAGGCACCAAGTGAAGAGTCAGTTCTTTACGTTTTCTTAAAATGTGTTGACAGGAGGAATGGGTGAGCATAAATCAGGGGCCAAATTCTGATTGCTAAACCACCATTGTTAGTTAGAGCATCTCTAAAACAGCAGGTCTTTTAGGGTGTTTCCTGTATGCAGTGATCAGTTCCTACCAAACGTGGTCCCACTGAATATAGTATATCGAAGCCTTAGATCCAAGTGCCCATGAAGACCCCTGTCCACCACCAAAAGCACATACAATGGCATTAGAACTGGACTATGGCTCAGAGAAAGTAAATTTGGACATGTCTTGGTAAATAGGAAATTGTGTACATTAGATTTTCTGTGTGTGACAATCATACAACACACACATGTGCACACACACACACACACACACACACACACCTACAAGAAAACACAAACAGGAAATTCCCACAAAAAACCCACTGCATGTAAATTAAGATACCAGTTTCTAAAGATATCTTCACATGTTAATAAAATAAAATATTGAAATCCTGCTGCTATAGTGAGGTACGCCGGAGTCTTGCACTCCTTACAGAAATAAATAATTGTCTGTAAATTTTAACAGACCTAACTCTCTTCTCTGTTTTCTTTGTCTGGGGGAAACTGCAGCACATTTGTCTAGCCCGACTGATCACCATGGGACCCGACTGATCACCATGGGACCCAAGGTCACCTACCTAAGCCTGCAATTGCTGGGGCTCCGTGCCAAAACGCACTCGACTGGTTCGGCAGCTTACAACTCTGAACATGCTCCTCCCCCAGCCAAAGGCAACTTGACGGAGATTGTTGCCCCTGTTCATGTTGTTTATTGTTTACCCTTCCAACAAAATTTACCTCTATGGACACTTAGCGGTACCAAATCTTTGCCATAGACAGCCTGTCTGTCCTTAAGCTTGTCCATTAAGGTCTTCTCTTGTTATTTATTACAATAAAGACTCAGTTTTTCTCTGCCCTCTAACTACTGTAACAGACAGCTGTGCTATTACAACCACATGCGTCTTATATAAATGTTGGGTGTGGCTCAGGTTCAGACCATATTACAGTTGCTATCTGAGCACCCTATTGGGCTGATTGGGGCATCTGGTGGCCTGGTGGTTAGGGAGTTGTGATCAGAGGGCTCTGGGCTGGAATCCCAGGACTGCCAGTGAATGAGGTAGCACTTTACATATGAAGCAGTATTTGGGCAAAGAAGAATTTCACAACTTATTTGTTCCTATATAGGAACAAAAGATCCATTTGAGATCAGGACCCCATTCAAAAACACAGCCACTCACAGATTCACAGATTGAAGCTGTGCACACAGTCCCTCATGCTTATATGTTCAGGGTTACTGAGGAGGAACATGAAGTATTTGATTTTGAAACAGCTATAAAACAAAATCATACATATTATCCGGTTCGTAATCAAAGTGACAAGCAGAGACACATGTTTAATGCTAACTTTGGGAAAGAGTAAGAGTTTATGAAAGTAAATCAAATTGACAGTACATTTCTAGTAGCTTTGGAGAACTGACAAACATTTTATAACACCATCAAGCACCACTTTTTTTAGCAGCTAAAGCTCATTATTAAAAACGAATCACCCCAAACCCAGGTTGGAGCTCTGACTTGAAATTGTCCAAGCACATGGGAGTGTTTTCAGTATTTAAAAGTGGGTTTCAGTCAGTGGTTGTCCCAGTCTGTTTGAATGGCAAGGACGAAAAAACCAAAAAGACATCTACTGCATGACATGGGGCCCCAACAGTGTGTAAAAAACAATCTATCATGTATTATGAGATGGTGCAGATCGGATGTAATGACATTGGAAGCCATTTAGTGTGTTTTGAATACAGGGTTTGAGAGGTAAGTTCAAAATGTTATCGAATTATTTGGCTGCGCCCCTACACGTTTATCATGGCACCCACACTGAGAGGGCACATTGTAGAGCACTATAGCTTATTTCCTTCGACTGGGATTGTTTTTTTATTACAATTGCAACAGCTCTCATTTGTGTTTTCTTACTTGAAAAGGGCACTTTATGACAGTGGAATCTGTAGGGAGCGTCAAGTTTATCCCATTGTAATTGCACTAGTATGGCACCTCATTTGTCTACACTGAGGGGGCATACATTTGATAACATTAATTCTCATTCTCTCCTTTACAGCACTACATTACATTTTATCCCCTGTGGGGGCACTTCTTCACTGAAGGAACATCTAACTGGGTACTTTATACTCACCTGTAGGAGTACCCTAAATAGCATTGCATCCCATGTTTTCTGGCAGCCTTTGGGACAGTTATATAGGGATGGCATAGAGGAAACTTTGTAACAATACTGGAAGGGCATCTTACAGGGCACTGAATCATATTTTCCTCACTTGAAGGTCATTTATTAAGAGACATTACCAAATCATCTTTCTTTAGTGTATATCAATCATTTATTGCATAAAGGGGTATCAATCATATTTTCCTAAGTGAAAGACAGGGCGCTTACTTTCATTTTGACCACTTTTGCAGCACTTTTTTTATCATGTGTTTTATAGTTCACTTTAACTGTCCTACACTTTCTATCCTCCATAACTGGACTTTAATGCTCCCTCTAGAACAGTATGAAAGCTCAAGGATAACTTGCATCACATGCTAACAGTCTAACCAGCTCCAGGAGTAATTAGAGACAGGCTTTAAATTCAGTTATTTAACAACATGTAAAGTGTTCATTTGTCATACATGAAAGGCATGAAATTCTTCCTCTCCATTTAACCCATTCACCAAGTGAAGCAGTGGGCAACCAGGAACACATCCAGGGTGCAGTGTGTGGGGCAGGTACCTTGTTCATGGGTACCTCAGAGGTGCCACTAGCATTCCTGGGATTTGAATCCACAACCTTCTGATTGCAGAGGAAACTCCCTAACCACTAGGCCACCTGTAAAGTGTGGAGAGTTAAAAAAAACAGATATATACAGTATATATCCTGTGGTTGTGTGTGGTTTAAGCTAGATGTGCCATCAAACATGAGCATAAACAAACACTAGCAATCACTCACTAACATGATGCCAAACAAGATGTTAGCATCATCTCAACACAGAGTTTTATACATGAAGAAATACAAGAGTTTACTGTCTAGAGTCTATATATAGGGTGTTCTCCACTGACTGGTACCAGCTCGGTTTGTTACGCTTTGGTTCTACTCGGTTCAGTTTGGTTTCAGACCTACAGTTTTCCACTATAAGTCATTGCTATATCAACCAAACATTCTGAGCAGCAGCCCAAGCGGAGCGCTCAAAGCTGAGGAAAACAACCTGGCATTATTAGAATTGTCAGCATGGATGAAATCTGAGGGATTTTATTTCTTATCCTTGGTTTGTGTTTGCCATAAAACAGAGACAATTGGCTTTCCAGACAAGGCTTATAGAAGCCACATTAGGCTAAGGCTAACGTTCCGTCAACAACACTGGCATAACCATAGCGACCACCAATCAGTAACCTCCAATATGTACACGTCATCATTTAGTATCGGTTCAGCACGCTTGGAGGGGGGTGCCAAGAGTGGTACCGGGTGCCAGATACCATATTTCTGTTATAGAAAAGCAAAAAAGCGAGTAGAGTTGAACCGAACCCTACACAAAAAAAAACAAACCTGTAAGATGCCAGAATCAGACAAAACTGTGACGGTTGGAGGCATCTAGAGACCGTCCATTTTTCAGTTCTTTGTTTTGTTTTGGGGACTTTTATTATAAAGGCTGAGCACACGGGTCTTTTATTTGTTTACATAATGTGTTTCAGCTGACCAGCGTATGAAATTTTGTGTTTATTGCTTGTTTATCCTTAGTTGTCGGTCCACCATCACACTGAGTTGGCTTTGTGAATTCTCCTGTCTCCTTTTAGTTGGAGTTTTAGAGTTTAGTTTCTGCCTGTTTGCTTTGTTTAATAAAGAGACTTAAAAATGGAAGTCTGCCTACAGGCCTGCCCTCTGTCGTGATATATGTGACATATCCTAGAAATTACATATAAGAGAAAATCAGTATATTCAGTTGATGATTCATATTCAGATGATTCTTTCTAGTTATACTCATAATAAGGGTGATTCTGATGACTAATAATTAAGGTTGCACAAGTTTAGGGCACAGTGGCATGATTGAATCAAGGTTGTATTTTTGCTGAAACGCTATGTTTTCAAGCTAAAGGGTTTTAAGGTGTTTTGTTTATACCAGAAAGCACTTGTTCAGGTTCGTCACCATGGGGACGCATGGGAAGCGCCATGGTTTCTGCCCATTTTTGATAAGGTTCTCAGAGACAACTTCCGAATCCCGGACTGCCCTGGGTCATGAATAACTCTCTCCTTCTGCAGAAGTAAAATAAAGTCTTTGTTCTGAGCGAAGAATCTTTTGTCAGTTTGCTGATTTTCTTGCTGTGACACCTCATTCTAGAGATGAAGGGGAACGTGACAAAGATGATCTCTTTCCATTCTGTATTTTCAGCTCTTCTTCTTTGCACTGCACTTATTTTTTTGGTTTTTGTCGCTGTTTCTGGACATCTGTTCATCCTGATTAGATCTGTGGGCCAAAGGCGCAGGATGTAATTTAGAGCCATGAGCAGTAAAAACAGATTTTATGTACTTCAGTCTCAAAGGAGAATGAAATCTGCAAGGGGCAGCTGGTGTCCCTCTAATCAAGCTATGTAACATTTAACATGCAGGAAAGCTTTCTGGACACTGCCAGGTGTTGAACATGTGCAACACACACACACACACACACACACAGACACAGACACACACACATGACCAGGGGGGTCCCTATCCTTCCACTACAGAGCTCTGTGGTCGTACTTGCATATTAATTAAATTAAATAGTAAAATATTACTGAGCTTGACTGGAGGGGCACCAGCTGTCCCTTTCTTACTCTGAAATACACTTTTGGGTGTGTATGTGCCTCTGGAGTGTACAGTTTGTGGGCCATCCCTGACCATGAGAGATGCTCCTCTTACTACAAGGTTGAGGTTTCTGGTGTATTCCCAAAATGTTTGTGCTTGTAAGCACAGTATGTATGTTTATACCCCTGAGGTACACTTGTTCAATTTGTATGATATTTTGATTTTTTTTTGCCTGGGAAGGTTATTTTCTTAATGCGGACAATTATTTTATTGTGCATTAATGCTTTCTTTATAACTATTCTTTTGAAAGTTTGTTGATTTTTTTGTGGACCACTTCATCTCACTCTAACAGGGTCCCTCGCTACGGAACATAAACTTTCTGCTGCTCCCTGTTCAGTAAAACAGAGAGCTCTGGACTCTGAGGGAAAGCTGTTTTTCTATAACAAACTAAATCAAACCTGAATGCCCTGCAGTGGCAAATAGCTTTGGTTTTACATTTGATTTAATTTCATTAGTGTTTAAGTTGAGGACTTTCAAAGACTCCCCGTTTTTAGAGGAATGTTTTTTGTTTGCAAAGACACACAGTGACCTATGAATGAATCATTCAAGCTGAACATAGACCATCTAACTGAAGTCCTGAACAAGCGAAGAACCAAGAGAAGATGATTCCAGATGATCAGGCGGTGATCAGTATACTGGTGGTGCTGAATACTGAGAGGTTGAAACTCCTTTATCTAGAATCCTTGTAACTTCAAGCACTTTTCACTTTTAAGCTGACTCTTATTTAAAAACGTTTGGTGTCATAATAGTATATAGAAATTTCCCAATCTTAGGTGTCATTAACACTTTTGTTAAGGGCCATTTTGTCCTCACCACTTTGAAAGGTGGGTAAATTTCATTCCCGCCAACTTTTGAAACGACACGCTCAAAATCAAACACACACACACACACACACACACACATATCTGCTTTCAGCCAAGAAAACTCTTCTCGCTCAGTGAAGATATTCAAACCTATTTGCCTCCAGTAGGTTTGGAGGAGAAATGGAGCTCAAATAAAGACAGGGGCCTGTTTGCTTTGTTCTCTGTGGTCTCATGTGCCCTTGGGGGAATCATTTTGTGTGTGTGTGTGTGTGTGTGTGTGTGTGTGTGTGTGTGTGTGTGTGT
>JBBPDB010000083.1:15204810-15223207 GCA_037974465.1 Brachypetersius altus
AGTCAGACACCACTGTTTCTTCACAAACACTCAGCATATGATTATTATATGATCATTATACCAACTATCATGCAGTACAGAACTAGCTTCATCACAAACACTGTACAATGCAGGAAAAACTAAACACAGATTTGAAATCAGCATGAAAAATACTACAGAACCCACATAAACCCATCTCTGATGATTTTGACCTGTGGACCTGTGTTATTAAAAAAACATTCAGCTTATTCATTTTTTACAATTGGACAAGTGGTCCTCACTCAGCTCTCAAACAAGTAATGCAGTTTCTCACAAACATTAGCATTTCTCATTGTATTTGTACAAGCCTCCATTGTTTTTCATTACTAAATGTTTGAGGTTGATTCATTTTTCACTCTGAATCATCAAAACCATGTACTTTTGTCTATTAGAATTATTTCTCACCGCATTGCATTAGTGCTTGCAGTGAGGAGCAAGACACTGTAATTCAGATGAAAGCGAATGTTCTTTTCAGTCACAAGTTCATGTCATGGTACTCCACACAAGCTTATGTGTTGTTCAGCTCTCATCCAATGCAGTGTTGAAGATGGAGCAGTAAGACGGCATCATGCAGGTAACAGGTTTTGTGAGAGGAAGTGGTATGGTAAAGAGGAGAGGAGTACACATTCTATCGTTTAATGTCCTTTCCTTTGGTGTCTTCTCGCTGTCCAGGATAGTCAGTCATCATTGGGGTTCCAGGTCACCACTCAATCCATGGGACTGGACTGGCATGCCTGCTTTGGAGTGCCCACTTCTGCACCCACGCACCCATCCAAGGGCGAATGCTGCTCAAAGCTCCGTTGGAGATTGTTGTTCAAACTACTCCTCATTCAGACTCCCACTGTTTCTAGACTCTTAGCAATACACTGTCAGGTGTCGAGCGTCGTTATTATTAATCCTCTCAGGCACATCTGATTTACTCCAGGTCAACCAGAGAACGCGGGGTTCCCATTTGAGTCTTGATTCATCCCATGGTTTCTTCCTCCAGCCTTAGGCCTGTTACTGTTATTTTGGGCTTGATCACTAAGCTCTTGGACATTGAGTTGTAAAAAGTGTTTCCTGAGTAAAATTGAATTGAATTGGACTGAATTAAGAAGCATAGGCAGAGGTAGAGGGAGAGAAGTGAATGGATACCAGAGTGTCTAATCAAATGAAGGACCACATTATTAACTGTGGTCTAAACTTGGCTGAAGCTGGTCGGCTGTTTTGACACTGGCTTGTTTTAACAGGTTTAAAGAAGGTTTTGATAGATTTAGTGGTTTTTGCACAGATTAATCCATGTTCCGAGAAATTCTTTATCCGTTTTTTGAAAATGACATTCCTGATGTGAGAAATGTATCAAAGCGACCGAGAAAAACTAATCTTGCTCAGACATTTATAAAATGTATGTAGCAAAAAAAACAGTTTTAGTTTTAGGCTGTGGCCCTCTCTCTAGCTCATCTTGTTCATATCAGAATTGTTAAATATTACTATTTGAACTAATACTCATTTCACAATTCAGATTTTTCCTGAAATATTCCATCTGTTATGGAAACAGGATCAACAAAATGAGTCAGTATATTACAGGGTACTATTACAGTACTGTTGGATAAGAAACATGCGCATGAATAAAAGCACATGAATTTCCAGAGGAACTGGGCAATTCTGCTGAATCTGGATTTTTTTTTCCCAAGCAAATGGAAGTACAAGGAAATGAGTGCAGAATGCCATGTAAGGAAACCACGACTCTCACATATATTGATGAACTTTATCTACAGCTACCAGAGGAACTTTATGTGTATAGCAGAATTCCCATTGGCTGAAAGTACTAGCAGTAGCCTTGCCATTAGATTTCAGTTCTAGAAACTAGAAGTATTGGCAGCTGTTCTATGTCAGGGTTCTTTACTGAAACAGTAAGTGTAAAACCGCAACATATAAGATCAAATATACATTAATATCTTCAAAAAGCTATAATTGCAGGAAATTAAGTGAAAATTCTGTCATACGTGAACACACCACAGCACACAGTGTGAACAGCACGAAATTCCTCTGTATTTAACCCATTCACCAAGTGAAGCAGGGGGCAGCTACGAACACGGCGCCCGGAGAGCAGAGTGTGGGCCGGTGCCTTGCTCAGGGTACCTTAGTGGTGCCTAGCGGTCTTGGGTATTGAACCTACAACTTCCTGATTGCAGGGCGAACACCCTAACCACTCGGCCACCAGCTGCCCCTTGGTAAATAAGTCAATAGTCCATTAGTGAATAAGGGATGCATAATTTATTAAATATGCTTCAGATACATATTTCAGCTTTGGGTTAAAATTCATATCTCTTTGTGGAGTTTTAATCTCTTTGTGCCTTTAATTGTGTTCTCTCCAACAGGAGCACCTGGCTCAAGTGTCTGTCACTAACAGTATTCTGGGCTGTTGGGGATAAGAATGTTCTCTCCACCTTTTCTACTTTCCTGATCAATGGTTGATATTTATGGACCAAGCTGAACGTCACAGTCGGTCACAGTTTGCCATTTTATGAATTCTCATTCATCTTTGCATGCTCATAATGGCTTAGTGAGGTTTTTAAAGTCAAAATCATTGTGTGAAGGGATAAGTGTAGAATTAAAGGCAAAAATAATGGCTTAACAGGTAAAAAAAAATTCAGTTTGGTAAATATTATTACCTTCTCAAACCTTTCAAAGAAAAATGATCACATGCATTAACAGATGGCTGTCATATAGTTACCGCAGTCAAGAAAAGACAGATAACCTCTCTCACCCTGAATCCCCCATTGCCCCCCTCATTCTTATCCCCCAACAGCCCAGAATACTGCCAGTGACAGACACTTGAGCCAGGAGCCCCTGTTGGAGAGAACATAATTAAAGGCAAACTCCACAAAGAGATATGAGTGGTAACCCAAAGCTGAAATATGTATCTGAAGCATATTTAATAAATTATGCATCCCTTATTTACTAATGGGCTATCGACTGCAGGGACGTTGAGCCTGATAGGATGTCAGAGTTGCGGAGAGAAGGATGAAGGGGTGGAAGGATGGAGGGAGAGACAGCGCTTAAAAGGGTCTCACTTCTCCCTGGGGAGGAGAAAATAATCTTTTTGTGTTTTTTTTTTCCATGCTTTCTCTCAAAGTGCTGTTTCTCTGCATTCACAACTCTCAGATAGCAACCAAAGTGAAGAGCAAAGCCGGGGAGGCAAAATATCTTGTAACCTATTATTTCTATCATTTCACACTTAATTCAACACAGTAACAAATGGTAACTTAAAGCTGTGTTTTCCAAATTATTTGTCGATGGAGCACTGTCAACATTTTCAAAACATGTCCTGACCTTCTGCATTCATTTATAGAAGTCTTTTGACGATGTAGGACCTCTATTTGTTTAAATTGTGCTGTTGTAATGGCGGATCCAAACAAAGGTCAGAATATATCAAAGTTTGTATACAGATATAAATTGTCCCCGTCAGAAATAAGGTACAAAAGAGGCAGATTCCAAAACCGCACTTTGAGGCAGCAAAGCATCTCTTGTGACACTGCTACACCCTCTGCAGGTTTCTTAGGGAAGCGTCATTCACTTTAATAAAATATGACACGCAAAACTGCGAACAGTTACAAGAAAAATCACGGCCAATAATGCTGAAAATTACTTGGACGATGTCTACAGTATAATTCAATGGTACACATGATAGTCTCTGGCTTTTTAAAGTACACTGAATGAAAGTATATTTAGGAATCTTGTTTCCTTCTCCTACCCAGACTTTGAGACGCAGCAGGCTGTCAGACCACTGCCGACCAGAGGCCGAGGAGATGCTGAATATGCCCGCCTGGTCTTCTTATCTGGGACAGGCTATTCAGCTGCTTGGCACCGCTGCTGAGAAATCAATAGTATCCAGGCCTGGAGTCAGGACCGGATCGACACCAAGCACCTCCAGGAATTGGATAGCATTTTATAATACCCAAGGTCTTCAGAAACATTCTGAAAACAGGAGAGTGGAGTTAAATCACAACCTGTCCCACACACACACACACACACACACTACAACAATAAAATATGAATTAAAAAAATTACCCATTAAACCCCAAGAGGCCTCAAACTCACGGTACTGCAAACTGACACGAAGTTCCTACCACTATGTTTCATAGAACCTTATAGTAATATAGTAAAAGCCATTTAAAGTGTTGTTGCTGAATAGAAATATGTTCACTAACTAATAAGCTTAGGATGAAAGCGTTTAGATGCAAATATTATTTTAATAAATTGTGTGCATGTATTTAGAGGGCATGAGATTTCATTTTAACTGCTGAATCAAAGTCATGCTTGTGCCCATTCCAAAAAGAGAAGCTTTCACAGCAGTGAGATGTAATGGATACTGTACACTGAAGCTCATGCACATGCCACTAATTTGATGAATGAGCTTGAAACAAGCCATTCTTGTTCTCATAATATTTGAAAATGCTCCTCTCTATTATTTACCCCTAAAAGGCATTAGAAGGTTCAAATGTAAACTAGTCAGATATTACTCCAATACGTTCGAACAGACTTGTCTTCATGGCCCACCGATGCTGCAGCACAGTGTCTTCTACCACAGATTCTTCATCACAACCCCCCCCTACCCATTCATTTGCTTTTGCATGAAATTTTATTAATATGTAATGACACCCTTGGAAAATCAATCAGCAATCTGCCATTGGAGCCAAGAGGCGCAAGAACGCTTGCATATTCACTTCAGCTGACATCATTAAAAAACCATCCATTCCCGTCAGATGTACCGACTTTGTTTAATTGGTTTCCACAAAGATATTGAGCACACATTCAAGCACTCACCAGAATAATGCTGATTCTGTATGATTATAATAAAATTGTGTAGTGGGTGGAAAAGTTTTCTACCTACACCATGGAGCTGTGGATCGGCTACTACAGGAAGAACTCCAGGAAGAACTGCACTTTTGAGTACGTTAAAGGGCAAAATAGGTTAGTGCAAGACAATGGAACTATGGCGGGAAAAAGTGTATCATGTCATCCCTCCCAGGTCTGTGCAGTTCCAGCTCTCATCCTCTTTCAGTCCACTAATGCAATTAGTGGCTAATGTGCCAATAGAAGCTTGTGTGTACATTATGGGCAGCCCCTCTTGACTGGAATATGAAAAGTTGGAAAATTTCAGTGATGTATTTCGGTGTCTGCAGAGTATCCTCTGCTGGTTTGCGTCTCATGTGTCTCATTGACCCCCTTCCGCAGCCACAGTGCATCCTGGGAACCATTAAGGAAACCCGAGAACACCGCAACCACACAAGAAACACACAAACACAATCATGAGGGGAGGATGGCCGACCAACACCCACGCGTCGACCCTGATGTGAAAGAGAGTGCTGCGGACAGCGGTGGAGATTCAGCATATCAATTGCTTGCATTCCCCCCAAAAGCTCCAAGTTCTTCCCAAGGACCAGAGAGGACAGCTTCATCGTAAAAGGCAAAGATTATTTCAGGGTTATAAAGGCATGACAGCTTATAACCTTGCTGTGAAAGTGAACAAGAGTCTGTCTGGTATCTTTGGTATAATGACCAAGCAGCCGGTCAGTTGTATTTATCCCTCTACCTTGCAGAACCCAGTTCTGTGGACCATTAGTGGTCAGGGCATGCTGGTCGGGCAGTCAGCGGTTTGAGGAACTTGTGGTCAGCCTGGAACGTGAGCTGGAGCAAGTACAGATCGCTGACCGCAGGCTGCCATTGATCCCCCACTCAATCAGATTATTGTGGGCCCCAAACGGCCACGCCTGCAGAAACTACAAGGCCTGCTGGGGAAAAGGCGAGTGGGGCATCAGGCATGGATGGATGTGAGGCAACAGGGATAGATGAATGTGAAAACGAGTGAGCAGAGTGACAGTCCAGGGACCAATTGATCTTCCCATCATTTCCCTTCCACTCTCCTACTCTCGGTTCTCCTCGCTCTTCGCTCTCACTCCACATCCACCCTACGCTTCCTTTCCTGCTGTCTCTCAATGCACAAATACTGTTGAGCTCCACTGTATTGGATTTATGAGTTAATGGGGATGTCAAGACATAACAGATTGGAAAATAAGGAAGAGGAGAAGAGGGGGGCGGGGGGGTTCTGTCTTTCCTCTGTCTTCACTTACCCTCTTTCCCCATCTCTCCTGCTTGGGTTGACTTAAGGAGAAGTGAGTTTGAAAAGTTAGTGCATGAGGATGATTACTAATCACAAATGATTACTAAACATGCAAGTCATGCAAGCTTTTTATTATTTTTCGTATGTTTTATCTTATTTAAAACTTCAATTTACAGAGCAACTGTGGACCGCATCATCAGGAGACAGCTTGTTCAGTCCCCAGTGATGTCACAGGCATCCATGGACAATCACTCAGCACAGCGCTAGCCAGTGTAGGCATTTGTTAGCTGATGAATTGGTTAATATTCTCCTGATAAATGTGGCGGCTGGTTTCA
Organism: Brachypetersius altus; assembly: GCA_037974465.1. Taxonomy (NCBI): domain Eukaryota; kingdom Metazoa; phylum Chordata; class Actinopteri; order Characiformes; family Alestidae; genus Brachypetersius; species Brachypetersius altus. The sequence continues at coordinate 15,211,270 of JBBPDB010000083.1, forward strand.
TGTGAAGAACATCGTAGTCTCCAATTTCTCCGTGTTGTTCTTGCTACTGGTTTACAAAAAACACACAAATGAATTGGAAAATGTCACAAATCCCTCTAAAGTATGAATTATAATGAAACATTAGATGTTTAAAATACCACAATGCCACAAAGGTCAACGCCAGCTTCTGTTTGTACAGATGAGCTTGTGTTTCACAAGTGGAAACACCAGAAGTGCATTTTGCTAATCATTCTAGACAAAAGTGGCAACAAAATCTGTCCTGCACAAAAGTGTCACCGCATGGTCGGCAAACAAAGGGTTTCTGTGTCGTTGACTTTTTTCAATTTCAAAATCATCGTACATGATTCAAAAATGAAGGCGTTCATGCTATAGATGCTATGCGATTTAATGAGACTTTATGAGCACCTATGTCTAAGTACACAGAATCTACAGAAAAAGCATCCCATTAATATCTTGAATTTTGGCTTTAGAAACAAAAATAAACACAAGTTGCCTCCTGAAAAACCCTTCAGAAAAACACTGTAAATGGATCTTTAAAAAATTTTTCGAATGTCATATAGCTGTAAAGAACCTCCAAATAATATAACATTTTTATATTAATTAAAACATACTCCTTGAAGAGCATCGGCAAACCAAGAGCCATTTAAGACCGTCTCCTTTTTTAAGAGAGGTCATTTTCTATTCATCTGATTATCATCTGTAAATGACTGTGGGAGCAAAGCGTAGCACATCTAGCTAAGCAGAAAATAATAACTAAAGAGGGATAACAGTTTTCTGCCTTTCTCTGTACCTGCCTCAGTAAAAGTGGGGCTGAGGGTCCTGATGTCAGGAGCAGGGTTATATCGATTCCCCATCTGGCCGGCCCTCGCAGCTGCATCCCGTCTTGTCATCGGGAGAGGAGAGGCTGCTCCTTTTTCATCCCCCATTGATTGCCTCATGAACAAGGGCCTGTGTTTCCGGCATGCTAGGCCTGAGCGTCTCAGCACAACATCAGAGGTCCTGTCCGGGTCTCTGACTGGACCACCATTCAGATCCAGACCGTTCAAATTTATATTGTATTTACAGTAAAAATCTGACCACTAGGTCTCAGAAATTCAGGCTTTGTATCTTTCCATATGCTGTGTGACAGGCTTTTGGCACTTGCTTCCAGTCTAGCAGTTGACCAATAATGAATGGCAACAATCAATAGATTAGAAATCTATCTATTCAATGATAATAGATTTAGGTCAGCAATTAAAATAAGTTCCTGAATGTGCCCCAATAGCACTAAATGTCTTGCCAATTCTCACGTGAACTTTACTTCACTGCTGGTACTAACTGACACAAATCATTGTATGGAAACAGTCAGATTTTACTAAACATGCAAACACACTTCAAACATCCCGCAGTCTTTCAAATGTTACAGTTATCTGTCCATAGGTAAGCTATTGCCCAGAACAGTCTGCCAGACATGACCTTTAAAATGACAACTCTCTGTACTCTTTCAGAGACATTATTATCTTCCACTATGTTTTCACATACTGCTTATTCTCTAGATTGTGAAACCTGCACAGGACTCATCAAAACACTAGTTTATGCACATATTCTCTCCTGGTGACCAGGAGTCTGACGTTTGTATGGTATGAGAACCCTGTCAAAAAAAAACATCAGGGTTTCAGTGTAAGGTTTGAAAATACTGTGAAATATTATAGTCACGTATCAAAATAGATTCAATGTATTCTATAAGCAAATGTCTTTAATATTACTTATTTTTTTCAGGAAGGTTTTAAAATCATAGTGTTGGCCTAGAGGGTAGGACACTTGCCCCTAGACCTAAAGGTTGTAGGTTCGAATCCTACCTTCAGCATATCACCACTGGGTTCCAAGACCCTTAACGCCAAGTTGCTCCAGGGAGACTGTGCACTGTAGTTAGGGAAAGGAAGTCGCTTTGTATTAAAAAGAGTCAGCTAAAAGCCAGGGCACAACCAGGTATGCGCAGCCAGATTTGGTATTTGAAACTGCAACCTTATGGCACGTAAGTCACCTCCCTTACCTGGATCTGGCAGACCAAATCAAATGTCTTCAGTGGCATTCAGAGCCAGCAATTCTCATTTCGAAGCTTCTATCAAAACCAATGAGTAAAAAAAATTTTGTGAAGGAACAAATGTTTTCACCAACAATTAAAAATCATCCATGTCTATTTCAGGCACGTTGGACAAAATTTGTAGCCCCTGAAAGCTTTGTAAAAATGTAGATAAAATATAACATGGTGCCTGTGTTTGTTAGGACCTTCCGTGAAGTTACTGGAAATGTCAATCAGTTATTTGAGGTAAACACATCAACAGACATTAACCAAACCATGTATTCACTAATTACAGTAGGTCTAAAACTTACTCATGAGAATTCACTTACAAAACATATTAAAAGCTAATGCAAAGGCATGGTTAGGTTTAAAGACTTGAAAGATTAGCAATCTACGAAATTACGAAATACACTCATGAAAACCAGTTGGGATCTTCCACAAACCCCCATCTTCACCAAAACTGCTCAACATGACATTTCAATTAATCTGATGAAGGCATTAAAGAAAATAAACACAACAGTAATAGTATTCCATTTATTTTTCTATAAGGAAACAACTTTTCCTGGTGGAAAATAACTTTTAGAGCCCTCTTATTAGATAAATATCAATATGCAAATAATAATTTCACCACATTAGAAATAGAATAACAGAGAAAAAAGAATATTGTACATGAAGGCTTCTGAGTATTCACATTGTCTGAATGTTGCAGAAAGTGTAAAAGGAAATTAGGGGGATTAGGGAATATTACTTGTACTCTTACTGGTAGAACACAACCTCTTGTACTCTACCAGTAAGACTACATACGGTGGGCCTTAACTGTGAGTTCTGTAGCAAACATTACGCTCAGATTTATTCAGGATTCAAGTGTTAATACTGGAACGGTAACTTTGTAAAATCCGGAATCGTGCCCTACTGCTGAACTATGGCTGGTGCTACAAAAGCTGCTCTTTGAGTAGCAGAATACCTCAGTAAGACATTTAAAGACGTTTTTGCAGTTATTGCCACCAATCTGCTGCATTATCATCAACAACTGCACATTTGCTTATTCTATAAGTGTGTTTTCATAACTGAGCACAGGAACATGACAGCAGCTGGTGGTCTAGTGGTTAGGGTGTTTGCCCTGCGAACAAGAAGTTGTGGATTTGATTCCCAAGACTGCTAAGCACCTCTGAGGTACCCTGAGCAGTGCGTTTCCATAACATATGTTAATTCCTAATATTCTGGCCAACTACGATGTGATCCATACATAATGTATGTACATAACTGATTGTTCTTCCATGTCTACCTTGAGATCATTTCTTACAGAAAGAAACCTTTCATCTACTTTCAAGATGGTTCTATGATAAGACAAACATTATGGCATCTAAGACAACAAAAGAGGTTCTTATCAATGGAGTTAATGAGTCCATATTCCCATTAGTGCTCCTTAAACTCCACACACACACACACACACACACACACACATACAGCTGTAGACCTTTGATCGACACTGTAGAGCTGCTGTGAGAGTTAGTGAACCTTCTTACTGAAATGGGTTAATAACCTGTGCTTGAATCACAAATTATAACTTTTTTGGAGCTGCTGGGTGGTGGTGGTGGTGGTGGCGTAGTGGGTAGGATACTTGCCCCTAGACCAAGAGGTCATGGGCTCGAATCCTGCCTTCAGCACACCACCAATGGGTCCCTGAGCAAGACCCTTAACCCCATGTTGCTCCAGGGAGAGACTGCCCCCTGTAGGTAGGGAATGGAAGTCACCTTGGGGAAAAGCATCTGATAAATGCCCTAAATGTAAATGTAAATGCTGCTCAATGCGTCCACTTCTTCTGAGGGTTTGCTTAATAACAAAAGTGCAACAGATGTAATGTAAATGTTTCAGTGTGGAAAAAAACAAAAACAGAACACTTCAGAGAGAAGGTTAACTCTTTGAACCCAAAGATTCCATGTTTTGGTAGATTGCACAGCTGCATTATAGCCTTCATAACTCAGGCCCTTGTTCATGAGCAAGTGCACTTTGACTGATCAAAAATTCAGAAAAAAATGACACCTTGATTACATGTTTTTTGTTACTAGTAGCATGTATCTGTAATGTTTCTAAAACTATTTGGCTTCATTCTGAAGTGAGTTTAGCACAACACTTCCCATATGGAAATGATACACATAAAATGTACAGGGTTTAAATATGCTGTATTAGAACCTCATATGTAGTTTATAGGGAAGTCAAACTGCATGTAAAATGCATATTAAATGCATACAACATGAAACATAGTTTAGCAACATATAAGCCAGATATAAGCAACCTATAAGCATCATATAAGCAACATATAAGCATCATATGAGCAATATATAAGCAACATATAAGCATCATATAAGCATCATAAAAGCATCATAAAAGCAACATATAAGCAACATATAAGCAACCTATAAGCATCATATAAGCATCATATGAGCAACATATAAGCCACAAATAGGCAAAATATAAGCAACACATAAGCAACCTATAAGCATCATATAAGCATCATATAAGCATCATAAAAGCAACATATAAGCAACATATAAGCAACCTATAAGCATCATATAAGCATCATAAAAGCAACATATAAGCAACATATAAGCAACATATAAGCAACCTATAAGCATCATATAAGCATCATATAAGCATCATAAAAGCAACATATAAGCAACATATAAGCAACACATAAGCAACATATAAGCAACATATAAGCAACCTATAAGCAACATATAAGCAACACATAAGCAACATATAAGCAACATATAAGCAACATATAAGCAACATATAAGCAACATATAAGCAACATATAAGCAACACATAAGCATCATATAAGCATCATATAAGCATCATAAAAGCAACATATAAGCAACATATAAGCAAAATATAAGCAACACATAAGCAACATATAAGCAACATATAAGCAACATATAAGCATCATATAAGCAACACATAAGCAACATATAAGCAACATATAAGCAACACATAAGCAACATATAAGCAACATATAAGCAACATATAAGCATCATATAAGCAACACATAAGTAACCTATAAGCATCATATAAGCATCATATAAACATCATAAAAGCAACACATAAGCATCATATAAGCAACCTATAAGCAACACATAAGCAACATATAAGCATCATATAAGCAACACATAAGCAACATATAAGCATCATATAAGCAACCTATAAGCAACATATAAGCAACACATAAGCAACATATAAGCAACATATAAGCAACATATAAACATCATATAAGCAACACATAAGCAACATATAAGCAACATATAAGCAACCTATAAGCATCATATAAGCATCATATAAGCAACATATAAGCAACATATAAGCAAAATATAAGCAACACATAAGCAACATATAAGCATCATATAAGCAACATATAAGCAAAATATAAGCAACACATAAGCAACATATAGGCATCATATAAGCAACACATAAGCAACATATAAGCATCATATAAGCATCATATAAGCAACATATAAGCATCATATAAGCATTGTAGATGTGTGCTTTATTCATACACATAAATGGGCCACTTTTGTGATATGTGCCACATAAAATTAGTTTGGTATTTTAGAAGTTTTATGTTTTTTTAAGACTTCTAGAAATGTTATGTATTTATTTTTCCATATGGGCTATGGCATGGTTTTAGTTGTGGTGGGGTAAAGTTGGACAGAGTGGGCTGATTCACAATTCTGTTTATTTGGCTCAAGGTATAACTGATCAACTAAACTAATCCAATAATAAACTAATACAGGACATTCATCTTCCTCTTTTGTGATTTTCATTTGCTTAAATTATGCTAATCATGTATGCTTTTTGAAAAAATATCCCACAGCATGAACCTTTAAAATGATTGTATTTTCAGCCAAAAGATTGGAGATTTTTGAAACATATTTAATATGATCATGTATTAAAAATAAAATACACTAGGTATAGCTTAATACATTTATTCTACTTTTGTTTTATGCTACATTATTGAAAAGAAACTTCCCATTTAGGCCACATAAAAAAGGAAAAGATAATGAACATGGAATCAACTCATTGATTCCATGGTCATTATCAACACCTATCAATACATGACTATGTGTTCCCTGCCCAGCTTGTGAAATTCAGCCTACAATTCTTGAAATAAAACAATACACTGTTTCAGTGTAACACTGTTTAAACTGTTTTCATGATGAAAAGTCCACTTGTTATTCTTTCGTGCTTCTTAAGGACAGGTTGAGGTCTCGTACTTTGTCCATTATTTACTGCCCTGATCTCTACTGATACTATGGCTACCTTACTTCTGCAACCATCTCTAAATATTTATCTACTTTTGCATTTATATCACAAACAAAACTCTTCTCTCATATCATCCGCTGGTCAATGCATTTTTTCATCGAAAAATTAAAAATGCAAATCTAATCTGCTTTGGCTGTAATGTGATCAGTGTGACGGCCGATCAATGTACACTGCCACGCAAACTGGAGGCAGTGATGTATGTCAGAGCAAAGGAAGGAGGGGGTGACCACTCTCACTTTATCACTATTGTGTGGGTACGCACACACTATCTGCAGGCCCCGCTTTACAGATAATGTCCTTATCTTGTACTAGTCAGTATTTCTCAGGTTGGGGTGTGATCTCCTCTCACTGTGGGGTCATGTCTGTGTGAAATCTAACACAGGTATGTGTTCCGTTTCTGACGTTCCTTTAGTTTTGCAGCTATATGGGAGCAGATATGTAACAAATAATGAAATCTCATAGCCTCCCATTAGCATTAAGTAACACTCACTTGCCTTAAATCAGAGTTTTAAAGCATTTGCGAATAGTCTTGCTTATATATTTTTATTCTTTTATATTTAGTAGATTAGATACATTAGCCCCCCAGTGCAGAACTAAATAAGTTAACTTTAAATACTCAACAATTGGCCAATTAACTACTATTTGATTTCAAATAAAAAATCGAAACCACTTTAATTATAGTTAACAGAGAGTTTTTCAGGCCACAAATTCTCAAAAACGCTTGATGTAATTATAGAAATGACGCAAAACCACTTTAGTAAGGATGCTGAAAAATATTGAGAATTATAAGAAGTATATAAAGTAAAGCTTTAGTTATTTTTATGAAACACAAATAAGATAATGTTTGAAGTAGATACTCCTAAGATTCTCTAACTCTCTATCACCTCACAGGAAGATATACCCAGCTGGTACCACAACATCACACAGTGTGAGTGCATGCCATTTCAGGTTAGATTTATAACAGGACTCGAGTGGATTCAGTCTTTTATTGCTTTCTATTTCCAATCCAGTGTTTCTGCTGGTATTGCACTGGGTGGAAAATGTACATTGCTGCTGCAGCCAGGGATGTATATTGACTCATCAATCTTGATTAGTCAAGGTTAATGAAATGTTGGGAACAAAATTCATAGGTTTAGACATAACCTTGATAATGACTGCCCTGAGTATACATTTGGTCATTGATTGTAATAATTTCTAGACCATTAGAAGGTGGGCTAAAAGCGGGTGACCAATGGAAGGGTTACTGTTCACAAAGTACGGTCAATTTAAATTTAGAATTTAAATTTAGTGTCTGATCATTACAGATATAAACAAGTGCAGTGCAGTTTTCCTTCAGCACACCCATAAATCATCTGTATTTATATGTCGCATGATAAGGATTGAAATTGTGAATCAAAAATTAAGCTACATTAAGCTTATGTCAGTATATATTTATGTACAATACATCCATAGGTACAAACTCTTAAACAGGAGCAAGTGGAGCACCAGTTCCTCCACGTTACTGTGGAGGTGCAAACATGCTTTTCTTTGTGGACCAAAAAAAACCAAACAAACCGAATAGTATTTCTAAAATGGTAAAATGGTCTTTAGGGTAACATATTAATACTCAGTGTAATTTTTGAGTATTTCTATTGGTTCATTCGTCACAAAAATTTCACACAATGTAGCTATGACTGACATCCAAAAATTACACGGTTATTATTAGACAGCAATGTTTTGCTTCTTTACAAATATAACCAGAAACGTAAAAATGACTCATCTTTTTGCAAAAATGGGACAGTTACGAGCAGATTCACAGAGAAATTGTTTTGGGGGTATTGTGAGGAAGGTCGGTTGGGAGGCCAATAAAGTGGGGAGATAAAAAACTTTATCTACTCTGAGGACCACATTTTTTTCCCCACCCACATTCTTTGGACTCCTCCCCAGTCCTGCTTCTCTGATATTCTCACCTTTACCATGTGTAACTGTGTCTTGTGAAGTAGGTTAGCAGGTTGCCAACATAGAAAATCCTGGAATTCAGATGCAAACTAATCTGCAGGTAGGTATGATTTTCTCCCCTGAAAGTGGCAATTTAAACCTGAAAGTTTCTTTAACTAGCACAGTTACTTTGGCAAATGAATGTTGATTTACTTATAAAATCAATGTTAAAGTTTAAAGATGCTATATGATAAAATAAAAATATTTAGGTAACTTACTGAGTTCAGAGTTATCATTATAAGAAAACAACAGATTCAAAGGGAATAGAATCAAAGAAACGAACCGGTGAGACATCACATGGAAGGTAGTAACAAAATGAATGGCAACAAATTCAAGCATAAAAGTACTGTAAAAATAGGATTATAATGAGCAAACCACTGAATAAAACACTGGAACAGCACACAACTGTATCTTCCCAGTTCATAACTAGTCCCAGTTCGCAACGGTCACTGAGCAGAGCTTACAACGGTCCTCAGAAATAAACATCAAAGCGATGTTATTAACGAACACATTATCATTTACTTCTGCCGCTTCATTCTATCTGCTGCTTTTGTGAGCATTCTCAGTCTTTGAATAACTGAGTCACACACCAAGCTACAGTACACACACACACACACACACACACACACACACACACAAACATACAAAACGCAACACTAAATCATACTACATTCAGAGAGAAACAGGGGGCTGAGCAAGGTTTGTCAGGCCCATCTACTGTGTTGACCACCCATCTGACCGCAGTGGGAGATTTATTAAGACCGAACCGTGAGCTCTGAAAGCCACACAGGCCGCAAGAACGGCAGCCCGGTACATCTTCATTAACAAGAAACATTTCTATTGATTTCATTTTTCCAGCGTTTCGAGTTACACATAAGAAATATGTATGGCAGGGTTAAATGAGTTATCCTGACGCGATTTGTATCGAGCTACCTCTTTATGATATTATCTATGGGATCGGTTAGTCAGTGGGTGTCAAAACTGTTTGGCAGTAATGGGATAATGCACAGCTGCAAGGTTGATGGCCCCAAAATGCAGGGCAGGCTGCAATTCAATTGTATCCTGTAAGGGAATAGGCCAGGTGAGTGTGGGTACAAGAATTACGGGGGAAAAGGGTATCATGGAAAAGTTCCTTTATAGAAGAAAAAGAGAAAAAAATTAACAGAGAGAGAGAGAGAAGGAGGAGAAGATGAAAGTGAGAAAAACAAGACACAGAGAGAGAGAGAGAAACAGAGAAAGAAAGAAAGAAAGAAAGAAAATACAGGAGGAAAGAAACAATGTGTGGAAAAAGCAAAAAGAAAAGAGTGAGAGAGAACAAAATAACAGAAATCGAATAGTAAGAGAGTGTCACATACAACACATTATTGCAGTTACTGTACAACATCACCTCAGTGGTGAAGCACAGCATTCCACTGTCCATTCTGTGGTTCTACACTCCTTCCAAGATCCTTATGATCCAATATGATGTATTGATCATCCTTTAAATGTAATGGCAACTTTGAGATTACTGCAGCAAAACAGTCTTGTGTCATCTTTCCTACACTTGTCTCTGTATTCATCATTTATCAGTGGGATGTTTGTAGGGACGCACTGTTATTCTTCAAAGGGCTGTAAATGGGAAAATAATCGCAGCACTTCATTTAAAAGATGGGGTACACAATCTAGAGGACCCTAGAGCAGTACATCCCCCAACTCCCTCTTCTATTATAGAAAGACTGTGTTGATCTCGGACATACATCCTACATAGAATTATGCTGCTTCTTCTTAGTCTTCTTCTCATTTGAACTATTCTTCCCCGGCTCCGCCCACACAACTGTTGGATGATCAAATGAGCTTTACAAGATTGTCCAAAAGTATCTCCAGGATAATAACGTCACAGGAGAAAACGGAAACATTTTTGATGTAGAATATCGTGTAGAATATTTCAATCTGTGTGGGTGTTCTGAAGGTCCATAGCAGGTGGGACTACTGTCCTCAAAAGGCTGAGTTGTAGTGTGGCCAAAATAAAATATAGGAAAAATATTAATATTGCAAAAATAAATAAAAATAGTAGTGTGACATCACACTCAATTATGTTTGTACTAGCATTCTGTAAAGCTTGTTCACCTTATCCGGAAAAACAAGGATCAACACTTTTCAGAACTTTTCAGAGCGCTTAGCGAAAAAGTACCCCAACAACGTATTTGAACGAGCCTGACCCCAAAAGCAGTGAGGGATGACGTTATAAGCTATCCCAGCCATTCTTGTGAAAGATGAGATGACTGACTCTAATGCTGATGGATGGATACAGCAGTCACTGTACGCATCCATCTTTCCTGGCGGCGTGTCAAAGCCAGTGCAAGGGCCTCCGCCCGTCTGAAACAATAAACCTTTACATCCAGCTTCATTGGGCCGGAGCTAAAATCAAAGCGGCCCTGACATGCCTTCCAAATCCAATCAGAGGTCAATAGCTGGGATGATTGATTGGCTTCAAATCCAATTGCATCTCGGCTGCCCTGTGCTTGGGATCCTATTAGGGATTGGCATTGGCAGGGCCTGTCTTGGGAACCCCCAGCTCTGAGGGAGGTGTCTGCCTGCCAGCTCCCTCTAATTGCCTTGTTATGGCAGCAGAGAGACCCAAGCTGGACGGCCCTTATCCGCCTGGTAGTACTGGTGCTGGATAACCGAGCAACACTTAGTTAAAATCTCCCAGGGCTTAGAGGAAAATAATGCTATTGTACAATAATGGTCTAATCATTCATTGCAACTGGGAGAGTTGTGTACCTCAGAGAGTTAATTAGAACCTGTACAGCGAAGGTTTAAAAGAATAAAATGTGTCCTCCCTCTTTATAAAAAGGCAATGCAAGGAGTATTAATTGATCAACAATAATGACCCCTTTATCACTGCAAATGCTGATTTTAAATCATTTCACTAAAAAATGCACAAATTAAGACCTACAACAATCTTATTGTTTGTTCTATAATGTCCCATATCGCAGATTACTTATCTCCACGCAGGCCAACCCTTAAAAAAAGTAAAGATAGGAGACATAAGATCAAAGGTGTTCACATACTCAGTGTAAGATACGGCAATAAGTTGCAAAAGTGTGATAAGATCTTCAGGTTTCCAGAGAACTGTTTGTTCATAACATGATTTCCGAGCCACAGTGATTTGTTTGAGTATTTGAGAGGCCTGAGAGCCACCCTACACATAACTACTTCTTACAAAGCAAGTTTATCCAACCATAACTGTTTTCTAGTCTAGTGCAATAGTAAAAAGTAGTGTATATATATATATTCTGACAAGTTAACATGATTATAATTAATGGAGTTACATAAATACCCTTTACCCTTTAGCATTACAGATGTTCCTGAATGCTTAAAGTTTCGTTTTCTTATGAGACTTATGAGAATTTTTTTAATTTTTGTTAATTGAAGAAAGAGATCTGCAAGTTTACATGATTTTCACAATATATGTCAAACAACAAATGTTAAAAGTCAAAAGTCACCCACACATTTTCCTTAAATATGTAGAGAGAGAGAGAGAGAGAGAGAGAGAGAGAGAGAGAGAGAGAGAGAGAGAGAGAGAGAGAGAGAGAGAGA
>JBBPDB010000083.1:15239249-15253865 GCA_037974465.1 Brachypetersius altus
CACACAGTGTGAACAGCACGAAATTCAACCTCTGCATTTAACCCATTCACCAAGTGAAGCAGGGGGCAGCTACAAACGCAGCGCCCGGGGAGCAGTGTGGGGACTTTACCTTGCTCAGAGTACCTCAGCGGTGCTTAGCAGTCTTGGGAATCGAACTCGGACTTTCTGGCTGCAGGGCGAATGCCCTATCCACTAGGCCACCAGCTGCCCCAACTCAATTGCCCTTCTCTGTTTCCTACCTATCATATAGTGATCATCATGATTACTAATCAGAACCATGTTCTGTAAAAGAAGATCAGGCTGGACATTTTTAGTATAACTGTCACTGTTCATTTTTTCATTCACACCTAATCCTTTCTAGGGTCGCAGGTAGGGATGGGGATCAAATAAGAACCGATCTGAAAATATCTGGTAACGGGAACCGACTCGGTTTGTTTTTATTTCGGTTCTGTAGATTGGTTCTGTAAACACTAGAATGGCGGCTAACTGGCAATACCTATAACGACTGCATGTCCAGTTTCACACAAGACACTTCCTGGAGTCGGAGTCGGAATCGGAATCAGAATCAGAATCAGAATCAGAATCAGAATCAGAATCAGAATGTATGTGAGCGACATATACAAGGAATCTGATTCCTGTCAATGGTGTCTCTCAGCCATTCTAGTGTTAAACACTGCACCTACTGGGACCTGTTTTAGTTGAGATTTGCTAGGTTAAGCCCAAATGCAAATTTATTTTATGTGATATTGCTTTCTTGAGTTATTTATTTAATTTAAAATTGCAGTCAGTTGACTGTTTGGTTTGAATCATTCTGAATTAAGTTTGTTTTGTTATTTAAACAGTTGTCCTCTTTCTTTGTTGTTTTTTTTTACCTTTGTGGGATCGAAATAGGAAATCGATAGGAACCGGAATCCAGTGAGCGGAACTGGAACCGGAACTGAAGTTGAAAAAAATCAAACGATACCCATCTATAGTCGTGGGTACCCGGGCACAAGGCAGGGACTCACCCTGAGCGGGATACCAGCCCACCACTTAGTAATAATCATTGTTATTAAGATATTTTATACAGACAGAATACACATACATAAAACATAATCAGCTGTTGCTGTAGATCAGTCTTGTGTCTCTGGGGTTAAATGCTGCCTCTGATTATCTCATATAATCTGGTTCTACTCTCCTTCACTACATAAGAAATGTCCAGTCTACCCACACTGTGGCTTTTCCTAGGCCAAAGGCTAGCAGTCTGTACTGGTGGATTGACAGGAACAGGGTCCAAAAGGGGAATTCTCACAGTTTGCTGTTCTGTCTGGCCAAGATGTGCACACACACTGCCGATGGCCTGAATCATCCTCCCACACACCCAAGAATCTCAGCAGGTGCTCTCCAGCTCCCTCTCCCATAAAGACGGCTCACTGCTTTCCCTCCCCTCTCCCTCTTCTTTTTTCCCTCTTCCACCACTAGTTGCATCGTGTCCTGTGTTGTGGCGACTCCTCTTTACCCTTGGAAACAGCACAAGACACAGTAACTCCGATCATATGTTTGATGAAGGCCCACTGCTTTTTCCAGCATCTCACTCAGCAACTTCCTAACCTCTCCTCATGATGGTGCTCATTTCTGTCACCTCAAGTCTTTTACCCATAGAAGGCTCAGTTATGGTGTAGTGCAGTATGAATTACTTCTCTATCACAGCTCCGTCTAACCAATGACTAGTAAGTTTGTGCAGAAGTGTTAATGAGATGTTATGCTTTACAGTGATTTTTCAGTTGGTAAGAGTGTTACTAGGCATGATGCAAAGCGGCGGGTTGTTTAAAAAAAACAATTAAATGATAAAAAAGTGCACAGATGATCAATAAATAATTAATTACTAATAATATATGTACTAATACATGTCAAGCTAACATGAACTTCAGAAGGTGGAAAAAAAACATCAGGATTCATTTTTCTCATATAATAATATAGCAATGTAGGGTTCAAAGCAAAAGTCTTTGACGTGCATGCTTCAAACATTATACAGCTTTAAACATTGCTCATCCAATCCCATTTTAAAACTGGAACTATCCTTTTATACCACGCATTTTGTTTAGCAATTGCAAAATTAACCACCATGAACTAAAATTACTCTGTTTACTCAAACAGCTTTGTTTGTGTCATGCTCTCCATTCTTATGTCTCTGAAATGGAGAAAACCAATACAGATGTTTAAGTTGATAAAGAGCTGATAGTGTACAGTATAGATAACGTTCGTTAGTTTCAGCTGTGTGCCAGATAAATGTCTGGCTTGGACCATAAAGACCACTACTGTCTGATGGAAGGGGAAATGGAACTCCAAACGCACAGCAGGTTGCCGTGGGAACACAGCAGGGAGTCTGTTCCTTCGTACAGCTGTGTGTCCCAGATATCAAACGAGACCCTCACTTTGTTCCATCCCAATTTCAGGGATCTTCTTCTTGTACTATCAGGTGGCCCTGAGACCACCATTCTACACAACAACCTGATGGCTTTATCAAACCAGGCAGGTAATGAAGAAAGAGCAGTTATTTGCATAAAAAGTTTGTTCAAGGTTTTGTGATCATGGGTCTCTCTCTCTCTCACACACACACACACACACACACACACTAGACAGAAGCACTCCACCCTTCTGACCCTTCACCCTGTCTGACCCCTTCAAGACAGAATCTCCCTGGAAACTGCAGCTGTACACTGTCCATGTTGGAGGTTAGCAGTTCACTGCAATCTCAAAGTCCTCCCCTTCTCTCAGACTGTGTATTACTATGATATTTGTTCATGAAACATTCAATTTTAACAGCACTTTACATAATTTGGAACAAAAAGAAATGACTGGAGTGCAAATATAAGGAATTGCACTAAAGTTGCACTAAAATCATCTGAAACTGCCACTGGCTCAAAAGAATGTTGTGGGATTGTAATGTATTATATTGTAAAGTATTGTCAGACAATTTGTACTGCGAATTGTTATGTCACTTGATGTTATTTTAGTTGACTGATTTTTCTAGTGCTAAGCAGCCAAAGTTTAGTAAAAAAAAAATTCTGTCTCAATAACCAAGGCCTGCAGAATGCTGATTATTTTGTTCTGAGGATGAGGGCTCTCTTGTGGGATTTGTGGGGACACTTACATACTATAGCAACTAATGAAGTACTTGTTCATCAACTGATCAGCAAAAAAAAACCTCACAACATCATGTTGGGTCAGATATATACAGAGTTACTACTTGATTAAGTCCTGCAGGCCATTTTATCACCTCCCATAATGGCGGGACCTTGCTCTTGTAATCTTGTTGGTATTGTTGGCCTTCCAAGCACTTTTGTGTTTTTGCCCATTTTCTTAGTTTTGAAATGAAACAAAGTTATCCTTATTAATATGGAACATTAACAGCATAACAGTTTTGTCTTAATATTTGATGATCTTTCTAAAGTTTCTGTTTGTATCATTTATTTCATTTGTTTAGTAATTTGTGCTGTTCTTACTTGTCTGTTCTTACTTGCCTCTCCCAGACGTTTAAATCACACTGAGCCTTTTCTGTGCTCTACAAGACCTCAGACAGTGGGCACTGGACCCAATGGTCAGTAATCCATCCCGACCTAAATGATTATAATTGATCTGTTGATCTGTTTTTACACCTACTTCCTTGTGCTTCAGGTGAATCTGGCCATCATAAGCCCACCACTAACTTAATAATTAGTTGGTGGACCATTCTTAGCAACTTCAAGTGAAATAAAAGAGAAGTTACAGTCACCAGTGAACACACCACAGCACACAGTGTGAAATTCCTTCTCTGCATTTAACCCATTCGCCAAGTGAAGCAGTGGGCAGACAGCAGTGGGCAGACACAGTACCTCAGTGGTGCCGCTAGCAGTCCTGGGATTCGAACCCACATCCTTCTGATCACAGGGGCAACTCCCTAAGCGCCAGATGCAAAGTTTATGTTGAAAAAAATTTGAACCCGCAATGCCATGTTTTACCCCCCCTGCTGCCCCTTAGTGTATGTTACAGTGACAGAACACCACACACAGTGATTCATATTCTCACGTGACACCTAAGCTCAGAAGTTTGCACCATAAACAATAATGATCTTGCTGTATAAACCTTCCCACTTTATTGGGAATACAGCACTGTGCTCTAGTTCACTCTGATTACTCAGCATACTCAGCAAAGACAGTACGTTTAAGAATTCACAATAATTATTTTTGTATTCACTGTGTTTTTTGCAACACACACAAGGCAACTTTGCAAAGATCTGGCTCCAAACCCCTGATGAGAATAAATGTGGGAAGGGACAAACTCCCTAAAAGCATGACAGAGAACGCTGAGACGAGCCAGGACTCAAAAGGAGAACTAATAAGAATAATTAAAAACAATTTTATCTCTGGTGCCCTTCAGTTGCAGTTATACTAACAAGACGCTGATTATTAATGCTTAATGCTGTCATGGCATAATCCCATGTCCCATTTTCAGTCCAATTTTGATACATCATATATATAAAACAAAGATGCATTAATTGTATAACAACATAAATACATTTAATTATATTTGCATTGTATTGTTACGAAACAATGTAATAAGTTCTGACTTCTAAGGGTTAAATCCTGCTCTAGTCTAGGACCCACAAACGCCAGAATTTTGGCCTGGAGTGTGTCTGCGTCTCCGTTTGAAACTTGAGTCTAGCGTGGGTGGAGTAGCAGCTGGCTGTGCTCGCAGATGCGAACCGCCACACTCCGCCCCACCATACTTGACCCCAAAGCCTAAATTGCTGTGTGGAAAAGTGAGCACAGGTGTGGGTGTGTTTGGCATGTGCTGGAGGTGTGGTGCAGGTGGAGGTGTTGCGGGGGTACGTTACAGGCGGGGGGCTAGGGGCTGGGAGTGGACGCAGGTGTCTGAGGGTGATATAATGGGCTTTGAGGGTTTCTGCAGGAGGCCCTTCCGAAAACGGTGTCCTTTGCACCAAATGAGACGTCCACAGTGGCTCATTTTGTTGTGTGATAGACAGCACTTCTGTGTGGGCAGTACATGCCAAAGCCCCGTGTGAATTGGAGTGTAAACCTGAGATAATAGACTGCAGGTTTCAGTGTGCTCTACACACAGCAACTTCTTACAAACATCTCACATCCCACACCAGTTGGTCTTTTATAGTGAGCGGACCTATAGGAACGGTCTGGAGTTGCTTGGAATAGCGGCTTAATTAATCCTGTAAAGCTTCAACTGCAGGGATGCGGCAGTGCTGTCACTACAAGTAACAAGCTAACATAGGCAAACAAATGTGGACCGTGCTGCTGTAAGTAAACACACTATGCTTTTCTCTTATGAAATAAGTAGATGAAACAGATATGAAAAGATGACATGTAAATTCTGACAAGCTGAAGCGGTCAAATGATGCCACAGACACAGGGCTAATTGTGTGCTCTCCTGGAGAGAGATTTGCATGGTTAGACTTTGTGTGCACTGCCTCACTTCTCTCTTACCCTTTCTTACACACGTTTGCAATACTGCTCTCTCACCTATATGCATTTACTTTACCCTATCTTTCACTGTTCCTTCTCACACACAAACAAAATCCCATCAGTTTCCTCTTGTCAAGCTACTGGGGACAGGTAAGGGCTTTGAGAACATATCATGATGTCCTGCACAAGTGAGAATGAAGTTTGCTCTGCAATGGACCATGTGACCATAGTGGCCCAATGGGAGCAGTAAGGGATAGGTTGCTTTTTTTTTATAGAAGGGAAGAGTTAAACTTGTCGCCTGCCTTGGGAGGCGCTTTCTGTGGGCCACCACAACCACAAACCAAAACTGTGACCAGTCACGGCTCTCTGAGCTCTGGAGTGAAGTGAGATAAAGATAGACCAGAAGGGACCAGAAGATAGAAATAGTGAAACTGAGGAAAGGAGGGTGCCGAGTGTACGTGTTTGTCAGTGTGAATCACCCGGATTACTAAAAAAAAAAGAGAGAGAGAGAGAGTGAGAGAGAGAAACCACAGCGACACATTTCTGCTCCTTCTCTTTTGCACAAGGGTAAGCATCATTCGACCACAGTCTGACCGCCGATCCCTATCTGAAGTGTCTCTCAACCATGCACAACACGCAAGAACAGAACTGCCCTGACACCGCGACTGGACCACCACTGGATGACCATGGGGTTGAGGGTGTGGGTGTGTAACCCTGGGATTTTTATTTCAGATTTGGGGTGCTGAGGAGGATATCTTGGCAGCACTCTTTGTTGTCCGTGCACATCGTCTGATTTGTCATCATGGCTGTACTGTTGGTCTTTGCAGGGCCCAGCACAAGGGTGTTCAAAATAAGGAGTCAGGTCAAATTGGAGGAACTGGACTCCAGCGAAGAGGAGGACGGTGTTTTCGAGAAGCAGCCCCTCACCATGGCCTCGAACAGCATCTTCGAAACCTTCTCATCTTATCAGTCTTGCTTTGCAAGGGGTGAGTGCAGTTTTGCTCGGTCTGTGACTTCTAGAGTATATCAGCGTCTGCTTTTTTGTTAGTCAAAAGTTGAGGGACTTACTTTATGAGACTATGTGCTGGTGCCGCTATTTATGCTGACCTATGGGCGAGATGGAGAAGTACAAGCAAAACGGCAACTTGCGATTGTTAGTTTGCTGTGTCAGTGGAGTACTGAAATCTCGTGGCTGAATCTGAAAACCACAGGGCTGTGGGTTACTGAGTGTTCCACTGGTTAACCTCACTCCACCGTCAACACCACCAGGGGTTTTGCAGAGTCAAATGTAATGCCCTTCGGACTGAGCGATGCTTCTGTGGAGGAAAGCCATGAAGACTAAAAGACACGTTTGTGGCATGTTATTCATCTCTCTCTTTATATTAATACTGAAAATGTGGTATTATGATTAGGTTTAACAATTGTTTAATTTGAATTAAAATTATTCATAGTCAATATATAGTGAATAGTAACATGCCAACAGTTGTTGAGACTGATTATTTTAGAGTGTGATCAAAGGTTGACGTTGAGTTTAGACTTCCACAGAGTTGGTTTCCTGAGTTGGAGGGGTAAAGAATCGATGGCGCTGTGGAGCATTCTTTGCTAGTGTGTCAGATGCCTGGGATGGACAGGAGACTCAATAGCTGTCCTCTGCTCCCAGGGAAAGTGAGGGGGAGCTGGTGTTTGGATTTTATGATATAGAGACAGATGAACTCATAAACACATCCAGAAATTAGAACCTGGAATAGAATCGTAAGAGGAGTAATGTTGTAAACTTAGAAATACTCCAATACTCCAATCATATCTACAGTGTTGTTCAGTGCTTTTAATAGATTTGCAAACATATTGTATGTAATACAAACAAGTTTTTTTATAATTGCAGAGCCCATCAGTCCTATAAACTCCAATCCTTGGTTTCTGGTAAATCGCACCTATTCTGAATATGTAGGTTTCTGCTGAAAGTCAATAGTAATAGTGCACACCTACAGTCTAGTAACTAAGCAAGAATCCAGTTTGAATTCATCCACACATTTCTATGGTGCTACTTTTCACTGTTGTTCCAAGTCTGTTTTTATCAAAGGATAAAAAGCAGACACACTATTCTGCTTTGATACAGAAAGGTAGCAGGGAGACAGTGCTGCAATTTTAGCCAGAGACTAATACAAAGGAAGGCCCATTTTACAGCTTGTCAGGCTTTCTTCTTTGTTGTTCAGGGGCAACTAAGGTTAAAAAGCTGAGATTATTCAATGAGCCTGTGTGATAACAGTATCTCTGTTATATTTTACATTCATGATGATGGTGACATTTTCACCGTGGTGCTTCTTTATAAAAGTCGTGACAAACCCCACTTGTTTTTATCATACTGCATTGTTCATCTTAAACATTTAGTTTAAGATGATACATTTTTAAATGCATTTTACTACCATTTAAATCACAAATTGATTTGCACCCAGTACAGTCTATTTCTAGAGTGTCTCATTGACTTCCTTTCCAGTAAACCTTTGTCAGTAATCAGAACTAGACTACTATATGCATTCACTCTATTTGGCAGTGGTTTATACCTTTACAACTTTGTTGCATTGCTTCTTAAGACACTAGATTTGAAAATTGTATCACCTCACGACCCCATGCTTGCCGTTACACTCATGTTTAGTGATGTACATTTAGCGAGGACATGTGGGGTTATAACTCTTCTTTTCTGACACCATCGTGTGCTACTTCTTTTCAGATGCCAGTTTGCCTGCATGCTCAGTGTGAAAGAGATCTGCAGCCTTGTTTTTGTTTCCTGACTCTTTAACGCGTGGTGTGCTTTTTGGTGTGCTTTGCGAACGCTGTCAGTTAACACAGGAAGTTTATCAGTCAACGCATGTTCGCATGCGCTCACCAAGCAGCATTCGTTTCTCACAGACAAGGCTGACTCTGTGCACAGTGCATCATAACAGTGGAAGGCTCTTGCAATCTCTCACTGTATGCCAAGCTGTAATATGCAATAACATTATTTCATGCATTAACCTTAACAAGTAGCGACGAAAATTAATGAACACTTGTATTGGACCTAGGCCTATGGTTAGCTTAAGGTTGAGGTTAATGGGTTCAGGTCATACCAAAGGCCAAAAGGCCACATTTCCCTCACTTTTTTTAAATACTGTAGTTAAAAACTGAATGCATAATGTAATAAGTTTCAAAACATACCATTCATGGGTCTGTTTGTGTACATACATATTCTTATTTATAAATTTAATTTCTAATTACTGGAGAAAAAAACATTAACGTTCATTAGGTTTTCCATTTTGAAGAAACATCTGCCGCATGCATAATAATTTCCTGTTATATATATAAAAACAAGCCAATTTATGAATTCAAGCAATCAGGCGTCACATATTAATTACATTTTCACAATATCCTGTTTTCAGAACACAGCATACTGTTAAGTTTAAGATTTTTCTTCCAGAAAGTTTTACTGCTTTCCAGGGCTGTACTGTCCATGATCTGCTGATAACAATACCATACATTTTCAGTTGTTTCCTTAGCAACTTCCTTATTCAATTAGTTTGTAATTATTTTTTGAATATACAAACATTGGAGTCAGTCAGTCCTTGGGAGTGTCTGAATATAAAGGTCCGGTGGACACTATTGGAGCTGCAGTAACACTCTGCCGGATAGCCACCAGGAGCTGGTAGTGCGCTGCAGCTATTGAGATTCTGCTTTATGCTAAACAGTCTGCAGAACGTTATTTCTTGATTTTTCGCATTTGTTATTTACAAAGATAGTGTTGCTTCCAAGCTGTTGTGATGCACGCAGCGCATGTGTTAGCACCAGGTTTGCCATAGAGACATGTGGTGACGTGATTGGTGGGTTTTGGTCAATGTGGTTTCACTGCTACCCCAGTTTTGCTTCTTCTATACTAGCAGTACACATGCAAGACTGCACACACACATGTGAGGATTCTCTCCTTATCATTTCTGTGGTTTCAATGTATCACATCATTCCTGTCCTGTATGCACACCTACTTATGTGTATGTACAGAACACTGGATGAAAGTATAAAGCGTGCACTTGCTTTTGCTTTGAGCTGTAATCTTTTGTGATTATCTTGACGTTCTCGCTCAGGAAGAGGTGTTTAAATACACGTGTTACAAGTCATCTAAATAGCACTGTGGGGAAGATACCATTGTGCGAAACTGTCGCATGCGAAACGCTGTCTGGTGTCGGGCCTAATGTTGTCCTTAGCAACCCAGTGCGCTGGCTAAGATTGTACAGTCTTGTGGTCTAGTCCATTAAACCCACATATTTTGGCCAGAAAGATCTTTTTAAACAGTTGAATTTGCAAAAAAGTGAGCAGTTGGCTTCATGAAGATGCATATGGTAGTGATTCTAGAAACACATATGCGCACTTCAAAAACCACGACAGCAGATCACAGACTGTCCTGACGTGTGCAGTAGGTTGAAACCTCAGCCGCTTAAATTCTATAATTATCTATATTTGTGTAAACTGCATTCAAAAGCTTGTGGGAAACATGTAGACAGGCTTTGTGCTCTAGGCCCAAATCCACATTTGGACCATTATGTGCTGAAGCATGAGAGGTTGTCCAGGGGTCATATGGGGGGCTATAGTATTCACCACTTTGCCCCCCTTTCCTTCCATTATCAAAACTCCTTGTCCACCCTACTCTCTCATTTTCCCAGCAAAAACACTTTCTTTGATTCTGTCACCTCTTTTCTGCTCCCAAACTCCATCCATCCTTTCTGACATCTCTGGGTCTAGTTTCCGGCCCATATATCTGAGAGTGTTTAGCTAAAGGTGATAGTTTTATAAGGTTGTTTTTATGCTCCTGTGGGCCACAACCTCCCTTATGAGGGATTTACGGCCGTCCCCATGCCTCATGTCCAATGCCGGAGGCTGGAGTCGGAGGGCCTTTACACTAGTGACCATACGCCTGCCAATTGCTGATTCTGGTTATCAGCATCCACAGGCACCCTAGAAGGAAGCTTGCCACCCTGTCAGGTCCCCACAAATTCAAAAAAAAAGACTTAAAGGGACTATAATTCCTTCATTTGTCCTCCGTCGGAGGCTTGGTGCAAACCTTGCACTTGGAGGATATGACCGATGCTCATATTTCACCCAGGGTGTGAATAGGGTCTCGGTGATACCAGCAGTACTCTATTTTATCACTCTTTCCTTAACTCCTTAACTTACATTTAATGCACACAGATTCACCCTGCAGGATATGTGAACTTTTGTAGGATATGCAAATTTGCTCATTTTCCGCCTACATTCTGCTGTTGGGTAGAACCGCATGTCGAAAGCTGAGTGTGGTACCTACCTAGCTGCCTAGGGGCATTTCTGGACTATCTAAAGCCACAATACCTGATCCACCTCGATGCAGAATATCAATAAATGCTGATGTCACTATAACCGAGTCGGGTGACAGCAGGAGCCATGCTGCTGGTCAGTGGCTAGGGGTCTATTGAATTTCCTGTCCTGGCTGCGCCCAGTGTATTGCTCTGACTGGATGGATTTTAGCCCCAGTGGCCTGCTTCCTTTACCGGGACTCTGTACTGCTGATATTGAGCTTGCTGTCCACTAGACAAGCTGGCAGGCCACAATCGAGCCCCAGTGTCGGACAGCATCGGGACGGGGAGGTAGTGGACGGCGCCACTGCTGAGGCTCCATAAGCACAGATTAAAGGTGCTGAAAAATGGTTCTTGGAGAAAGAGATAGTGGCTATGATTACATTTATGAGAGAAATTCCTGAAAGTTTTAACATCAGGTCATATCTGGTGAACTTTTATTTAATCAGACAGATCCCTTGAGGTTAAATGATCGTTGATGTTCAATTTTGAGTCGGTGTTAGTGTTGAGAAATGAAAGTAGCAAAACGTTCGTTTGGAGGCACAGCAGTAACTTTTTCTTCGATTCAAACCATTGATAAATATCCTTTCCTCTGCTTCTGAACACAAAGGTGGAATGCGTTGGACGTTAATAACTGGCAGTTCTCACAGAATTTCAGAAAGCTATAAGTGTGGTGATTAATATTGAATAAGGCCGTGCTTTATTATCTCTGGATAAAGCTGTACAATGACCTTAGTTCTGTTTCCCATGAGATCAGCAGGCCCTTCCGGTCAGTCATGTGCTGCATTTCTATCCTAATTATATCTTAAATTCTATCCTAAATACCAACAGGCTGGCCTGTTGTAGGTAATCAAGCACAACTGAGTATTAATTAAAATCTTCTACTCGGAGGAGTTCATCAGATACTCAAAAGAGGTACATTTAAAATTGCAAAGGAGCATCGATTCACTGACCACATCATATCACATCAACAGCTTGGCTGGTTGGCTATTGATCTAGTTAAACCTCAGATTAAACTGAACCGTTGTGGTCCAGCTTGTTACAAGGGGCAATTCTGCATCATTAAGAGCAGCTGAGTCAAATTATGAATTTCATTTTCATCTCGTTTCTACTACAAATCTGTTTATACAAAATTAATGAATGCTTGGAGAGAGTCTAGAACTTCGAGAGAGTCATTAGTGTTAGCGCCTGTTCAATTAGATTTCCAGAAAATTGCATGTATACATTTCATCAGACTTTGCTCCATTTAGAAGATGACAAAGAAATGAATGTGACTGAACTTCCCTACAGAGAAACAGGCAGAATTTATACCCTGAGGCTTTTATCTTTAAGCTGTTGGACCACTATCATGGACTAGTTCTACAGAGAGCATTCTCTGTCTATGGATCTTTTCACACCATGCAACATCACTTTTACTAATTTAGGAGGTATTTTCATGAGTAGAACAAATTAACCCATGTTCCATGTTATCAGGAAAAAAAGTTTATATATTTTTTCCTGCTATTTGTGGCCATGTGTTGAGTCTGGTGCTCCAGAGCAAGGAAACTGCAGATCTATGTGGGGCCATGGCATTAGAAAATGTACACATTATTTATATATGTCGCCTAAAGACTGCTTTATTGCCACGAATCAAGCATGAGTAAGCAATTCAGTAGTTCTATCCTTGTTCGTAGAAAGCTACATTAGTCATTTACACACAATTTTATTTTTTTCTGAACCAAACCAATGGTTTCATTGCTGTGTCAAAGGCTGGGCAAAGCATGCTCTCTCACAATGTCATAAAAGTGCAAGAGGAGGGAGACAGAGGCTCCACAGAGCAAACTTAAATGCACAAAACCACAAAGAAGCTTTTGCTGGTGCAGATAAGAGGCTGTGAACTCAGCCTTCATCTCCTCCCACCCCGATCCCCTCTTCCTGTCAGCCGCCAAGCCCGAGGTTGTGAGAAAGACGTTGTGCTGGGTTTTTTTTTTTTTTTGTTCCAAATAACCGTATTGCTGTCAATCAGAACTTTTCCGAGTTTCTTTCTTAACCCTTGAGCCTTTGCGCGTCTTTTTTTCAGTGAAAAAGCGGAATAGGGCTCGCTTCAGGGTTTTGACAGGAAAGGGTTGCAGTTGCAAGGTGCAGCCTTCCTTCTGCTCTCACTTGTTCAATACACCTGGCCTTGATAGGTACACAGGAAACATGCAGAAGGATCACTGAAACCCTAACGACTGCAAGTGAGATATAAATATGTGTCTTTTAATAGGTGCCTATGCAAATTGTTTAAAATCTTGATCTGAACAGGAAGTGTGTTAATGCCTCCAAAAATAAAACGTAGAATGATTGTTAATATTAATGCAATTAGAATGAACTAGGATTATATTCTGTGGGTCAGATAGAAGAGGAAAGTTGTTTCCAGATTTCGACCTGAAAACCATCACATGAACTTCATGAACTTCTATCACCAGCACATTTGGCTTAAATTAATGAAGTACTGATTTGCCAAAGTAGAAAATGAGGGGAGGTCTGGAAATGATTAAATGAACACACTGACATACACAAAATCGTTAATGGCTTCATTATTAATGTTATTTGTAGTTGTGCAATATTAGCAAAATAATGCTTGTGGTTCAGATGAATTGCTTTTTAACTGTAATTTATGTCCTAATATGATCTCGGTTGTATGTAGTGGTTAACTGACTAAACAAATGCACTGTTTTACTGGAGACAACACTTTTACAGTGTTGTCTACAGTTCCATCTGCTATCATTAGCAGTGGCTGGCCTGTGGTAACGGAGCGGTGACTGTGGCTACCCTACTAGCCGCAGTTCCTCACCAACATGCAAAGCAGCCTAACCATAGGCTTATTAATCAAACAGAGCATGAGCTCTCAGGCAGAAACACAGAAGCAGGTGCAGGCCAGAAATCAGTCTGTTGACATGTTATGTAGGAAAGTGCAACACCGTTCACTCAGTTCATGTCGTGTTCATGGAGTGAACTGAGCGTCTCCTGCTGTGACACATGCACTGAGGGTGTATCACACAATAAAATGGGTGATACACACAAAAACGCCGATGACATATTCTGCCTGTTTGAGCTGGTGGTGGTGAAGGGTTTCAGATCGAATTTTCAGATTTTTTAAAAAATATGAGAAGCAGCACAAGCCTCTGACTGAAAGAAGGGGCTAAAGAAGGGGGAAAGAATGTCTAGCATCAGAATAACACTATTTAAACTGCTTAAATACACAGTTCATGCTGTCGCTTAACAAACTCTGCTAATAAAGATTTTATTAATAACTAACAAAATAACACATTTGTATGAACTAGAGTGCTTTGTTTTTGTCCTGCATCTTATGAACTTTCTGTTAGTGGTGCAGTTTGCATGAAAGACGGCAGTCTCTGTAAATCTAATGCTAAATTCAGGGGCACTGTGAGCACATATTGTTGTTTCATCAAGATACATTTACTATGTAAATAAAGCATTACTATGTAATAAACTGTGTGTGTGTGTGTGTGTGTGTGTATATATGTGTGTGTGTGTGTGTTTGTGTGTGTGTGTGTGTGTATATATGTGTGTGTGTGCGCGCGCGCACGCGTGTGGGTGTGTGCACGTATGTGTGTGTGTGCGTGCTTTTTGTGTGTGTGTGTTTCTTTGTGTGTGTGCGCACGTGTGTGTGTGTGTGCGCGCACGTATGTGTGTGTGTGTGTTTCTTCGTGTGTGTGTGTGTATGTGTGCATGTATGTGTGTGTTTGTGTTTCTTTGTGTGTGTGTGTGTGTGTGTGTGTGTGTGTGTGTGTGTGTGTGTATGTGTGTGCGTGTGTGTGTATGTG
>JBBPDB010000083.1:15253965-15264095 GCA_037974465.1 Brachypetersius altus
GGCAGTGTGGTATTAAAGGCAGTGTGGTATTAAAGGCAGTGTGGTATTAAAGGCAGTGTGGTATTAAAGGCAGTGTGGTATTAAAGGCAGTGTGTCCGTGTGGTAAGGTTTTGGTTCCCACAAGAACAAATCTCAAACATTGCAAACAGGTTCCAGCACCAAAGCTTTGGGGGCCCTTGGGGCAGAGAATGGCTGACAATTTGAGCCTGATAGCAGGACGGGCAGGCAGTACAAGGCAAGTGTTTCTAATAAAGTGGCCAGTAAATGGATGTACAAGGTACAGTGCCCTCCATCACTTTGTATTGGCACCACTTGTGATGATTGGTAAATAAAAAATGCGCCTTAGGGTGCTTCATCTCACGCTGAAAAAATGAGAGAAATCCCACTTTTACTTGAAATACATTTATTCTGAGAAAAACAAACCCCTCATCAAGAAATAATTATTTTAAACAAAAACACATGTGGCACAATTAATGGCACCCCTGTATTTTATACATTGTAAAACCTCACTTTGCCATCAAAACAGCACTGAGTCACTGGAGAATATGGAGCAGGGCATCTGAGATGGCCTAGTGGTAGAATCCTACCTTCAGCACACCACCACTGGGTTCCTAAACAAGACCCTGAACAGCACGTTGCTCCAGGGAGACTGTGCCCTAACCATTTTTGTGACATGTGCTTTGGGTCATTGTCCTGCTGGAAGACCCAGTGATGACCCAGCCTTAATGGCAAAGTTTCCAGGGGAAAAACAGCCCAACAACATCAATGAACCTCCATATTTTACAGTTGTTATGAGATTATTTTAATTATAGCCATTTTCAGCTGTTTATTTGCAAAAATGCTCCATTTTTGTTTCATCAGACCACAGAACATGGTTCCAGGAGCGTTTTACGAACAGCTGGCACTTATGTTTGTGGTTAACTGACAGAAAAGACCTGTTTTCTGGCATACCTTCCAAACAATCTCTGATGGTGGTTACCAAGTCTTGGTAACCCCAAGATGTTTTTTTTTTTGTCCTATATTTGACCAACAGTGATCCTTTGGGATTTCTTTGCTTCTCTTACGATACTCCTCACTGTTTGTGGGGGCAAACTTTGTAATTGTTGCTCTATCTGCAGAAATTTTCATGCAAGTAAAAGTAACCTTTCCCACACTAATGAAGGTCAACACACTTCTCTCTCTTTTGGTTTGTGTATTCTCTTGTTTTTCCATGTTGATAGATGGCGAAGGGATTTTGGCCTATGTGTTACCTCATGTTTGTACCCTAGTGAATCCGGAAGTCTTTGGTTACAGCTGGAAACTCAAAAATTAGTTTTAATTTAAGTTTTAAACACGCTTCAGTTAAATTGTGTTTGCTATTCTTTCCAGGGATGCTAGTAATTATGCTTCATGTGTTTATGTTGAAAATAATCATGTCTTGTTTTTCTCTGAATAATTTTATTTCAATTAAAGGATGTATTTTTCTCATTTTTTCCAGTGGGAGACGAAGCCAAAAGGTGCATTTTTCTCTAACCCTGTTTACTAATCTTCCCAAGAGGCTCCAATAATTGCGGAGGGCACTGTAGGTGTTTCTAATAAAATGACTAGTGAGCGCAAGTACAAGACAAGTTCTACTTTTGTAGAAATAAAAGCAATAACAATCCATTATCATTATCACTCCTCGACACGGAAGTTAACAGAAGTTGTTGAAAATGTAACCTGTAAATGCAAGTCATTATGTGATTAAATTAGGGAGTCTAGTCTGACAGTAATATATTTTCAGTTATACCTCTCCTTCTCTCCTGCTTATGTTTTGACGTATACTTCGGTCTGCCTCTAAGTCCATTTGTCAGACGAGTGACTCAAGCTGATGAGCAACTCTGTCTCACACAACAAACTCTTCTACCACTGAACCCCCACCAGCCTGGCATCCTCTCCTCACTGCCCGTGTGCATACCCCCCATGCTTCCCCTCTCACTTTATCACATCTCCATTTATAGCAGACGTGCAGCTCACGGCCGTGGGAATGCTCCTGCGTCTGCTGGGGTAATTATGTCAATATGATTCAGCTCCTTTTGGCCCGCCTCCTGGGCGCAGTTAGTGCCACCTGTTTCCAGTGCAGTCGGCTGGGCGCCTGGCATAAGTGCGCGCTCATGTGCGTGGAGAAGAGGGGGAGATGCTTGAGCTATGCTTAGTCAGAGAAGCCTCACAGACGTGGCAGCACAGCGAGCTATGTTTAGTCACAGCGTCGTGCTGATATGCCAGAGAGAGTCTTGGTCGTCTGCCGTCTGGCCACAGCCAGAAAAGTCTCGTGCCTCGCCCCCCTGTCTTGTTCAGCCCAGCAGGACGAAAGTGGGGTGAATGAATGAATTCATCTACTTTAACTCTTAGATGTCTAGTGTCTGGACTGCACTGTAGGGACACAACTGCCTACTGTTAGTAGTTTGTAATCTGGCATGCCGGAATCATGTCCTGCTGTTTTGATGTATACTTGTAAGAAATGAATGCACACGTTTCAGGAGAGGCCAGAATAGTGCAGTGAAAAGGACTTTAATGTTAAATTTGTCAAACCAGTAAATTAATTAAATTAATTAAAACAATCTTAATTTTGTACAGCTGTGTGTTTGGTTCTATTGTGTAGCTACCTAGTGATTTAACTGCCTCTATCATGTCAGCTTATTTTCTTCAGTTTAGGCCATTTTCAGACAGGGAAATCTGATAGGCCTTTCTGTTCTGTTTGGGTTTGGAGACAGGCTCAGACAGACACTTTAGTAGCATGAGTTAATAGAGTTGGACACTATAGGGAAATTGCTCAGAGGCCTAAAATCACAATGGGCTGCTGCAGGAGTTGAAAGATGCTCATCACAGAAAATTTGAGCCGTTGAACCACATTCGCTGGAGTGCTGAGTTTTCCGAAATCAGTCCCTCTGGTACACATTTTAGCGTTTTCTCTGTTCTTTGACCCACTTCAGGTAAGGCTGAGAGGGACCTTCGAGATCAGGGTTAGGAACCACTGCTATTAAGCATCTTTGGGATGACATGGATGGCCTTTGGTGAGCCAGACCTAAGAGTCCACCATCATCCCTTGACCTGCGCCTGAATGGAATCAAATCCTTCTAAGATATAAATCCTTCTAATCCTGAGGTATAAATCCTGAGGTATAAATTCTCACTTGACATAAATGGCTCTTTAAAGAACCCACAAGAAATTGTTTCTCCTGTGACATGACTCCAAAGAAACTTTGTTCATACCTTTATCTTTTAATGACACACAAATTCAGACCTTTCTCCTCTGTCCCAGAGGCTCTGTCTCAAGTTGTGATGTGTAGGCCTTGCTGAAAAAGCCTAGGAGCAAATTTCAGACCCACTACCAGGACGCTTAGTCCTGCCAGGCTCCTTCTCTGCCTCATGCTCCCCTTTCCTCCCTGCCTACACCCCAGGGGACCCTCAGCCATGTGGTGGACTGGCCTGTGATCAGAGGGGCAGATGCCGCGTTTGATCTGCTAGCTACACTGTTACACGCGACATCCGCGGTGCAGGAAGAGGATCTCTAATAAAGCTCCTTCATTTCCTTTTATTTTCATCTCTTCTTCTCACTCCCTTTCTTCCCTCAGTCTGTTTAATCGCTCCTGCATTTCCTCCTATGCCATTTCTTTCTCCAGACGCTGCCTTTGTTCTCTTGCTTTTCTCCTTCTTCAACACTTTCTCTTGGCTCTAGTAGGGGCTGAGATGTGCATCCGTGAGGCCTAATCTTGAAGAAGTCAATAGGCAGCTTGATTGGGTGTAAATGCTGGTACTTGTCGTGGGTACACTGATATACTGTAATCCTCTTCGTGTCGCCATTGAGAGGATAAGCATGGACCTGCCAGTGGCAGACTGGAGATATTGATTTGTGTTTTATAAAGCATGAATAGACTGGGTTAGACAGAGAGAGGAACAAAGAAGGTGGGTGTTACCATTGATTGCACAGTGTCTCTTGATCAGAGTCTCTTTTGTTCCTCTCTCGGATTGTAACCAAATGCGTTAATCGCTCAGCAACCAAAGGTTTGTCTGCTGTCTTATAGATCCGAGTGATGGCTGGCACTGTGTATGGTTACAAGTTACATTAAAGAAATTCAGAATAGTTGTTGGTTATGAGAAGGATGAGGGATTATTACTACACAATATGGATAAAAGTTTTGGGACATACTTGTTTTTCCGAGTTTGGGCCAGGCCCCTTACTTCTAATAATAATTGGCAAACTTAATGCTTCAATATACCAAGACATTTGGGACAATGTCATGGCTCCAACTTTGTGGGCACATTTTGGGGAAGAACATTTTCTGTCCCAATGCACAAAGGAAGGTCCGCAAATAAATGGAGAGATGAGTTTGGAGAGATGAGTTTGGAGAGATGAGTTTGGAGAGATGAGGTTGGAGAGATGAGGTTGGACAGATGAGTTTGAGAGATGAGTTTGGAGAAATAAGTTTGGAGAGATGAAGTTGGATAGATGAGTTTGATGAGATGAGTTTGGTGAGATGAGGTAGAAGAGATGAGTTTGGAGAGATGAGATTGGCGAGATTAGTTGGAGAGATGAGTTTGGAGAGATGAGTTTGGAGAGAAGAGTTTGAGAGATGAGTTTGGAAAGATGAGTTTGGAAAGATGAGTTTGGAAAGATGAGTTTGGAGAGATGAGTTTGGAGAGATGAGTTTGGAGAGATGAGTTTGGCGAGATGAGTTTGAGAGATGAGTTTGGAGAGATGAGTTTGGTGAGATGAGTTTGGAAAGATGAGTTTGGAGAGATGAGTTTGGAAAGATGAGTTTGGTGAGATGAGGTTGGAGAGATGAGTTTGGAGAGATGAGTTTGAGAGATGAGTTTGGAAAGATGAGGTTGGAGAGATGAGGTTGGAGAGATGAGTTTGGAGAGGTGAGTTTAGAGAGGTGAATTTGGAGAGATGAGTTTGGAGAGATGAGGTTGGAAAGATGAGTTTGGAAAGATGAGGTTGGAGAGATGAGTTTGGAGAGATGAGTTTGGAGAGATGAGTTTGGTGAGATGAGTTCGAGAGATGAGTTTGGAAAGATGAGTTTGTTAGAGGTGAGTTTGATGAGATGAGTTTGGAGACATGAGTTTGAGAGATGAGTTTGGAGAGATGAGTTTGAGAGATGAGTTTGGAGAGATGAGGTTGGTGTGGAAGAACTTGACTGCAAGAGCCCTGACCTCAAACCCACCCAGCACCTTTGGGATGAACTGGAACAGAGAATGCGAGCCAGGCCTTCTCTTCCAACATCAGTAAACATCATTCATAAATGCTCCACAGAAAGAATGGGCATACATTCCTACAGCAATATGTCATGCCCATACCCATGTACTACTGCCAGGTATAACCATAATTATCCCTCTATTTGTCATACTAGCAGCATGCTAGTGGCATCTCTATTGGCTAATCCTTGAGCAGCAAAATCTCAAAAACAATGGCATTGCCACAAAATGATTAAAGTTCAAATAATAATAGCTGGTGTCAAGAAAACATCTTATTCATTTCAGAGTAACTGCAAAAGGGTTTTCAGAAGTGAGAAAACAATGACTGGATGCAAAAGCGTTGTGAGCTACACTTACAGAGTCACATACTTTATTCTGTTACTTTCGGTACAAGTGTGCGCTGATGTTCATCATTAGGGACATTCCAAAACTCTGCAGTGCTTCAGAGTACATGAAGTTCCCATCATGCTCCTCTCCACTGCCATTACCACCCTTATGCCGTGAAACCGCAACAGGAAATAGCAATATAATGGTCGATATCGTGAAGGTACTGGGTTGGGTCTGTTCCACTTTTCGTGACCACAGAAACTCTTGGAAAACACGGTAATGGACGAAGTGGGGCACCAGCACACCCAAAGGGATCCGTTCCCAAGTGCAACTCCTGTGTACTTCGTCAGTGTGGTTAACGAGGTCAAGATGCAAAGTGTGTCTGGGCCATCATTCCTTCTCCTCCAGCAGGCTTTATTTGGGAGCTTTTCATTCAATGGCTGCTAATTTATTTATCTGAAGATACTCTTCTGCATGTCGCCTTGTGCATGAATGTCCCCATTTTCCAGAATGTTCTTCTGGCTTATTTAGCAGGGTTCTTCATCGGCGTGGAGCGTGAGTGGAAGTGAGAATGACTAAGTAGGCCTTCTGGTGGAAAGAAGCGCTTGGCCATGTGCAACTTTAAGGCCCAGGCCCCTCTGAGTCATTAATTGATTTTGTGGGTGACTAATGACTTTTTTATTGAGCAGCATCCTAATGCTCCTGCAGGGGAAAAGGCCAAACTGACCGCATCTCATGCACTGCCCTATATATGCAGCGAAGACCCACTTTGTTCGCCTTCATATACATTTGAGCCACGGAGAATGAAAACGGACTTTGTCTACTTTCGCTGGAAGGTTAGCCTAGTACTGTTACATTTGTTCAATTAAATTAAGGGGCCACTCAGGACAGTTATTAGCAATGGTTTATTGCTGGCAGTCCACTGATGAAATATTTTTCCTTTGTTTAGAATCAAGTGTCAAGATGCAGGCCATTAGTGAAACAAAAAGTTTTGGCTGCAAACTCTATCAAATGGATCTGTTATGACAGAAAATCAAAATGGAATTTAATTCAGAGCCACAAACCTCTGAAATGCCTCATTGCTGTGTATCATGTTTGACAGAGACCCGCACACGCACACATACATACAAACACACACACACACACATTTCTATTCAAATGTTTTGGATCACTTGTCATTAATAATTGCAGTAATTTTATTCCATAATGACATGTAGAGGGTGGATTGAAATATAATAAGCTAGACACCAGAAGATGTTTTAATCAATAGTCCCTAGAATAAAGGGCATTTTTTGGGAACCTCACAGAGTTATTAAGGTGTGTAATATTTGAGGTGCATGGTATGACTGCGGCAGAAGATAAGAGTATAAGTAAGATTTTAATGATGTAATGTGGTCTTTTGCATTTAAATTGATTTGGGGTTCTGTACGTAGTTTTTTGTTTTGTTGTAAGTTACAGAAATGTGTCAGTTTGAATAAAATGTCAACAGATTTTACATTCTTCCAAAGAATGTAGTAGTGGAGTCTGAAGTTTTGTGAAGGTTGAACATTTATGTCACAAAGTATTGGCCAGTGATTTGCGAGATTTTTGCACTGACGTTATAAACTAGGTGAGGCTCCTCCACACAGGAGTTATAATGAGCTCAGGTCATTATGACACTATACAAATTGCAAAATATTTGGCCCAAGAATTGACACGCTTTTCCCCAAAAGTGCTCTGTGCCTACTTCTCTTCAGTTATCACGGAGGGGCACACCCACGTCCACAAACCTCCTGTTCTGTATCGACCATGTGAGACTATAAACACACAGAGTTTTATGTTAATGTGATAATGTCAATCAAAACAACACTGTACGACCGCGGTGGTCACGATAAGTCATTTATGGTATATTCTTCATATTGGGTGAGGATATGGGCTTGTGTCATTTTTTAAAGCTTTCTTGAAACCTATAAAGTTGTGCAGCAATAGCATTGTAATGCGCCGTTGTCCTCAACAATAGCACAACAGCAGCTAACGAGGTCCTCCCTTCAGTTGACCTTTCTTTTTAACCTCACTCTGCCCCTTCTGTGGATATTGCTGGGGATCTGTCTGTGTTTTGCTGTGTGTTTGTGGTCTGAATTCTGAGTCAGTGTCTGTGGAGGCCATCTGCCCATCTGACCACAACTGATCCATCCTCAACTGTCGGCATAGCAGAGCCAAGAGTCTGGCTCGAAACAAAGCCACTCTGTTTGTTGCTAGGGCACGGTACAGTTGATTAGTCACTAGCTCCTTGTGAGGTGACAGTGCACTAGGCTTACAGCTTGTCACTAACTTGCTAGAACTGATGGAAGGTAAAGTGCAATTATTAATATCACAACAGAATAATGCAAAATAATGTAGAATTAAAAAAAAGATCTTGGCTTGTAATTGCCGCAGGAGCTTTACATTAGGTGGTTCTTTCTATATACTTTAAAAAGGTTCTTCACACTCAAACATGTTCTATAAAGATCTAACAACTGAAAAGTTATATAGGGACACATGAGTGGTATCATTTCAAAGGAGCTTTCATAAGGAGTTCATGTTTCAGTTTAGTTTCCAGTTTACAGGTAAAAATGTCCCGATCCCATCATTAAGCAGTCCTGAGGTTCACTATGGGCTAACTTCAGGAATATTTCTCAAACTAATTCAAACTAAATCTCCCAGCTGTTCATGAACCAACATGTGCACACAGCTCAGCATGTTAACTGGCCAGCTATTGACATGATATAGCAAAAAAAAAGAGAAACTGAGATGGACTTTCTCAATGTGTTCAGTCAATTCCCCATCATACATATTGCTATTAAGACCAGAGCATGATAAACACCCCATCTGGTTACAAGAGGGATGGTGAACAGCTATAGAGAGTTTTCGTGCCTTGCTTTCCGCTGCTTTTCTGTCATCTTCTAGCTGCTGCTTCTTGTTTCCTCTCAAATCTTCACCTCCAATCCCTCTCTCATCCAGGCATTCCTGCTGCAGGGCAGCATTGCAAGGCTGACTTTGTTTTCTCTTTTCCTAATTCTGAATATTAGGAAGACAGTCAGTCAATCATTTATGTACACAATTTAGAATTTTTTTTGTTTAATCTGGAAAAGAGTTTTTCGGTAAAAATCACATTTAACTAAAAGAATGATACTCTGATGCAAGAACTTCATCATAACAGATCAATGTATGCAAATATGCAATATGTTAAATTGGAAATAAATTCAATTATGTGAGATAAAACAAATGCGGGTACAGCCCGTCTGTTACACCGAGGATCCCACAAATGCTTTGGATTTGACATTTTAAAAACTCAGTGATGCTATTTATATTTTATAGACCCACATTCCTTATGACTCCTGTTGTATAGAATAATGTATTTCTAATACCGAATCAATGTATGCATATTATCTAAAAGTAGGTTTACGGGAAACGCCC
This sequence comes from Brachypetersius altus, assembly GCA_037974465.1. Classification (NCBI taxonomy): domain Eukaryota; kingdom Metazoa; phylum Chordata; class Actinopteri; order Characiformes; family Alestidae; genus Brachypetersius; species Brachypetersius altus. Next base: position 15,262,944 of record JBBPDB010000083.1, read on the forward strand.
GCATGCTAAAACGTTACTGGAAACATTCCTTTAAGCAATTGTTCTGAGGAAATGAGATTACCTTCATTTTGACTGTATTGCTTTATCATGAATTAAATCCTTAATGCTCCATCAAAGTCACCTCATCAACCCATAAAGAAACACAAAGTTTCAAATCTGTTTATTTTAGGTATACATCAAGCGAGGGGGTTTTGAGCACCTCTGTGTGTGTATGCATCGTGCAATCATCTTTTTTTGAACCATCTTCGTGTGTGTGTATGTGCTTCAGCTTCACTGCGTCTTCTCATCAATTCAGCATTGCACTAAATGGTGCCCGAGGCATGTCTCCAGTACCTCCCTGGCCCCTCCCTCCCACGCACCATTCTAGCCCACACAAGGCCAAACCAGGCCTCAAAGCCCTGCACACACCCAACAAATGTATATACAGCTCTGGAAAAAAAATAAGAGACCACTGCACAAAGGTTCAGTTTCCCAGGTTCATCCTTTTATAGGTGCACGTATTAAACTGAACAGCCGTGCCTTTGTTTTTAAGAACTGCTGACAGTATTTCCAGAAATTTCCAGTTCTTTTAAAGCATAAAGGAAATGACAATACATCAAAATAAGAGAACATGAATAACTCAAAGAAAACAAATCTCTTCTTCACTCTAAAATAAAATATATACGTATCTCCGACGTACTTCTAGGATTGTGTTGCCACCCAGCTGGTCACATTGCGAGAGGAGAGTGTTGATTACAGTAGCCTTTTTTTTATACTTTCTCTCATTACAGAAGATTTGATTCAGGTGATCACCTAAGCAGTACCTCCTAAAGCAGAATGGGGTGTTCTTGTGCAGGAATTCAATGGACACTGGCATGAAATGGTTGTTAATAATACATTTTTTTTCCAGGGCTGTATTTTTTATCCTTTTTGTAGAGCCAATGAATTAAAACTCAGAATTCCAGTCATAACATCTTCTGCCCATTAACATTCATTATTATAAGAGTATTATACACAACGTAAAAGAGCTTTCTCCTTACTCTCCTTGCAGTGTTGAAAGTGAGCGAGTGGATCTGCTTGTCTTCCATTGGCTTTCCTTGGTGTTGAGGGATTAATACGTTCGACGTTAGATTCTGCCTTTGTATCTGCAGCTTTGTTTGTGGGGGGGGGGAG
>JBBPDB010000083.1:15268871-15281503 GCA_037974465.1 Brachypetersius altus
TTTGCCTTTGGACTTGAAGCTCTGTTTGGACCCCCCCCCCCCCTTCTCTTGCCCCCTCTCCATTTTCCTCCGTTCTGCCTCTTGCTCTGTGCCTCAGCCTGTGCATGCTCATCACTTGTGTCAGAAAATCAATCAGCAATTTTGCAAGAAGTGCTCATCATAAGCCTGATAGTTTTGAATAATTCACCAGATATCCCATATCATTCCGGACAGGGCTGCAGCACATTCACGGGTTTACTCCGCGCTACCCTTCACCTGTTTTAATACGTCTGATGGCCACTATGCGTATTTGCTGCAGGTACTGGTTGTCTAGCTGAGCACTCAACTGCAGCGTCTTATCTAGCTAGACATACACATACATACATACATACATACATACACATACAGGGGCGCAACTACTCACTTTTTGGGGGGTATGCAAATCCCCACCCAGTGTCGCGGCAGCATCGCTGGTCATAACATCTAGGGCCAGGCCCTACGTTTCTTAAATATTTTAAACAGCATATTTACAGCATAGTCATGATTTAAAAGCACAAGAACAGTTTTAAAACAAAAATGCCAGTGATGTTTTTCCTGTCCTTTCCTTGTCTTGCCGCCTCCCCCCATTGCGGTACACCCATATGCACTGCATATACTGCATACCCCATTTTTGCACCACTACATACAATTATATGTACATATATATATATATAAGCAACAAAAAAGAGTTAAACAAACCAGAATATGTTTTGTAATAAGGAAATAAGGTTCTTATTGTTATAAGGTTCTTCCCATAATGTGGAGTAAAACCATAGTCGAATAGGATTATTAACTGTGTACCAGCCCCACCTCTACTGATGAACTCAAATTCCCTTAATGAACACCTGTTAATTAAATAACATTCCAGGTCAAATCCTCATGAGTGTGACTGAAAAAATGCCAAGAGTGTGCAAAGCTGTCATCACAGCAATAGGTGATGTTTTCAATATTAATCTACAATGTAGCCAATAATAAAAACAGAGGAAAACCACGAGAAGGTGTGTCCAGCCTGTATACGTATATATATATACATATATATATATATATTCAATGGACACTGGGATAGGCTCTGGGTACCTGCAACCTTAGTTAGGATTAAGCAGTTACAGAAAATGAGTGAATGAATACATGTACTGTATAGAAGCGATTGAATTGCTGTTAGAATGTGCTGGGCCTTTGGGCACAGTTATGAGAACAGATTGAAATTCACACTGGGACCATTACGCTGCTGTGTCGTTATCCTCTTAAGAACGCACGAGTAGCCCTGCCTTCCTTTTCGCCTTCTGGCAGTCCCTCTGCAGCTTCCAGATAGTGCTTTTACCTTCAAACCTAACAGCAGGCAGCTCCATTGATGATTTATTGAAGATATTGAAGGACAATAACTAGGGTTTATTTTGCATTTCATATTGGAAGATATCATTATTGCTTTTTTTTTGTATTGTATCTCATGGGCTGTGGTTCATTTTTACACATGTTGAATGTTTGCTTTGCACATCACTGATTAGTAGTATTGATAATAATAATAATAATAATAATAATAATAATAATAATAATAATAATAATAACAATAATAATAATAATAACAATAAAGCCGCTGTGATGAATAACAATAAGTTTTGTGTAAAGTTAGGCAGGCATCTGTGACAATAAGACTACAAAAGAGAGTGAACTGGTCTAGCAGACCATGGGAAAATGCACTTCTTAGTGCTGACGTCACAACATGTGATTCTTTAAAGGAGATCTTTTCATCAGTGGAAATGTTAATACAGCTGGATGCAGTCTGTGTGTGTGTGTGTGTGTGTGTGTGTGTGTGGGCTGTCCATTCCATTCTAAAATAAATAAATAAATAGAGGCAGTACACACACGCATGCACACACAAGTATGATATCAGTGTATTGGAGTGTAATATACACTGTGTGTAGTGTTAGTGACCCAGTATCATGCTCTCTGAGTGACTGGATGTATGTGTGTGAGTGTGTTTGTGTGTGTGTGTGTGTGTGTGAGTGTGTTTATATGTGTGGGTGTGTGTGTGTGTGTGAGTGTATATGTGTGTTTGCCAGACTGAGAGAACAGGACAGAGTGCTTTGCTCTGTCACTTCGCTGAGCTGCTAACTGATATGTCAGAAAATCAATTAATTACTTTTAAGTAGCAGTTAACAGCATCCACACAATACAACCACATGAATTATTGAGGAGAACTAAAGCTGAGTTATTTTCTCTTCTTCTCTCTTAACTAACGGGTCCATGCAACGTGAGGAAATGGGACAGAAGAGGGTAAAAGCAGAAAAGAGAGTGTGAGGATGGGAGAAGGGGGGGGGGGGGGAGTAGGGAGAATTAAAAATAGAAACCAAAAAAGGGACAGATGGGACATTGTTGGCAAAACAATGATGGACCGTTCTTGGTATCAAAAATTTATGGAATGGGAAGCTATTTAAACTTACTGTTACTACAGAAGCCCCCATCTTTGGTAAGACAGATTTAAGATGCTGAATTGTTTGAATCTAACAAAAGCTGTAATAAATCTGCATGCCCACTGATTCTGGCAGCAATTGATTACCCAAGCCTCAGGAAGCTCAGGGGGTAGTATTGATCCTGTGTGCCCAGCACTACTGGCCCCAGGGTGGCCTGTCTCTGGGGGTGCAGAGGGGACAGACTGCCTCTGGGCAGCGAAGAAGAGGACATCCTTATCTGGGGCTAAAGCTGAGTTTAGGTAAGTCAGAGTGAGAAAGGCAACAGTGTGGTAATAGTTGAAATGGGCCCATATCTCTCCCCACAATACTACCATGACTCTCTGTGGCTTACAAGCATTTTCCCTTTTTTTCACAACCAAAGCTGGCTTCTCTCCCAAACCATTGTCACTCTCCAACCAAGTCAGCCGGGGAACCCTCAACCCACTGAGGCTTCTGTCGTGGCCTGGGTGAGGTTTGAAAGGGGACTTCAAAAACCGCCGTGACCACTTGGTGTAAAAGAAACTTCCTTACACACGACTTTATGGCAACCAACATTGGCCACTAATCCGCTGTGCATTAAGCTTCCGCTCGTTTGTGTGTTTTTCAGACGGCAACCTGATATTGACATGGATAAACACACAGCATCAGTTTATCGTCAAGTCTCTTATTTTCATATTAAATAAGGATTGCCGAATGGTTCTTTGGCAAGTGAGTTTTTTAGGTGGACAAACTCCAAAGAACCCTTGTTAACACCTTTATTTTTAAGTGTGGACTGGCGTCTACTGTTGAAGAGATCCAGGTGTTGATGGTGATTACAGATGTTGAGGCACTAGATGAGTAAAGCAGAGGAACATATTTTTCTTCAGAGAGTTCAGGCTTCTTCATCAAGCTCATAAAAACTTCACATTGGCCTTTCCTCCGCCTCTGAGTTTGTGGTGTGACGAGCAATGAAAAGCGGGAGCGCAAGGAAGACAGAGAGAGGGTGAAAATCGTTTCTGTCGCTAAATGAAATTAGCAGGTCTGAAGTGCCCCGAGGCAAAGAGCTAAGCTTGTCTCCTGAGGCCAGTGTTAGTGGGGGAATATGTTAGCTGTGAATTCTCACCACCTTACCATCATGTCCTTTCATTTTTTTGCAGGTTTTTGCAAATATGGAGGAGGGTGATGGGTGAGGGAAGAGTATAAAGGGAGAGAGGTGTGGGGGAAGTCAATGTTTTGGTTTGCTTATTTCCTTGACTGAGAAACTGAACGCTCTTTACTTGGACCTGGACAAGAGTAGATATGAACTCAGGCCACTTCCATGCATCTGGACCGCTCACATGGGCCATGTACCTCATGAGGAAGGGGCGCAACACCAACGGGCTCTTTGGTAATAATAGAACTATACTGATTATTGTCCTCTGTTGTGTTTTCCAGTCCACCTTGTGGTCTTTCTTCATTTGTTGCACGTTTGTCTTCGCTATAGTAGTATTTTGTCATTCATGTAATCACCTTCTGCACACCCCCCATCCCCTCCCATCATTTCACTCATACATCCAGGTCATGGTTTTCTTTCTTTTTATCTTACCCTTTATGAAGACAGAAATACAGCCACGTTATTCAACAAATCTTTCTTAGAAAAAAGCATCTTTCTTGAATACAGGTTGGTTTTATAGGGAAAGAAGCCAAGTAATAATATTTAGGTAAAAGACTAAAAGACAGGATACAACAATTTTTTTCAGTATTAGTTTTTAGGGTGCTGTCATAAATTTTCTGTCATGAGGTGCATGAGAGGTTGGTAATTTATAACCTTTAATGTATAAAGTGTGTCTGGTTACTGGGCCATACCAAGTCATTACTACCTATTCTTTAATGCCACTGTCCATAAATAATAACTCTAAAACTGCAGGTTACTTTATGTTGTTTTTACATTATTCTGTGTATTAATAATAAAATCATATATTACTTCTGTAGGAATAAAACTTGTATCTCCATTAGTCCTTTTTTCATAATCTGAAAACGTTGCCATTTACAATACGTGAAAGTTTCACTTATTAACTGATTAATAGGAATTTGTGAAAAAAAATATTAACTAGCAATCTTTTGGAGATTCAAGGTTTTAAATATATATGTATATTGGGCGGCTGGTGGCCTAGTGGTTGGGGTTTTCGCCCTGCAATCAGGAAGCTGTGGGTTTGATTCCTAAGACTGCTAAGCACCACTGGTACTCTGGGCAAGGTGCTGTCCCCACACACTGGTGAATGGGTTAAATGCAGAGAAAGAATTTCGTGCCGTGCACACTGTGAGTTCGGGTATGACAGAATGGTCACTTTCGCGCAAAAAATATATATAAGTCTTATAAATACATCTTTTGTCTATATGTAAGCACTGAGGACCGGTCAATACAGTGTTTAGCTGACTACAAGCACTATTGATCTGTAGTTATTAAATGACACTAGATCAGAGCAGTGGAAGCGGAAATGCAGGCGCTGAATGTCTTTAACTTAACAAATTACCCCTCATTTAACTGCGGGGGGTTCTGTGTGTCCACTCACTTCAAAATAAAGTTAGACCTGTCAGCGTTAGGAACAATTAATACATTTAATTTTTCAATTTCAGTTATTTTTCTTCGTTATTATTATAATTGTTGTTATTACTATTATTATTGTTATTAGTAGTAGTAGTAGTGGTAGTAGTAGTAGAGGTAGAAGTCTTCGTTTTCATCATTTAATTATTATTGTTTTATTGCTACATTTAATTTTATGCGTTAAAATAATAATTTATATAGTTTATTTGTAGCTCTAACTTGTTTAATTCTGAATTATAAAAAGGTGAGTTTTAAAGATGACCGCCATTATTGTCCATTATTGTTTCAACACTGCCTTTAAGTGTTACAAAAAATGAGCGCGGACAGACGCGCAAGTCTTTTCCCACCGTTATTAAAACATGAACTACATTTGTTCAGTGTGCTTTTTAAAATGAAACCGAATCTTCTTGCCCTTTCTTTGTTGTGAGTGGGTCTGATATTTTTGTGGTTCCTGGAGTAGATTCGTTGTTTGTTGCGCGCTTGCATTGAACAACTCCATCAGAAACACCAGAAACACCAAAAATATATAAAATACCAGAAATACCAGAAACACCAAAAATATAAAAAATACCAGAAACACCAGAACTACCAAGAGCAACTATGTTGATGTAAATGTCGACTCAGTTCGTTGTTTAGTTATCATTCATTTTATTTCTGCTTTAGCCTAAATGTTTAAGTTTACGGCATTTAAATTGGAGTAGTCCACATCTGTTCTTCATGCATGTAAAGATATACTTAAATTATCATAAACACACACACCGTGTCTGTACAACAGATATTTTATCCTTCCGCATAGTCCTGTATCTTCAACTCTATATTAGTTTTCCACCATTTCGAAGGGTTTCTATCTCATGTGTATTATTATTATTATTATTATTATTATTATTATTATTATTATTATTATTATTATCTGTAAACTGGTGTTGGACAGAATCCACCCGACTTCAGTGAGTTCGGAGTGATCTGAGAGTCCTGATCTCAACCAAATCAGACATTATCGCCATCGTCTTCACGACGTGCTTCAGTTTTACAGGAAAAACGCCGGTTAAAAGTGACACGCTGCTACTGGAGCGACTGGTCTTTCAAAGCTCAGGACCTCAAAATGTTTGGGGATCATTAGGATTACCTGTGGAAAACGAACTTTTACAGCATGTTTTATTCAGTTTACGATTTTCTATCGCCCCTCGCTGTCTGACTGATGAGAGCGTGTTTTAATCAGACCAGAGTATTCCTGACACGCGTCTCTGAGTTTTAGGAGAAGTGCCAGTTGTCCGAGCAGGGCCTCGTGTTAAGAGCCTTGCCAGAGGGCTGGGTATGAAATATGAAAGGCCTTCATCATGTTCTGCTGCAGCTCTGATTCAGAGAGACCGGCCTCTTCTCGCCTTCCTCTACATCACTAATAGCTGGATTTGTTTAACTGTAATAATGGGTAGAATATAATATAATAATATATTATACTATACTATACTAGTATATATAATATAATATAATGTAATGTAATATAATATAATATAATATAATATAATATAATGTAATGTAATATAATATAACATAATAATCAATGATGGGTATTTACTGACAGTTTTGATAATATCCCAGAAACTAATATTAAGGGGCAGGTTTAGTCCTGAAGTGTCATTATGAAGGCGGTTCTTTATCTTTTATCTCCGGAGGGCGTTTAAGCCCAGAAAAGACGTATTTATTGTAAGATCGTGTGATGAATATTTAATTGACGAAAAGATAGGAAGCATAGCTGGAGGTTGCAGGTTTCAAAGTGTTAAGACACAGGGAGTGACGAGGATAGAAGGTATAAAGAGTGAGTTTATTAAAGGGAGCGCTGGAGTTGAACCTTTTGGAGGAAAAGTATGCTGGGAGATTTCGAGGATGGAACTGCAGGAAAGAGGTGAAGAGAAAGCCTTGTAGGGGGTTATGGATGTGGTGAGGGAGGACATGCAGGCAGAACGATGGCAGAGGACAGAAGTAGATGGAGACCCCTAATCTGGAACAGACTAAAGTAGATGAAGAAGATGTGATGAATATAATTTCATAATATAATATAATAGCTTTTTAGCAGCGGCTCTTAAACAAACTTTAAGTTTGACCGTCAGACCGTTGAATCACCATTCAGGGGTCGTTTGCTGCCCCCTGCTGGCGGAATTTCCCACCATTACGACTGACCTTCCGCCAGAGAACTGCTGTTTTTCTGGCTCAAACCAGCACGGCGTGTTTGTTTACAGTCTTGACTCTAGTTTTGTCTCGTTTAGCTTTTAACCTGCACTGAACCGGTAGTCTCGGAGAGACCACTCGCACAGCCCTGGAAAGTCCACTTGTTGACCTCCCGCCGCTTTCGTCAAGCTTCGATAAAGAAAAGCAAAGAAAAGCCTGCCTGTAGGTTTAGTGACATTTTCTTTGCATTACATTCCTAATCGCCCGAAAGACAACTCAGTTTTTCTGTTAATTTGGTCTAAATGAGCACTTCGACCGAAACAGACTAGACCAGAGAGACCCTGCGAGCCGTTACGGAGAGGAATTCCATTGAGCGCTCGAGCTGCCGCGAGCCGGACTTTCGCCCGCCTTCGTACTCTCTTCTGATTGGCCGAGAGCGCCGAAATGGACTGCTGCAGGCCAATCGCAGCGCCCAGGAGGAGGCAGTATGCAAATAAGTCGCCAGACTGCATTCCTGTGCTGCTAGCGGCCGGTTAAAGGCCGCGGAGACTTCATTCAGTTATCAGACCTCTCTTCCCGAGCACACGCACACACATACACACTCACCCTGAACACGCACACACACACACAAACACGCACTCTCCCTGAACACACAGACATAAATATATAGACACACAGACTCTCTCTCTAAACACACACCCGCTGTAGGCACTTACACGCACAGAGTCAGGAAGAGCGCACCGCAGCCAGACGAGTTTGAGGAGGAGAGCATGGGGGTCTCCCGCGCGTGTTCTTAACGGATAGTTCGGTCGCGTGTCAGAGGCTTTAACTCAAGCCCCCTCAGCGGGTGGGCTGCACAGACACGGACAAAAGTCCACTGGTGGACCCGCAGACTCAGGAGCAGAACCTCCACACGGGATACCAATGGTTTTTCTGTGGGACGCCAAGTACGGTAATGATGATCTTCAGCCTTTCAGAGATCTGGAGTTCGAGCTAGACTTATAGACTGATTTTGATTGAGTGGTAGACCGGTAGACTGATAGACTGACCGATAGGCCGATCGAGTGATTAATAGACCGGTAGACTAATAGACATATAGACTGATAGAATGTTAGACCGAAAGCATGATAGACTGATTAACTCATTTACTGATATAGTGGTACGGGGTGGGTGTTTGGATGGTGCTGTTGTCCTGTACGGCTCCTTTAATTTGTCAACTTTTTGTGCTGGCTGGAACCACCTTACCAAAATAACACTCCCAACAAACACATCTCTCTCTCTCTCTCTCCCTCTCTCTCTCTTTCACTCTCTCTTTCTCGCCCCGGTGTGTTGGGTGCTGTGTTTGGATAGTGTTTGGCTGAGTGACAGCAGTTTGTCTGCCTGTCACACTCCTTTCCACACAACAGCTTCACAGGAGGCAACACTTTTTTTTTTAACTTCAGTATGGGTTTATTATTTTTAATTGACACTGGAGATGACAATGATGACATGCTTACAAATTTTGTATGTATTTATTTTCAATTCAATTAAATAATAATAGTCAAGGCCAATGATAACGTTATTGTTTTTATTACTATTATTTTATTATTAGTAGTAGCTATGCTATTATTGTTATTATTATAATTTTTAACTAATAGTAGCAAGCGATTTTTGTTTATTTATTTATCTATTTTGCACCACTCCTTGACAGGGCTAACCTTTTTTTTTTTGCATCTGGCCACCTTTCTCTGCTTAATGTGTGTGTGTGTGTGTGTGTGTGTGTGTGTGTGTGTTTGTGTGTTTCCCAGACCCCTCCCCCGGGCGTCGCTTCCCACCCCCCTCCTCCAGTCTGGGTTCTGCTAAGCTGGCTGAAGCGCAGGAGTCCAGTGGCGCCGCCCTGGTGGCCAAAGTGCGCGTGGCCGAGCGGAACATGGTGGAGGTCCTGTCTGACCACCCGGGCGAGCTCGTGCGCACCGACAGCCCCAATTTCCTCTGCTCTGTGCTGCCCACCCACTGGCGCTGCAACAAGACCCTGCCCATCGCCTTCAAGGTAACCGAGCACTAAACCTCTTGTTTATTCTTTACATTTTGTTGCTCTTTTATACACTCCAAGTGGAAACCACTTCACTTTTTAGCGTGTTGGCTTATTTGTGTTCACTCATAATTAAACTTTTTAAGTTCATGCGCCCTCCAGCCCTTTCAGTCATATCAAATTCATTAACTAGTTCATTAGGTTCAAACGGAAATGCAAAAAATATTTTTCCAGTTATGCTTGAACTGTTCCCTAAATTAATAGAAGCAAAAAAATCCTGCACAAACTAAACCGTCTGAAAAAAACCCCAAAACAATTCAGAAAAAAAAACTGTGTCATATTTCACTGTTCCTTACGGGAAAATCCCTCAGTAATTTCTGACACTGACTTCTCCATCCAAACTGAAATTATTTCCTTTTACTTTCACAAACCATCATGGAGTTCTGGCCTAAAGCTTCTGGCTAAAGCTTGGTCAGACAAAGGAGGTGTCTGTACCCGGCCTGATATTACAATCATATTACAGTTAATATGAAAATAAGGCTGTTCTAGTGCTTGTTTGCTCTAGGTGTGTGTGTAGGTTTGGGGGGGTGGGGGGTTCTTAACACACTTCAGCCATGGAGTCAGTGGAACTCAGAAGTCATCACAAATAAAATAAAAAAAAAATAATAATAAAAAAAATTACATTTAGTGTACAAACATTAGTAGTTATGTCTGAGACATAATTGTGGCTGAGACACAATATGGTATCAGACTAAAAAAATACACTTCAGTAAGTACAACTGAAACTAAGCAAATAAATTACCACCACCACCATCAATAATAATAATAATAATAATAATAATAATAATAACAATAACAATAATAATAATAATAATAATAACAATAACAACAATAATAATAATAACAATAATAATAATAATAATAATAATAATAACAACAATAATAATAATAATATTAAATAATAATAATTATTATTATTATCATCTGACCACTGTCTCTGGGTGTTAGGTGGTTGCCCTTGGTGACATCCCGGACGGCACACTGGTGACAGTGATGGCAGGAAATGATGAGAATTACTCAGCTGAGCTTCGCAACGCTACAGCAGCCATCAAGAACCAGGTGGCCCGCTTCAATGACCTGCGCTTCGTGGGCCGCAGCGGAAGAGGTGAGCCGAGAGTGGCCCGAACAGGCAGTAAACGGACTTTCATCTTGCGTGTGATACTACTCTCCTCTCTTTCGTGCCCATCCAGAGTCTGGTTCTGTTCTGCACCACTAAACTGGCAGATGGAAGACGTTGCTGTTTTTCATTATGATGTGTTCCTATAGTCGCTGACAGGCATTGTTTTGTGGCCTTACAGCATGCTCTCTCTCTCTCTCTCTCTCTCTCTCTCTCTCTCTCTCTCTCTCTCTCTCTCTCTCTCTCTCTCTTTTACTTTTACACACATGTAGGAAATGCAGTCAAAACAAAAGCAACTGGACTATGACAGAATAAGCTCATGTTCAGGGTACATAGTAGAACATGGCAGTGTGTGTGTGTGTGTGTGTGTGTGTGTGTTCGTTTCTGGGTTCCTCATTCAAAAAAGGAAGAGTGGATGTCTGCCTGTGTCTGTGTGTGCATGAAATCGCTCTTGGTGATACGTACACGATTGTATTTGATGTCAAACGTCAGTTGTCTCGTCGTTGTGAAGTAGTAACCTATTCATTAGAATTTCCCTTAACCGACAGCTAGACGTGACTCGGGCCAAATCAGGTGCAGTCAAATGCTCGGGCCCTTATCTATTTAAAACACAAGCCTCTATTTACGCTAGCCAAGCAGCCTGCCCTCAATCAGCCCATTGTGCCTCTAGTCAAACAACCATCTGTTGAACTACCGCGCTGTGGTGAAATAAGCGAGTAATGTCTGACTGTCTGACTGTATAGACTGTAGGTCATATAGAGATTTGAGCCTAGTGACATCCCAGAGTCCAGTGAACGCGACTTCTAATTTGCACGTCCCAAATCACATAGACTACACATAGACGAACATCGGCCAGTCTGCCTTTTGGAAAGTACATCTTCAGTGTTCTAAAGGTGGTCGTTTTGTTATTATTTAATTAACTATCTATGTTGTTATTGTTGTTACTATGTTGTTGCGCTCCACTTCACTGCGTTTTTTATGGTCTCTGGTCAAAATATGGGTTTTTTTGGAACAATAATTGTATAACATGTGGATGGTTTCAAATCTTTCTTAAAAAAACCTCATTCATGCTTTTAAAATGCTGAAATGTATCTACGTAACTGTTCCTGTGATATTGCCAATGTGTCTGAGTAAGAGAGAGAGAACGAGGGAGAGAGAGAGAGAGAGAGAGAGAGAGAGAGAGATGTCTTTGCTTTCACAGTGACAGAAAGATTAGTCAACAAAACGTCTGCCTTTTAACGCATACGCGTGCACAGACACTCTCATACACAGCTCTTCTGGGAAACAGGGAGTCCCACAGGGTTCTATTCAAAGGCCTGATATGATTTTACTGATAGAACCCACCTGACTAACCTGCAGCTGCTGAAAGCCACACATGCCGGAGCCTGCCACTCTGAGCACATATATTAACACAGCCTTTTGTCCTGCTGTGTGTGTGTGTGTGTGTGTGTGTGTGTGTGTGTGTGTGTGTGCATCTGTGCGACCAGATAGCTGCCACTCTCCACAGTGATGGAAGCGATTAAGGGTTAGTGCCGGAAAAGAGTGCGGGTTGGAAAAATGCAAGAGAGTGGTTTAAGTAAGAGAGAAATGTAAACTACACACACACACACACGCACACACACACACACACACACACACACACACACACACACACACACACATGCTACCCTGATACACCTTTGATGGTGTTTGATTAGAGGAAACAAAGACAGCATCTGTCTGTTTCTTTATGTCTTCATATCTGTATTTTTCTTTTTCCCCTCCCTTGTCACTTGTTTTCTCAGAGTCTGTGTGGATAGACTGGTGAGTCACGAGCAGTCCTGAGGCAATGGTCCGCACGCACACACGCATACACACACACACACACACACACACACACGCATACATACACACACACACACATACATATACACACACACACACACACCCTTGCATACAGACAGTGTGTGTGTGTGTGTGTGTGTGTGTGTGTGTGTGTGTGTGTGTGTGTGTTTGTGTGTGTGGGGACATCCCCTTGAGAAACGCTCTGCACTTCCTGGCAGTTTGGACAGTGTGTGTGTGTGTGTGTGCTCCTCCCAGACAGAATGTCTCTCTCCCAGACACTTAAACTACTCAGCCATAACGTGTGTGTGTGTGTGTGTGTGTGTGTATGTATGTGTGGTATATACATTTGTTTTAAGCCCTTAATGAGGGCCACATGTCCCCATGATGAAGGTAAACATTTAAAATATATATATATACTGCCTT
>JBBPDB010000083.1:15295794-15307420 GCA_037974465.1 Brachypetersius altus
AGAGAGAGCGAGACAGGTTTAAAACGGGCGCGATCTGGAAAAATCACGAACGAGAGAGAGACAGACAGTCAGAGATAGAGTAAATCCGCGCTAAAATATCAAGGTGAAAGTCATCTTAGCTTGCGTAGTACAGACCCAGCTCCCAACCCAAACTTGTGAAAAGGTTAACGCCGATATTTTTTTTATCACGTAATAAGAGTCTCACATTAACACCGATAATAGCCCAGCACTAATAAACATATACACACACACATGTAGGGTTATGGTCCAAATGTTGATATTTTATGAAGACTCAATTGCATGTGCATGACTCAATACATGAGTTCATATGAAGACTTGAACTTTAGAATTTAGGTCCCAGTAATTTTAATAATTTAAAATGAGTCATTTTAATAAACAATAATCACATTTGTATTTGTTCTTGGTGCCATGAAAAATCGGGTATTAAATAAAAGTGTCTATTCACTTTGTGTGTGATTTTATACGTCAAAAACTTTTCAACCTCTGTTCACCATTGTGCAATTATGTGTCCGCATACACCCATCCGCCAAATTAAATGTTTACAGGAGGTAAAATGGACGAGAATAAAGCTTTACAACTTTGACGAGGGCCAAACCGACGACTAGACAACGTAGTCAGAGCAATTCCAAAATAGCACGTGTTCTTGCATCTGGTGTAGATATAAAAGCCACAGCCATTGGCTGTGAAGATTTCATGTACCAAGTACCAATGATGGTGGAGGCCCGTCCTAAAGGTCTTGGGGACATTACTCCGACTGAAATCAGTTTCATAAATAGTTGGCAGTAGTTATGAGGGCTTTGCACATCTTGTTCAGTTTTCACCTTCACTGCCCAGTGCCAATCACTGTTGAGAGGACAAATGAAGTGTCAGAAACGCTTCCATTCTCACTACATAAATCGTAATCACTCAGCAAGATGCGTTCTGGAGAGAAATCGTTTTATTTTACTAAAGAAAATCAACAAAACATGCTTTCAAAGGAAAGTAGCGTTTCATTGGTGATGTTGAAAGTAGTTCAACTGACGTGCAAAAATACAAACCATATACAGTGAGCACATCCTCAATACTTAAGGGTGCGTGAAACATGAGGAGCAGTGAGTTCCACAACTAAAACAAACCTTCTGTACAGCAACGAAACATCGAGAACATTTGGACTATGCAAAACAAAATTTCTTTTTCACTTCGGTTAACTGTAATTTTGGCTAAATCATGTAACAAACTATAAAATGTACACCTGAGGTGTTCCCCAGCTTTCTACAACTGTGGCAATCAATTTTTAATCTTCATACACCCAAGCTGCAAGTGTATATTGTAGTTTATTAGGTTAAAATGTGGGATCTATCAAGTTTACTAAAAGAAATAGCACAAAAACTAAAACGAAACGGAGAGACGAAGGGGGGCTGGAGAGATATGTGAACAAAATTCACATTACGTTTCAAGTAGGCATCCGTTTTATGTACAAAGTCAAAGAAAAAATATTTAGATGGAGGCGCAACGCTGAGATGTGTTTGTGTTCAATATGTGTGTAGCAGTAGTTATCAGGTGCTGGTGGCTGCTGTGAATACAGGTCCTGAATGGACACCATCCCCCGCAACCTCTCCCATTGCCTGTAGAGCCACTGTAGCTGCCATGGCCTTGGCGTGCTTTTTATTGGGGCTGGCTGTCTGAGGTTGGTAGTCGCTTCCATTCACGACAACCTGTGAAAAGAGAAAAACATGTTGGCTATGTTTTGAAACACAACCAACTGGTTCAGAGCAAATGTTTCCAATCAAAATGCTCCTTAGCTCTACACAGGGACAGGTTCACTGCCCTTGTATCTATGTTCACTCCCTGTTTCATAAACTTCACCAACAGCTGGAAACAAAAAAAAGACGCTGCAAAAATGTTCAGTTCCTCAGATTCTCTCTTTTATAGGTGAAAATACTGAACTGAACAGCTTTGCCTTAGTTTTTAAGAACTACGGACAATATTTCTCCTTATTTACAAATAAAAGTATTGATCTTGAGAATACATCAAAATAGGAGAAATGATCCAGTGTTTACAGAACTTGAATAATTCAAAGAAAAATCTCTTGTTGCTCAAACAAAATAGCAAATTTTCCCTCAATGTACGTCTAGTAGGATTTTGCCATTTAACAGGTCACAATTCAAGAGGAGAGTGTTGATTACAGCAGTGTTTTATACTTTTCCTCACTAAATAAGATGCGATTCAGCTGGTCACTAATCAGGCCCTCGTGAAGCAGAACGAGGCGCTTGTGTAGGAATTGAACAGACACTGGCAGGGAATGGTTGTCAAACTCATCGAGATGCCGATTTAAAAAGAAATTCCTGGAGTTGTAGGTGCACTTTGTAGTTTTCACTAACAGACTGTAACACTGCATCGTTTTAAGCACGTTTTACACCATGACTCAATTATCAGCACCCCCACAGGGCCACCAGTGAGTGAGCAGGTATTATTTCAGTGGTGGATCATTCTCAGCACAGCAATGCCACCAAGATGGTAGTGACACGTAAGCAGTGAGAGTTTGCTACGCAGAATAGTTCGCACAGGAGTGCTGCCAGATTTTTTGAACACCACAGTGTCACTGACAGGCTGAGAATAGTGTGCCATATACAGTACTGGCAGTAAAGTCAAGTCTTAAGTCACCTTCCAATTCTATTCTTTTATTTTGAATCTCCTTGTTCATTCAAAACTCTTTTCTACCGGTCAAACCGTTTTACCCCCGACATTCTGAGTTTTACTCCGACGGTTGAATGGCTTTGTCATGCCTGAATGATTATTCCTAAATAGGTCCCTGTACAGCTTAACAAAAAAAACAGGTCAGGGACTGGCCTAACAATAAGAGCCAAAGACTTTGTTCGAGAACTTTTCCTCAAGTCTACATAGAAAAAGTTTCCTCAGAATCAAAATATGAAGAAATGAGGGGTGACTTAAGACTTCTGCACAATACAGTGCACACACACAAACACATGATATACACAGAAAAGCCTAATGTGACCATCATGCTAAAAACGATCAAACGATTTCATCAATGGCCACATTCACTTGCTCACAAACCTTAAAAAGGAAATTCTTGCGGTGATCTGGTCCGCTATGGAGCACCATGACAAACTCTGGCTGTGGCCATTTCTTCTTATTACACAACTCCATTAAAGCAGACACCGGGTGTTTTCCTGCAAGAAATGAGTGTTGAGTTTAGGGAATAGAGCACAAAAGTAGAAAGCAAAGTCAAAATGTAAGTAAAAAACGAAAACAGACTCACCAAGAAGGTCCTTCATCACCACCAGGTTGCCAGATTTCTGGGTCTTCTCACCCTCTGCCACCAATCCTGCAAGAGCAATTCAAATGTATAATGACTGTGTGTTGAGATCATTAATCACAAGTAAAACACCTAACACACACAAACACACACACACACACACACACACACACACACACACACACACACGCTGTGTTGCACTCACCTTTGCGGTCGGTTTTGAAGTCGATCACGATGGGCTCCACTGTGCCTTCCCTGTGTTTGCCGAGGCCTTCTCCGGCACGCCAACCCATCTTCCTCATCAGCAACTCTCCCATGCCCCCAGAGACCGGCGCAGCCCGAAGGAATTGGTCCTGAACGGAGAAAGGACGGATATGGGTGGAAGGAGACAGAGAGAGAAAGAAGGCAGACAAGGAAAGAAGAAATAGTAAGAAATTGCAGACCCACAGTGGAAATGGCACCAGAAACAGGCAACCCACAGCAAACCCATAGATCTGCACTGAAACTGCATACTTTTATTAGATGTCTTCTAGATCCTTGAGTCTTAACAGTAAATATCAAGAAAGGGAAACAAGAAACCTACATGTAGACTATCATGAGAAAATAGCAATTAGCAGCTTAATTCAGTTCAGTCTAATTTTGCAATCAGGATTTACATTGTGC
This sequence comes from Brachypetersius altus, assembly GCA_037974465.1. NCBI lineage: Eukaryota > Metazoa > Chordata > Actinopteri > Characiformes > Alestidae > Brachypetersius > Brachypetersius altus. The sequence continues at coordinate 15,299,735 of JBBPDB010000083.1, forward strand.
ATTATTCAAACATTTGATCAAGAGATTATAAATACTTTAATTCAAGAAATTTTAAAATGTTTTGTTATATTTTCTGTAATATAATATTGTAAAGTAGTAAAGCTACTATGCGATAAAGAAACGAATCATACCCAGGTCACAGTTCAAATGGCTAAACAAGAAGTACTATTTTTAAACGCTCCAAAAATTAGGTATATATTAAAATGATCTTCTTTGATCAGGTATCGATACCACCTTTGACATGGTATCAATACCCTTGATTCAGCTGAAACACACAAAAAGGAATTGCAGTTTTCATCAGAGCGGACATAAATCCACAAGAATAGAAATAGGGTGCTGTATGACGTACGTACCTAGGCCCCCATCATCGGCTCTGCATCTGACGTGAATAGAAGGGGCCTGACAGTGACCATGGCAACAAGGCAGCTACAAGGACTGACCCTGCAACAAGTTTCCATATAGAGGGGTGAGAGTTCACAGGTCAGACTGTGAACCCCCACCCCTCTTGCGCCCATGTCCCACCCCACCAATTGTCCCGTCACATCCACCAGCAGGGCAAAACAGCTCAGTGCTTTGGAACCCTGCACCGAGACATGCAGATACTGACAACGCTGTTGAAACCCCAATTCAAAAAAGGCATCATACATTCTTTAGATCAGTAGTCTTCAAACTGGCCTGCCCCACATGGGTGATGGGATCCAGCAAAAACATGCACTGAGGACCAGTTTGAGAACCACTGCAGTCAATGCAAGTAAAATCGAGATGTTCTTCACACCGTGTACAAAAGTTAGTGCTCATATAGGCTGTATGATCTGGGTAAATTACTCTATTGCAATTACATCAACAGTCAGCGGTTAAACGTTCACCTACAGTGTAGACAGTGTAGTATAGGTTGATATTGCAATACCGATCAAAGGGTAATACATAACTCATTACTCAATTGTTGAGATGTAAACAAAGGCAATCAGAATGGTTTGATGTAAACTTTTGCACCGTCAAGAAACATACTGGATTACTTTTAAAGGTGTGGTGACCGGAACAAGGCGCAACAATGTATACAACATAAATAGAGATTTTATTTACTCTCCAAACTGACAGATCAAACCACTTTCAACGTATATGTAGAAATGGTGAAACCTTTCTGTAACAAATGATACACTATGTATCCCTATCACAGGCATAGAGTCTCTAAGGCAGGCATGTTCTGTTTCGTTCAGCCAAAGATTTAAGCACTTGATCAATTTAGAACCTGCTTGCAAATGAAGTGTGATATAAATGCTATGAGACAGCAACACACCTTTTGATGAATTGGCTGTCTGCACTCTAAGTCTGTGTGGTTACTAAGTGAGTCTGGCCATGTCAGAAGCGTACCACTGCTCAAACAGACTGTGTCCTCTCTGGGTGTGTGAATGCCATGGCATCTCTTAGTAGAGGGTATGGCATTTCTCCACTATTTATTTAGCTCAAAAGAACTCGATATTAAAAAAATGGGATTACCACGCCTGAATATACAGCTCAGGCTTGTGTTACGCAGTAGTCAGCATCTTAAGCCTTCAGGACAATATGCCTTTTACCTAAAATAAGAACATGGCAGAGTCGAAATAACAGATTCTCTGGCGATGTACATTCACTTTTGGATTCAAAGTCTGTATCCGCAATAAGTGAGAGGTGTTCTTCTGGGGTGGAATGAGAGAACTTTGTATCTTGTTGGAGAGACCGTTCTCTAGACTAGAAATTACTTTGTTTCGTTTCTTTCTTTTTACCCATTTTGAGTTTCCAGTCTCAATCAAGGGGAGGGTGCCAGGAGACTTGCTTCAAATCCTCTTCCTTCCTCCCCTCTTTCAAAGCAGATTTTCTAAGTAGACTATAGTCAACCCCTGAGGTCTGATGCCCCTCCTGCAAAGCACCTGCTACAATAGAATTTCACACAAAATAAAACACATCTGCATGACTCTGCTGGGAAGGTGCACCCATGCCACAAATAACAACGGCCAATTCAGTGACTACGGTCGTCTTAAATTAAGATGAATGAGCAGATTTAGAACGACTGTTACATTAGGGTTGGGTATTCAGAACATGATCTACTATTTTACTGATACATCAAACTAATTCCTTTATGACTAGAGTAAAGACAGTACATGCAAATCAAAATATGAAACGGTTCCTGTTACTAAAACCTTTTCAAAAAGGTTACTTTCATTTCTCCATAAAAACAGTTTTATTGGGGTTTTTTTTGTTTTTGTTTTTTTAGAAACCACTTAGCTCACAAGTTAATGTCAACCTTCTACATGCTGTTTACAGTAATGCATCCTCAGAAAAGTATATTTTAATCACACAATGTAAACGTACCAAAAATGTCATTTAGGTCCAATTAAAGTGGATGCATTTAAAAGATGCATTTTTGTACCAAATTTTATTTTTTTTTTAATTTATTAACAGAAAAATAACAAGCCTGGAGTCAAAACAGGCCTTAAAGTAACACAAATCCACTACAGACTATGGTAAAACTAAATTGAGGGTACCACCCCAGTTACATTTGCCATTTTCTGATCCTGACACAAAAAATTGAACTCAATAGGCTATATGTGTGTATTAATATAAATCAGAACAATAATAAATTAATGACCAACAAACATGCTCACTCAACTAAAAACAAGCAAGCATTGCTAAATGTGCGAGGTTTTAGAATTTGTTTTGGGCAAAATGGTAGTGGTGCCCACCTGACATTTATTGATGCTAGATGAAGGTCAATTTGAAAGCAATCCATTTTGGTGGTTGGATTTATGGGCAAGTTTGACTGATAGTTTGAGTTTTTCACAAAATCTTTTAACAACGATTGCAATTCGCAACTCAAACAGGCAGAAAAAAAAGATTCCCAATCCTAATTTTCATTTGAACTGGGGAAGGAAAAAAATCTGCACTCTTTCAGCTCAATTTACTCACGACCCGATTCCTTGTTGCTCTGATGTCAGTTTCCTTGGTTACACTGACGTCACCGAATCGAAGTTTAATTTAGGCTGCATCTTGGTTGCCAGCATTGAATAACAAAGATTGGGCCTCATGTAAAGTTTAATACAAGTTTTAAATAAGTTACTGTTTGAACTGTGGTGTGGGTGCAGCAATGAGCAAAGACAGAACAGGTGACGATATTCATGTATCTCAGATGAGAAGTGGGATGTTATTTCATGTTGTCCTACGTTATATGTACACACGTATATGCTTGTGGGAGTCAACAGAACATGAAATGTCCTTGAAATCTGTTACAGGGTAAAAAAAGAAATCAAATGTAAGCTGCCAGTAGGAAGAAAAATAATTATGTTGAGGAATTGACTGTCGAATGGCTGCTATTACTTAGAAATTTGGATTTATTACACAAGTTATCAGTTAGAATCTCTCCTGTGCCAAACACATTTATACAAAACAAAGACGTTCAAGCAACATACAGATCCAGTACTAGGGCACTGCTTTACCTTCTTGATCCAAGCTTGTGGGCCGCTGTTGGACAGCTCTTCAGATGAGAGCACTTGAGCACCTGTGGAACCAGTGAAGAGACCTGGGATTGTATTAGACTGGGCCCAAGCATCCACCTTTAAAAAACAGAGAGACAACAAACTCTAATAAATTATGCATTAAATGAAGGCAGCTGGGCTAAGCACAATATATCTCTGAGACTATAATTACAGACTTGCTACTTTTATTACCTTAAATATTATAACATTTGGATATTTGTGTGGTCCACTAAGGTCCAGAAGGCCAGCATTAAACACTACAGCTTGCAGCATGAGGTCATTCTACACTAAAAACTACAATAAAGCATGAACTGGAGAAAACTTTTGGTTGATTTCTTTTGGCCTACTGATTACCCAGGTGCTACTGCTGCTGAGATTTAGCAGACAATACCTAAATAGAATTTTAGTTCACCATCAGCTGCTAGTGAGTGGGATTCAGACAGAATTCTGGTCATGGCCAACATTCCAGGCCTGATCAAAGGCCTAGTTCTGTAAAATGTACCTCTCAATCCCATCCTCCAGATATCCAATCTGTTCTATCTTATGTTGCAATTCATCCCCAGCATAAATGTCAAACGTACCTGTTCCTGAGCACGATTAAGCATACACATGGCATTAATGTCAAATGGGTTCTCTGCCAGTCTCTTCTGGGCCAGTGCCCTTTCGCTGACCGCCAGAGTGATGTCCACGGGCTGAAGCCGTAAAAGAACGAAGGTTAAAATAAACGAAGGATTTATTTTAATAACACAGCACATTAATACTGGTCATGAGAAACAACCTGTGAAGGTGCCTCAGGAAAGACACTGTCATTATCCTTGCTCTGATCTTCAGCTCCATTAGATGCAGACGAAGATCCTGTTTTTTCGTTCTTTTTGTCCACTGGAACCCATTCCCCATATGCTCCATCTCCCTCCTTCTTGCGGTGCTGCGATCCTGAAGACACTGGGAACTCCTTGGCAAAAGCAGCCTCTGATCTTACTGCTGGTTTAACCGAAGGGTTCTGAAGGAGGGGGAAGGGACATGGCAGCACAAGAGGGGAGGGGGGGTTACTGCAAAATTAGGCAAAGAAAAAGAAAATGCATTCAATCAAATGGTTGAAAAGTAACCGTTTGCAAACCACATAACAATTTGATGGTTGACACCAACACAAAGCATCTTTTAGGTATTCTCTAACAGCTGATTTTCAACCATTAATGAAAGTGAATCAGACATTTCCACCTCTAGACCTTAAACCACAGGGGAGACTCAGCTAAGCCAACTAAGAACTACTGACCTTTTATACCATTATATAGCTAAGCTGCACCAAAAGGCCCTGACCAACAAAAACAATGGGTACAGCCATTCGTTGAGTCTCAGTGGGCAACTGCTGCCCATAGTTTAAGGAGTGTGACATACATTGTTTGTTCTTGGATTCTTTTGGCTAATTAAGCAGATCAAATTTATATATGCAAACATTTCACCCCCAATTTATATAGATCAATAAAATCTAGCCCTGTTTTTCACTTTCCATACATGGTCTAATACATATCCCAGCTCTACTTCATACGTTCAGTAGTTCCCTGTTTGCTAGCGTTACAGATTCTATGTTATGTTTGCACACTATGTTTAGCTTAAATACAGCTTGAAATGCCTCTTAATGTTCAGTGGAGATAAGGGGTGACAGAGACTGACATAGTTAAGTGTCTTGGCCCGAGAAGTCTTTCCAAGATGAAATAATACACACACTTGTATAAAATACTTATTTGAACAATTTCAAATCTCATTAATGGCTTCCTCAAACTAGCCTTTATACAAAAATTTCAGCTCCAATTTTAAAACTCATAGTGTCTATGTACAACCAGTCAGATACACACACAGAGACTGAAAGTGATGCCCTTATTCTCCTTAAGGGCAGCTCCTCCAAAGGGCTTTTCATCTTCCTCATCATCTGACACATGTGGTTTTGCGATGGCCATCTCCTCTTTACTCTCTGCAATCTTCTTGCATTTCTGGAGGGGAAGAAGGTATTAGACATTTAGATAATATCAGTGTGTGAAATGTCTAAAACCATGTTGTAGACAAGATCGTTTTAAACACTCAGCACTTACTTCTGTTAGCTCCTTGATACTATAGCTGTTTGCTTGCTTTGTCACTTTCCTTTTAGCTTCCTCAATAGTAGCCAGATTTGGCGTGGCTGAAGGTGGGGGCTTGTTTGTGATTGTGGGCAACGGGGCCAATTGTGGGATAGTGGCAAGGGCTCCCATGCTGGACAGAGCAGCAGTCATGGTGGCAGCTGTCATGCTAGCCATAGCAGCATTCATGGTCATGTTTGACATCCCTTGTACACCCATGGAGAGATTAACAGGTAGGGGTAGAGGTAATGATAAAGGTGTGGGATTTGGGGATGGCAAAGGCAGCTGAAGGATGGCTTTGGGCCTGAGGCTCTCTGGAATTGGCATCCCAGCCTTGGCACACATGGCAGCTGCATTAGCCTTGGCAATTTCAAGCAACTGCTCTTTATCTGAAATGATAAGGCATATGAAACAGAACATATTTAATATATATATTTTTAAAAAGGCACATGCAAACATGCACTCAGAAAAACAATAGGCTGCGTTTTCAAATTTGTATTACGAAGAAAAAATTGCTAGTACTGACTGGTTTCCAATATTTTATAGTTGGTATAATACATCACCACAAAGGTTTTGAAGACGATATATCAGTTCTGTCTTTGGTGCACTGACGGTCACTTGGTGTTGGAAGTATAGTAACTAATGTGTATGAAACGGAATTTTGATACCTGTATACTGTGTAATTGACAATAAACCCCTTTTAATTCTTATACTACAGTCAAGAGTGAAGCTGGACTGCATGGTCAGGTTGCTTGCAGGAGACTAATATGGACCGAGCAACACAACCTTTGGAGCAGGTTTTGTAAACAGACAAAAGTAAATATCTGCGTTATTTGGGTGTGGCCAAAGGGTTTGTCAGATAGGAAATGAAGGAAAAGAAAAGCACAGAATGCGCTGTTCCTCAGGTTCATTGGTGACCAACTGGGGTGTTTTGAGGGAGAAAGGAATCACGAAAAAAAAGAAAAGCATCATGCAATTCATCATCACAAAAGTTTCTGCACCAAAAATGAATTCTTTAACAGGATAATGATCCCAAGCATTCTTCAAAAACTATGCCAAAATTATATCTTCTCCAAAGAAAAACCCTAGCTGGCATGGGAGGACCTTGACCAACAAGTATGAAATGAGCATCCGGTAAATGGACAGAACGGCCTGCATGCTTGAAAATGTGCTGGGAGGGTTTGGACATATTTCCAAAAACTGCCGGAAAGAATCTGTGCCGCTTTGATAAAGACAAGGGGTGGTTATTTTGATGAAACTCATATGAGCACACATATAAAATTTACATTAGATCTTTTAAAAAGAAAGATTGATTTGGACATGATAAAAACTATTCAGTTCAGTATACATCAACACCACTGAATTATAGCCAGGTACAACATGCATACAGAACTGGCAACTCTCTTATTGAAGAACATCTTGCTGTTCAACAGCGAATGAGCAGTGGCTTGGAAAGATGTGTGGGCACGCCAGTCATGTTCTACCTGTGATTGTCATGAGCGCTCTTGAGTTTATTCAAAACTGAAAATCATCAAGTACAAGTATTCGGTTTCCACTTCAGTGACTGGTTCAATGAAGTGCTCGTCACTGAAACATTTTTGACTAAAAAAACCATACCCCAATTTTTCATGTCTCTACTACACAAAATGCACACAAGCAACCAGCACATGCATACTGCTTTGATCAAAACACAGGCAGGATAATATTTAGAGTAGGGGTGGGCGATATGACGATACGAGATTGTGAAGACAATCTATGTACTGACGATCTGCCGAAGCAGAAAGATCGTAGTATCGTGTATCTCATGGGGTCGGCATCCTTATGTTGCGGCTCCCTGCGGCTTTTGAAAATAAATAATAAAATAACACTAGAACTAGGGCTGTAACGGTACATGTATTGGTACCGAACCATCACGGAACATGGGTCACGTTTCGGTACATGATGTCTTTCGGAAAATACACGGTACGACGGAGAAGACGTGACTAAAGTAATACGGAATCACAGAGAGACCAAAAAGCGCAAGTAAATCATAAACCTGGGTCGTAGTGTGGTGCAATAGTGCCACC
>JBBPDB010000083.1:15323360-15342624 GCA_037974465.1 Brachypetersius altus
AGACCAAGAGGTCACAGGTTCGAATCCTACCTCCAGCACACCACCACTGGGTCCCTGAGCAAGACCCTTAACCCCAAATTGCTCCAGGAAGACTATCACCTGCAGTTAGGGAATGGAAGTCGCTTTGGATAAAAGCGTCTACTTAATGCCGTAAATGTAAATGTACACGCTTCAAGTGTGGATTGCCGATGGACTATTCCTCCAAGAGTGGTCCTTTCGCACGGAACTTTTGTAAAGGACTGTGTGAATGTGTATGGGTGGTGGGGTTTGCAATCACTGTAATAAATGTATATACACAATTAATGTATACCTGATTCTCTGGTGGTCTGAATCCTTACCTATTAACAACAATCCTGCTGTTTAACAAAAGTTAGTTCATTACAACACGCTGCTGATATGCCTTGAAAGCAAGTGGTAAAGACTAGGACTTAATACAGGCAGTCACAGGGAGCCAGTGAAGGTTCCTTAGTAAAGGTGTGGTGTGTGAAAATTTAGGAACATTAAAGACTAACCTCGCAGCTGCAATCTGAATCAGCTGATGTGGTTTTGTTACCTTCAGTGACAGTCCAGCCAGTAGAGAAATGCAGTAGTCCAGTTTGGAGATGACCAGAGACTGAACGATGATGTAGAGAAGGTATGCTCTGCGAGTTCTGTAGATCTGGTCAGCCTGCAGCGTGAAAGACAGATCTGGAGGAAGCTCGGTGGGTAGGATACTTGCCTTTGGACCAAGAAGGTTTGAATTCTACCTTCAACACACCACCACTGGGTCCCTTACATTTATATTTAGGGCATTTAGCTGATGCTCTTAACCAGAGTGACATACATCAGTGCTTGAGTAGTTCACATCCATTCTTCAAACCTGAGCAAGACCCTTAACCCCAAGTTGCTCCATGGAGACTGTCCACTGTAGTTAGGGTATGAAAGTCGCTTTGGATAAAAGTGTCTGCTAAATGCCATGAATGTAAATCTTTAGCATAACACCTAGATTTCCTACCTTCTTTGAAGGCATGATAACCGAGTTCCCAACAGAAACGCTGAGCTCGTGGCTTGGTAATCGACTCCTTTTGATGAAGAGGAGCTTGGTCTTGCTGGGATTCAGCTTGATGTGGGGGACAGACAGTCTGAAATGTGCTTTGAGACCTAGTTGTCACTGGAAGGAAAAGTTCTTCAGAGACGGCAAGTAAAGCAATTTCAGAAGAGTGTGCCGCCTTGAACCCGGACTTGTGGGGGTCCTGAAGCCTATTTGTTGATTCTGTATCAAATTGGGTGGTCACTTCAAATCACATTAACCCTATGGACAGTTCTGACACAATCCTAATAACAGTTGTTTTGTTCAATATTGTACTACTTAGTCTCTTGCTTAATCTTTCTTCTGAATGGTTAAGGACCATAATATATCTCTCATGTCTCAGCACAGGAATTGATGGCAGAAATCATCCAACTTAGATTTTGAGGGCAACCAGCTACATGGTTGCCTGAGGAGTGCACTAGGTATTGTATTAAACTGTATTGTAATCAGTTGGTTGTAACCACACTCCCTAGCTGGAGTGTGGCTACCTCTACAGAATAACCTCACCTGGAGTTCTCAGTCGGAAAATTCCTCCTGCTCTGTTTATCAGATCAGTTCTATTGTTATTTTAACTATATGGAATCAAATATGATGAAAACAATTTAAGTTGAACAATTCTGACATGAACAGACATGACAAGCATAGGTGCAAAAAAAACAACATTAACAAAATGATAAAATTCAGAGATGAGTGGTGGTGGCCTAGTGGTACTTGCCTCTGGACCAAGAGGTCATGGGTTCGAATCCTACCTTCAGCACACCACCACTGGGTTCCTGAGCAAGACCCTTAACCCCAGGTTGCTCCAGGTAGAGACTGTCCCCTGTAGGTAGGAATGGAAGTCGCTTTGGATAAAAACAGAAATATACAACATTCAGCTATAAAAATAATTCTGGGTAAAATACCTTTATTTTTTATGTTAAACATAAAAACATAAGAAATCTGATTAAAACTATATTATTAAATGTGTTAGAACCTTTTATTCATTTAATTAATTTAAACAATTTTGCATTTATAGAATATTATACGTTCGCCATGCAAAAAATAATTCAGGCAAAAGCGTTACCCAATACCTAGAGAAATAAATGCCATATTTCTCTATTTCTCCATCTAGATGGATGGAGTTTAATGAATACAGAAAGTGAAAATACTGAATAAATTGGGCACTGGCCCAATTTCCTTAGATCCTTTAAACATTCTTGTTGTGCTATGACTAGACTAGGATTGACATATGTACACTTGCTGTGCTTTGATCAGGTTTTGATCTGATCATGACTGGACTTCACACTTGCAAAGTCAAAGGCAGGCCAAATTTATCAGATGTTGGCTTTTTTTCTGTTCAAAAGTTTTGTAGAACTCTTTTGAAGTATGTGAAAATGCCAAAAGAATCCAAAAAAGGTTGCTTGGAACAATGACAGGCTCACTGCCCTGCTCATTATAGAGTTTGTTAATGTGCAAATTATCTAGGTAAGGTGTATGGGGAGCAGGGAAAATATTAAAATGTGCAAGACCGTGAGCCTTTATAACCAATGTCAGGAAAAATCCCTGAATCTGTGGTAGGTAATACAAAATAGGATGAAAAACAATAGTCCCTTAAAGAACAATTGAAAAGGTTTGAACATGTTTGTTCTACAGCAAACAGCCTGTTATGCCCTGTATAGAATGTGTCATTCTAAATGATGAAGGATTGATAACAAATCACTTGAGTCTTGACATCTTTTAATACATTTCTCCATGTATGAGAATATCTTGCGTACTGTGATAATAAGCTTAGCCTTCCAAAATGTCTCGTCACTGCATGAATTTAGCACAATATATCAAACCTTAGACACGAACAGAGCAGTGTCAGTAAAATGAACAACGCGCCCTTGCCAGGGTTCATAGACCTCTATAGATCAGCAAGAACACTTTCGAAGATTCTCCCCGTATCTCACGTAATCGAGCCTTTGTATGACTTCCACTTCAATTAAAAAGCACATTAATTACTCATCCCGCCATCATTTGCACTGTCAGCATCACAGTCTAAGCCTCTGCAAATGGCTTGTCTCAAACAATTAAGTCAATAAAAATGAACTTAATTTAATTAAGCGAAGTGACGCCTCATGTGTTAGGGAGTTTATTATAATTAAAGAGCTGCTGCATGGAGGTTATTGATGTCTGTCCTTTCAGAGCTGGTGGATCAGAGTCAGTGAAGCATGGCAGGTCAGTTGTCATTTAGACAGATTTGAGGAGAGTGACACTCTTTGGCATCTACATGTGCCAGCCTCATGCCAGTGGGGTGAGACTGGACAGACGGCATTGGTGATGAAGCATACCCCTAATCAGACCACCACCTCAGTACCATCTGTCTTCCTCCATGAGTTTGTAGGGTTCCTGGGCACCATCATAGGAACTCATCAGAGCAGGGCTTTTTGGTTAGACCTGCAAATCCACCCTGACTCTGTGTTTTCTCCTTTTATTTACCAACAGCTTTTTAAATCCACACCTGCCTTTCTTTTCCTACATGTTCACACCTTTGGGTGTCACTGACAGGAAACACTAAAACCTAGGCATCTTGGAAGATCGTAGAAGCCAAGCTTTTGTAGTTTAAAGTATCAAGGACGTTGTTGTGTTACAAAACTTAATGATGGCATTTGTAACTGCTCTCACCCTTAGAAGACGTAGTTATCATCAGTGACAAACATTACAAAGACATTCTGAATGTATGGTGGCTTCTAAACTTCATAACTTCAAAGTCATGATTGTGAAAAACTTGTTTTGTGGACAGAAAAACATTTATTTCTTTTCCATTTTTTTGGCATTGAAGCAAACAGATTTAAAACTAATTCTAATTCTAATACTGAATGTAAATTGAATGTGTTAGAATACCCTGTTTATTAAATCTGAAGTGGATATGTTTGAAAATTGTTATTGTTATTGTACCAAATTCTACTGCTGTCATTAGTGTTGCTTGGATTCAGATAATATATTGGTATCCATAGCAACACTGAAACTTAAACATAGTTATAACATTACATTTATTACATTTAAGTGAAGTTGATTGAGTAAATATACCCTGTCCCAACACCAGGCTTTTTTTTTGTTTCTATATTATACACATATTGTCTATATTGTCCATTTGACGAACATATTTTATGAATGCTACAAAATGGGATTTTAAGGACCATGTTGAAAGTTTAAGGTCTAATTCCAGTCTACCAAATATTATGTTCTGAAACTATTATGAAATATTCTGAAAACTATTATGTTATTATTTCTTTTTTAATGGGCGCATACTCCAAACTGCTGTTACATTTTCATTTGTTTCCCTTGGGTCTGTTTATGATGTTTGTGCGGTTTTAAACTGCTTAGATGATTAATTACTGGACTATCTTCATCCCTTAGTACTAAATGTGTAATTTTCATTCAAAAAGATGAAACACTATCACTTCGGTGTGAATGGGTAGGGCTAATGTTCTTTAGGTGAAATAAACAGATTTTGTTTAGTTTCCATACATGAGGAGTGAACTTTATTTGTGTTAACATACTGCATTAACAGAACATACTTTCATTGCAAAAAAGTGTATTGACCTGCCTATTCTAGCACCACTTCTCCAAAGTTGGACACCACTGATATACAATTTGGCTTAAATAATTCTATTTTAACACAAGCAGATATAAAAACATGCCAAGCTGTCACGATCCAGATGGCAAATTGAGAAAGTAACTGAAATGATAAGGTGTCTAAGCTGTGTCTTACCTCTACAAAAGAACATTTTGTAGGTGCAACATCCTGTTCTTTAGTTTTTTTTTTTTATATCTGAAACACTTATAATGAGGGTTTGCAAGCTTCATGTGTGATTTTCTGCTCCCTGCAAACCCAGATGTGACAAGTAAGAACTACAAATTCACCAAGGGAATCATTTCTTGTCTGTTTTGTCTTTCTCCAACTCCTGCCTTGTTAAGTAGTTGCCAGGCAACAAAAGAACGATTTTAAGGAGTCGAGATGTTTTAGCCAACAATTGCAGGCACAATGAAAAACCAGCAGAAGTCCTTAGTTCTACTAATTCTGGACACACTATCTTTGGTCTCTACCCTTCCTTCACTCTCCCCACATCTCCTAAAGTGTAAAAAGTGGAGATGGGCAGAAATTGATTTTTAGAATTTGAGGTTTGATCTATGCAGATGAGCTCATTTAATCTAAGCTGACTTGCATTGTTTTAGAAAATCAGTTAAACTGATTATTCTTTAAGTTGAACCAACAAGATATTTGTAGTGTGTATAGAGTGCCTATCAAAAAAAATTTTTACTTTAGCAGCATCCAGTGCTGGGTATTGACACTTAGCAGTACTTCACACAATACAGTGCATATCATGATACGAATGTCAAAAAGCAACATTGGGAAAACAAGATCATTCATTACCCTCTTATCGTAACCAGTGTCATGGGTGCAGTTGGAGCAAACAGCAAAAGGCAGAGAAATACCCTTTACAGGTTGCCAGTCCATCCCAGAGCAGATACACCGATTTACACGCAGCGGCACTTCACCAGTTTACTGGATATATAGTCACAGTGTGTCTTTGCACTGTGGGAGGAAACTACAACTCCTAGCAGAACTTATGGAGACAAGATTAGAAAATGCAAACACTGCCCAGACCTGCCCAGACCTGCCCAGGTCTTCTCACTGTTAGGTGACACTTAACCTTTTTTTGAACAGGTTAGTTGACTTTATAGCTTGCAAATAAACACAATGATGCACTTTTGTGCTCTTAACGTCTTAATCATTGTTTCATCTGCATCCTTTTAAATCTCTACCCTGTTGTTGTACCATCTAGCCTCTTGTCAGATACTCAGTGAGTGTAAAGATCTGGAGCCAGACACCTGCATTTAGCTCTGAGTGTGTTAAAAAGCAGTGAGGGTGAAAGATGCACTTGTGTGAGTGATATAAACAGAGCAAGTGAGTGAGTGAGAGAGCAAGAGGAGAGAGAGAGAGAGAGAGAGAGAGAGAATAAGAGAGAGGGGAAGATATCATGTACAAAGAAAAACAGACAGAGAATAAGTGAGACGGGAGAGAGACAGACAGAAAGTGAGCAAAATATGCGTGTGTGAGGTAAAGAAATACGCACAGAAACTGAGGGAGAGAGAAACACACTCATACACAAAAACAGACAAAGACATAGAAAGACAAATAAACACAAGAGGGATAGAGTGAAGAGAAAGAGTATGAGAGACAGAGAGTCAGGGACAAAGAAAGAGAAAGAAGAGACAAAAGTTGTAAAGCTGTTAACAGCTGGCATTAACCTGTCTTGGGTGATGCGATGCTTATGTAATCTGAGAGAAGCGTTGTAGCCATTTACAACATCGTCTGAGGTGGTGAGGAATGCATATGACCCGTTTTATTTGAAGTGTGTTTACTAGTTTCCCAAATGCGTTCTCAGCAGTAATGAAGCACAGGCCGTATGAACAATGCCATTGCCGGAAAAAGAGCCCTGAGTCTGTTTGGAAACCATATGAGTTAAGCAAAAAAACATGATGAGCAGCACATTTCGCTCTCTCATCCTCAGCAGCAGCTGCAAGTAGGTTCTCATCTCCATCCTTTTAATGACTATTGTCACGAGTCTTCATTAGAAATATTAACATTACCTGTTTCCCATCACTTGTTTCCTTTATATAGATTGTGTTACCACAATGTGGACATTTTTAACATAGTGAACCATGATGATATCAGTAATGCTTTGCCAATGCTAAGCTACATAAAAAAAAGTTTGTGCTCTGGCTAACTTATTATAGTAAGACCAACTGTTTGATGCAGGCTGTATTCCATTTGGGCTTTTTGTTTTAGTCTAAAAATGGGGGTGCTAGGGATGTGCTATAGCTATACTAGGGTTAGGTACAGTACCACCAAGTCCCTCTGTAGCATTACCCATGGTACATTTGGTTTGGGAACCATTTTTCAAAGTGTACTGAGCTTTTGGACATTTTTGGACCACCATAGAGTAAACTGGAACTGGAAGTAAAATTACTGGAGTCTGGAGCTGAAGTTAAAGTATCATTTGAAAAGTACAAATCCATTAACAGTTTATGTAAGTATATCTAACTGATGATATCTAACTGAACACATGTCTGGACAAATCCAGCTTAAAAGCATTTACAAATTTTTGTAACATCCTCTCATCATTACCCTTGTGTTTGTGACATTATTATTATTAAGTCATTATTAAGTAATTATTTCATTTTTCTAATTTGTTACTGTTGTGTTTAAAGTGAAATTAAACATTTAAATAAAATTATTTCTAGACATTAGATATTATTTTGAGAATTTATTTAACAAATGAATACTGATAAGTAATCAATAATCAATTAAAAAAAATAAAAATCCCATAATCTTTCAGCATTTTTATTGAGTAATTCAACTACTATGTTCCTGTAAAAATAAGAACAAATAAAATAAATAATGGCATCAAAACTGGAATTTGCTGAAATATGTTTATTACAAAATTATAGGATTCAAAACATGAAAAATGTCAGAGCAATAGACCATCTGTTGAAACAGGAATTTATGGAGTATGAAAGCTTCACTTTGTACTGAACATGGTTGTATAGCTGTGAAATGCCACCTCTGTTTTTCATATTGCACATTGCATCAAGCTGTCACGGCTGCGGGGGTTAACCCAGTGCCGTGATTTACCCCAAGGAACAAGGCAGGCATCCTGTGCTCTCTTTATTTACAAACATACATAAAGAAATGAAACCTGGCTCGATGGCCGATACATGGGACACAGAGATATAAATGAGGTGATGGACCGATGCCTACGGTCCACATGGACTGAACTAAAATACACACAGACACAGACAGAAAACCAATCACAGAACATAATCAATTAAACTAAACACAGCTGAAACCAAGATACAAGAAACAAACATGCACAAAATTCAAAATAAAAGTCTCCAAAACAAAACCAAAACAGTGGCCCTTATAAAGAGCCGTGACACTGACACATTGAATCTTGCTTTTTTTATTTTGGCTGCCCTTGCAGAAAACTAGTTCATTTAACAGAAAACTACACATTAACCTCACTAAATATTATTTATCAGTGAGTGCTGTAACAAATGGGTTGTTTCAAAGAATAGAACTTCTGTTTGTTATCAAATGACTTCTTGCACCAAAGAACAATAGTGCCATCAAATTGTTGCAAATACTGGCTAAGAAGTGGCTGATTTACATCTGGCCCAGTCAGTAGATTCTTAATTTCTAATTTGTTGTGATATACTACATCTATTATAACTCCATATTTAGGCACATTTTAAGCTTGTAACTTGTAGGTCCTCCTCTTATCAACCTTACGAGTCCAGTTATCGACCTTCCTGGCTGACAGACACAGTAATATTACATTACTGTAATTCATACATGTTTGACTGTCAGATAAAGTCAAGTTGTAAGCATGCCATTACAAAGAAATGTTTAATGCAGACACATGTTTATATCCAGGTTCCACATATGCAATAATGCTGTTTTCTATGATAGCACCAGTGGTATTAGTTGGTATTATCTCATTACTGTGGCTGGGAACTTTAAATAAAATGAAATCGACAAATAATTAAGTTTTGAACCAGCCGTGTAACATCCCTAACCAAAAAGATATGTGCAAAGTGACAGTCATCTAATGCACATCCAGTGCTCAACACAAAAACAGAGGCACAAACAAGCAAATATAAATGTACTGCCAGAAGTAAAGTTAACTGTTACAGGCCTGATATGCAGCTGGAGTTTTCTGGGCCAGAAACGAATTGCCCTTCACTTGAGCGTACAAACTGGCAAGTTATCTTGTTGCTGCAGCGCAGTACCAGAGCTCTGTCACCCCTTTCACCATTGATGTAGCAAAACCGATCAGGGATCTAGTGTGTTTTCCTGAAGGGCTTCTCACACATAAGCATATACTTCTGGCAATCTGATCAGTTATTCACTCTTTATAGTAAGTTAAACTGACAACATACACTCATAACTTACCAGTTTTTCCCCACAGATGTACAATAGTCTGTAATTGTAAACTACAAAATGCACCTATATGGTCAGTGGAGCTTATCAAATGGACTGATACTCTAGATCAGTTTACATTTAGTCATATATTATGAACTGTGAAAACCATGTTATTATTTGCTCGTGAAAGTTGTTCAATCATTCTGGTCAGAGTTCTGGGACAGTCAAAAAATTAAATATGCATTTATCTTATGCCTACCAATGAAGATATAAATAAACTGAACAGTGCTTCTAATCTGAATAAAACATGGATGTTCCAGAAGAACATACAATGCTTCACTTTTAGTAGCTGTACAAGCTGCCTTGTACCAGTCTTGATTGAACAAAGTAAAGAAGAGTCATCCAACATGAAATGATTTCTGAGTGCTGCATTAACATAAGGAGGTGTAGCCCAGAGTGCAGTTTGCCATCCATGGCCTAAGCTGAACTGGGAGAGGTAGACTGGAAGAAAATAAGTATAACAACTTCTACTACTACTACTACTATGCATTTTAAACAGATATAAATCCACTTGAGGTGGTCTGAGATGCTTTTGAGCCACCCACATGTCATAATGGAAGTTTAAACACACCCAAGTAGCATTTTAAACAGATATACATTTGCTTCAGTAGATGGTCAGAGATGCTTTCAAGTCACATGTCATAGTATTATTAATGCATCCATCTCTATAAGACATCTGGGAACTAAAACCTCTCTCAGTACTCCTACAGCACCTCAATCTGCAGTTCTGCCCATTTTCAGACTGCTGCTACTTATAGCAGGCATTGCCGCTCATCTCCTGATGTCAGTTTGATTTTAAGTCAATTACCCATTTGTTATTTAGCTCAGTTCTAGTGATAGTTTGGTTACTATGCCTTGTTATTTTTCACCTTACACTAATGTCATTAATAATGGCAGTGACACTTTACGATAACCATTCAGACTGTTCTTTTGAACATGGACGCATTCATTAGAACAGAACAGAACATTCAGATTTGCACATCACTCTCCACACAGAAATCAGATTTTGGTCTGATACCAAGTGTAATTCATTGCCAAGTATAAATGCATGTCATGCACCAGTCACATGGAGTATAAATGGGCCCAAAGATCGATTTAACAAGTAAATGACCATCATCAAACTATGAAAATAACATTTAAAAATATGCAAATTGCAAGTGAATGAAACATCTTTTAATGTATGATTTGAATAATAACACACTTAATTAGACATGCTTTTCTTTATGGCATAGCAGAGTTGTTTGATCCACAAGTGACGACTCAATGCGGAAAGTGTATCGTGTGCTTTTTGTTGTTTACAGGTTTTGGAACTAGATGTCTGAGAAGAAACGATTGACCTTGAGAACAGATGGCAGTTTCAACAATATCTTTTCAACAGAGTCTCTCTCTCTCTCTCTCTCTCTCTCTCTCTCTCTCTCTCTCTCTCTCTCTCTCTCTCTCTCTTTCTCTCAGCAATTAGTAGCTAAGCAAAAGTGTGCTTGAGGGAGATATTAGCATGTATAATACATGGGTCTGGAGGCAGATGACTCCATATTTCATCTCCTTTATTGGAGTATCACTTCTGAGTGCCAAAAGCAACCTCTACAATCCAAGCCAAATCAATCACCTGCCTCTAGTTTGTGAGGGAAGTCTTTCAAAAGGAAAGTCAGGGCAAAGACCAAATTAACACTCAAAACACTCAGAATAGTCATTTCCCAAGCATTTGAACAGGGCAGAGTGCAGCCTTACTAATGTGCTTTGAACTTGTACTTAACACATTTACTTGCTGTTCTACATTCTGACATAGGCTACTGACGTATTGTCTTATTACCAACAAACACTGACAACGACAACAAACCTCACAATGATCAAATTGCAGTATGAAGATGAACACAAATCAGTTTTAGGGATATGCACTAGATTGAAAAGTTCCAGTGGCCTGTTCAATGTGAATAGTGAAATGTTAAGATAAGGTAAGAGATAAGATAAAGCTTTACTAGGGACTGTACAATGATAAGAGCAGCAAAAACCCCCCAAAAAACAATAGATAAAATGTACACTATACAATCTAGAAATATATACATATATGTATATGTAAATTATATATAGGCAAGGATACATGCGTGTACACAATGAGTACTGTATGTATGTTTGCTATTACATTTACATTTACATTTACATTTACGGCATTTAGCTGACCCTCTTATCCAGAGCGACGTACATCAGTGCAACTGTTTCTTACCTGAAAAACAGCTTAAATCTGAGTCAACTATTTATATAGTATACTATATATATATATATATATATATATATATATTTATTTATTTATATATAGTAGGGCATAGTAGGGCATTAACACAAAAGTCGAATACTCGACATGAGTCGTGGTTTTTGTTTCCTCTCTCTCAGCCCTCGTTTGTGTATGCAATGTAATATCTGCCTCTGATTGGCTTACACTGACATGTGTTCCTTGCTTTAACCAATCATTATAGTCCCTTCATAAAAGGGGTGGTACCGTGGGCTCGAAGGGATCTAAACACGAGATCACAACAAGAACAGAGACATGGCAGCAGAGAAGACAGACATCACATGTATCTATTTTTTTATAGAGAGTAGATATATAAGTATGTATAAGAACACTGTGGACACACACACACACACACACACACACACACACACACAGGTACACAATAGTCATAGTTTTACCCAAAAAAAATGCATGTTTTGCATCAGAAAAATTGCACTAAAGTAAAGATTGCACATAAGAGAAACTACCATGGCGTATTGGATGTGTGTGTTTGTTTGTTTGTTTGTGCATATGCTGTCATCTGAAAGATATTTGCTGTGGAGTCTGACTGCAATTGGAAGGAAAGACCTGCGAAATCTTTCCATCACACATCTGGGGTGCAACAGCCTGACACTGAAGGAGCTGCTCAGTGCTGTCAGAGTCTCCTGCATGGGGTGGGAGATGTTCTTAGCCAGCAGGGATGACAGCTTACCCAGCATTCTTCTGTCGCACAGCACCTCCACTGGGTCCAGAGAGCATCCTAGAACAAAGCTGGCCCTCCAGATCAGCCTGTTCAGTCTCAGCCCTGGATGTTCAGTGGCTGCAGTGGAGAATGTTTGTGCCTGAGGAAGTCTACCATCAGCTCCTTGGTTGATCTGGAGGTAGTTCTGCTGGCACCAGTCCACAAAGTCCCAGGGAAGTTTATTGTAGTCCTTGTCGTCCCCATCAATGATGAGGCCAACTATTGCAGAGTCATCTGAGAACTTCTGTAGGAAGTGGGTCCAGTGATGAGCTCACTAGGGGCAGAAGATGAGCAAGGACCACCCGCTCCTGGGATGTCAGAGCCACCGACCTGTAGCTGTGGAGGTCCTTGGCATGTGGAGTCTTTGGCACTAGTACCACACAAGAGGTTTTTCTTGTTCTTATACTGCATCACATAAAGTCAGTAAGATAATGTACCCGCTAACCTCTGAGTGAAAAATCTTAATGTAAATGTAAAGTATTACGTGTGAATGTTTTTTTTTGTGAAAAGTCAGTAGATTATAATTTACTGCTTTTAAGCACAACATGATATGTGAAATTCTAAGGACCACTTGTTAAGTAGCTGACATCAAAGACAGGTAACATTATATAAAACCAAAAAACAAACTAGCATCAAACATTTATTAATATAATCGTCTCTTTCTAATATAAAATGTTTCTTTTAAACATATATTTTTTAAAAAGAAACAAAAGGATACTACTGATTTTTGAACTGCTAGCTCCAATGCTCCAGTTTATCCTGTTTGTATATTTTAAGTAACCCCGCCCCCCCATTTAGATATCAGCTCCTGTTAATATGAGGAATTGGTTTTTTGTTTTTTTTTTGTTTTTTCTTCCTTCCCGGCCTGTGAGTAACACAGATAACACATATGTGTGTATCGCTGTGCTATCATCATTCATAGCCTTTTTTTTTTTTTTTATAGTTAGTTTTTAAATATAAACTAATTTATTTAATTATTATTGTCCCTTTTAATTAAGTAAACAGTCAGACAAGGCCGGACAGTGCAAACGGGAAGGGAAGAAACATAAATATAGGGGAGGGTAAAAAGAAAAAGGAAAACAAAAAATCTATATATATATAAAAAACAAACATTTGGGGGGGGGTGGGGAGGAGTCAACATATCAGGGGAGAGAAAGGAACAAGAAAGGAAAAAAAAAGGAGAGGAAAGGTAAAGGAGGATAGGAGAAGAGAGAAGAAAAATACAAACAAACAGATAAACTGCTTCCATACCTGCTGACAAAAAGAGAAGACAGAAGCATAAACACCAGAGAAACTGTGGCAACATGTTAAATATGAGGAATTGTTAAGGTGAAGGGACAAACTTAGGTAAATGGGAAATAGGTGTGCAATAATGTACATATAATATATAATGCCTTTAACAAAACTAGTTTTCTTATTTGAATATAAGATTTGAATATACACAAAACAGTAAATGCTTATTTTTGTGGTTATTTTTTTTTATATACAGCCACATAAGCTATTTTAGTTTAATGTACTATTTAGCTTTGGTCATATAATTTGTAGTTCACTTTAAAACGTCCACTGCTTTGGCCGAACCCAGATTTCTTCTGATTTGCTCTCTGTTAGACCTATTACATTTGGCTTTGGTTTAATGGAAGTCAGCAGGTTAAACAGCAGGCTTTAATTAGCCTTATTTGCTTCCTGTGCTTCGTGCTCTGCTGCAGCTGTATAAGGAGAAAAGCCATAATTGCTTTTAAATCAGAATAATTCCTAACACAATACACCCTTGACCCTGCTGCCTGTGTGAAGCTTAAATTGTAGGCCTTAGTTACAAAAGAAAGTCCAAGGTGCCTGTTTTATAAAACTCAAACTTGTGAACAAAACTAGGGCCTCCATAATTGAAGTGGCCCTGGAGAGGCTTGAAACATGTTTGCAGGGTGTAAATAGAAGCCACATAAAGGTCTGGTGCACTTCGGCTACTTTCTGAACAAGCGCACTGTGGCGGTTTAGAGCACCCTGCCCTCAAACTTTGAGGCAATAAGTTATTATAGGTCAAAATGAGCGTCAGTCATCAACTCTTTTCAAAAGCATGGGCCACTAATCTTATTGAAAGATGGCATCCTCAGATATCACTCATGAGATCATAGCTGGTGAAAAAAAAATTCCAAAATGGACACTTCAAGCCAGAAAGAAAATAAATATATGCATTTAAAGTAATTTCAGAGCATTTCTATTGGTATATTCATCATTGAAGAAAAAGGTTTACAACATTCTTTTCCTTTTGTTTTAACTTAAAAGAACATCAACAGTAAATAATGCTTTTGCTTCCGCATGTAAAGTAACATTTTGTGTAGACTATTTCATTTTATTTTTATATGTAATGATTACACAGGTCAACAGGTCAAAATCACCAGAGATTAAAAAAAAAGTACATAGTATATAGGCTAATTTGAAATGGTTTTATCCTCAGAGATATGACTTTTGCCAGAACCAGACGATGTACAAATCTAATGCTACAGTGTTTAATAGATTTGAACTCTAATGAATATTTTATACTAAATTTTGAGGTAAACAAATCAATATTTTTGCTCAAATCTCTTTTAACTTCTCACCAGATGTGGCCTTTAAAGCTGCAATCACAGATCTACTGGGGTCAGAATACAAGGCTAATAAAAATATATTAATATTTAGTGTATTTAGTATTATATTTAGTCTCACACACTCATTTTTGGGGGACACAGACACACACACGCGCACACACACACACACACACACTTTGCCTGTGTGAAGTTAAAGAGGACAATATACATCACATGGTTCTGGAAGTTCTGTCAGTCTGTCACAGTAATTACAACATTCCCATTTACAGCTAATGAAGAGCTGAAGCACAACACTCTGGCAGCAATAATTTATGACCCCTCCAATCTACTTTATTTATTTGTGTACGAAGTGGTGGTGGGGAAAGGAGATGGAGTACTCTTCCTCCACATACCTCTCTTGAGACTCGCTATCACCTGTTCAGGCACTAACCACAGTGCAGGACACCCACTGTCAATTGTGCATGTATGTGGGGAGGGGGATGACACAGAGAGAACAGGCAGAAAAACATAAACAAATAAACGGCTAGACAGAAGACTGGATATGTCACCGGGCAGAGAGTTGTTTACTGGATAAAGAGGAAAACTGAGACTAGGAAGTATGAACAGGACAAGAGGTGACGACGGAGTAGACAGAGGAGATGGGACTGGAGACACAGATGGGCACTGGATGCTGGACTGGACAGCCGAGTTGAACATGGGGTTTGACTGTATAATCTACAGAGGACTAGGCGGGAACCTGTACAAAGGACTGGCTTTGTGGATGGATAGGGTATGGAACTGAAGGCCTTGCAGGAAGTTGGACAAGGGACTAAACATGGGACAGAACAGGGGATGAAACAACAGGCAGGTTAGGAGAGACTATACAGAAGTGGGGCATAACAGAGAGCTGAGGCATAACAACAGGCACAATGATGGGAACTGTAACACACCCAACAGGTGAGGTGTGGTCAGGCGGCATGTATCTGGCAAGGACCAGGAGGATGGATAGCTGCCTGCTTGGGACCAGGTTGATGACGGACTGGCTACTTGTGACCAGGGGACTGGAGGTCTGGCTGCTTAGAACCTGGGAGCTCAGAACCATTAAAACACAAATAATGATGATGGAAAACCAGAAGACGGGATGGCAACAAATAATCAGGGAACAGCAAAGAACCTAAAGACAGGAATACCAGATGAAGAGATGAAGGGGACAGAGGCACCGATGATGACTGGAAACCCTCCAGAATGGCAGGGCCCACCAGCAACCACTGGAATTCTGCCCTCTGAAATAGCTAACACCAATGGGGAGCTCTGCTTTGTCCTCTACCTCACCATTACCACTGCCAGCAGGGCCAGATTATCCACCTTGTTGAAGGCAAGGGCCTCCATTATCTAAATCATCTTTATCTGAATTTTTGGTCATCCAGAATTGTGAGTCTCCCAAAACCATAGAGGGCACTATCCCTTCCAGTGCCCATCCGAGGGTGTCTCCCGGGATGCTAGGGAGACTCATATGCCTGGGCTCAGCACAGCGAGCCGGACAAAGGAGAGGGAGCTTGGAGGGCAATTCAGTGCAGCCATCAGAGCACACGTTGGCAAAGCGAGGCTGCAAATTGGCACAGTAGGGTTTAGTGGGCCATTCAATGAGCAAATAGACCAGTGGTAAGTGTTCATTTTTCTTGATATTTAATTTCCCCAGAAAATGATCATGAAGAAATTCCATGAACATGACTGAATTCGTGGTTGAAACAGAGAACCTGAAGCCAGAGATCCCAAGAAAGACCCTATTTTTTTACGGTGCCAGCCAAGCTCTCAGACACAAGGCTGCTCTCAGTGTCCTTGGCCCCTCTACACCACACACACACCCCAAGGCCACCTCATGGCCTTGAAATAAGTTCCCCCATGATGTTTCTAGGAGAGAGGAAGGCCCCATTTCCCGCACAGCAGACTCAAATAAATCTATGAGCCAGTCAATGAACTCTTCCCCGCTAACCTTGTGGAGGAGCTGCAGCCAGCTGTGCAGGGTGACTCTCTCCCTCAGCCTGGCTCAGTCACCAACCTCACCCAAGCACAAGTAGTAAATAAAGTCTGGGCTTCTCAGGTTTTCTGCATCCATTGTAGGTTAATTCAGCTGTAACAAATGATGCGGAAGGAGGGCTTTAGATGTACTGACACAAAAAAAAATCATAAATACTAAAATACATCTGAAGCTAAAATGAGAACCTACACATAACACAACACATACTATGGTCATGGTGGATGAAAAAAAAACAAACACAGGGAAAAATATACAGCATTGATGACATTGATGACTACCTGATTTCCAAGGCAGTACAGCAGCTCTGAAAGCATCTTGCCTAAGCAAGTAGGCTGACGTTTTGCCACATACCCCGTTAAATAACTACTATTTTTCTTGATGTTGTCAATAATTAGTTCCACACACTAACATGTTGTGGAACAATGACACAGTCCAGTAGATTTTGACTCATCCATACTGCACATGTTTTACACATATAGGTCTTTTAGATGGCATAAAAAATTATAATTTTATAATCTTTGTTCCGGCAAAATATGAGACACTCCACATCTCCTGTATAAAAAATAGCATGAGCTCTACTCTATTATCTGTGCAACCATGTTCTCCTCATGTGTTTTTTCTGTACTCCCTTAATTAATCCCTGTTTACATACACAATATATCCAAATGTCAGTGCAAAGAGAAATAAAGGGCATGGCATTAGCCAATTCTGATGAAATTAGATATGCGTATGTTTGAAGTAAAATGGAATAAACTTGCAATTATGAACTCCTGCTACTTTCATTATCCAAAGGGCACTATTCTGCAGGATTAATTTGGACTGCTAAACCCAAGGGCCATTCACTAAGCAAATTAACCAATTGTACCTGTTCATCTTCCTAGAAAATCTTCAGGGATAAATTCAGTGTACAAGCTTTTAGTCCCAGACAATAGCAACCACTGGCTGTGGGCATGTGTCTTTCTTCTGAATACCATTAAACATATGTGATTAGATTTTTGCATGTCCAGACATTTTCTTATGGAAATGATCTCCACATTTAAATGCAGATCCATAAATGCATCACTGTATTCAGTATTATGTAGCTATTGTAGCAATGTGAACTAGCACTATTCCTTAAGGTTAATTTTTAATGTATTTACTTATTCCTAATCTGCTAAAAAGCTAAAAATAATAGTTTTAGTCTTAGTTCATGGCTGACCCTTTTGCCTGGCTTATCCAATGAACTCACTAAAGTTCAACAGAGGAGCTACAATTTATTTTCAAAGGTCAAATAGCGCACTATTTATCCTTATCCTTTCAGCATCACGGTCCATCTTTTGTTAGCATGAAGTCATCAGGAGTCTGTATGATTAATGCTCATGTATTCTGCTTTATATGACGAATGCTGTGAAATTTGGCCCGGCTCGAAATCCTGTCAACACCCATTTTTTACACTGTAAAAAATAAAGCATTGGAATATCGCAAAGAATGGAAAAGACGAGAAAACTTCACACCGATGAAGCCTTCACATTTCCTTTCTGTAACAACAATCTTTTGTAACACTGTAGCTCTAGGCATCAGTGATCACTAAGTGAAACATTTAAGGAGCTGTCTCATTACTTACACTTATTAACTTTGTTAGTTCAACTTTGTTTGTAATTCCCTTTAGCCACATCTAAAAAGCAACGTGAGCAATTTCATAGGGCATTGATTAGAGTCGGTGATGGCAGCTGGGTGGCAGATTATTAATTTTTAAGACTTTAAAAATTTCAATGAACTTTAGTACATGAGTGAATGAATCATAAACATTACAGACGTTCAATGTCTCTTTTATTTAATAATTTAAACAGAACTAATTCTCTCCTCTGTTTTCTCCTAGGGGAACTGCTGCACGTTTGCCGGCCTGATCACTGTGAGAAACTGCCCTTGACTGGTCCCGGCTCCACTCGGGCCCTTCCCCAAGCTGGAGCAACCGCTGCCTAAAGCTCGGGCAGAGATTGTTGCTCCTGATCCGGATTTTTATGGACTACGGACTCTCTGTTCCTCTTCCAGCAGTATTTACATCTCTGGACACTTAGTCAACCCAGCCATAGAGGGCCTACCTGCCTATAGCCTCATTCACTGTGGCCTTCTCTTGTTATTTATTTACTATTTTTGTTCCTTTCTCTGGGTCGACCTGGACGGGTTTCCTTTTTGAGTTTTTCCTCGCCTTTTGTCGCCTTTGACTTACTCACTAGGGGCTCGAACCTGGACTATCTAAGCTGCTTTGTGACAACCTGGTTGTAAAAACGTCCTATCAAGTTAAGATAAGATGATTTAAGATTTTTTTCAATTTAGTATTACAGAAGCAAATCCTTACTGAATTTAGGAATCCTATCTTCTCTCGTGTTAGGAATCCTAAATAAGAGTGATTGCCTGTGTGTGTGTGTGTGTGTGTGTGTGTGTGTGTGTGTGTGTGTGTGTTTAAAGCCTGGCTGAGCCAGAGATTCAGTGCGTGGTCACCCAGTTGCATGAGCAAAGGGTTAGAGGTAAAGTTATCCAAGAACTTTGTAGAAACTGTATTACTCTGGTGGTTAAGGTGAATTCTGACTGAAA
>JBBPDB010000083.1:15387900-15404528 GCA_037974465.1 Brachypetersius altus
TCTCCCTGGAGCAACTTGGGGTTAAGGGTCTTGCTCAGGGACCCAGTGGTGGTCTGCTGAAGGTAGGATTCGAACCAAAGACCTCTAGATCTGGAGGCAAGTATCCTACCCACTGAGCTACCCCCCCCCCCTTGCTGATTGTGGGAGCATTTATGATATTTGCAGTACAAATTCCTTGAGCTCCATCATTCTGCTCGCTGATTGTGTCAGTTCTTATCATAAGTATTGGTCCATTCTTTAGGAAATGTTTACCCAATAAAAAGTAGCTGTTTGACTGAGCCAGATGCCCATTAAAATAAATAAATAAATAAATAAATAAATAAATAAATAAATAAATAAATAAATAAATAAATGTATTAAGGAGTCAATGGATGGATGAACACTCTGTATTCCAGACTGCCAGTTTGGTGAAAGCTGGCTTTGAAAAAGGTAGTGTCTCTCAGGCCCCCTACTGCATCTGTCTACTTCTAGCCTGTTTGGCGTGGATTCAGACGCTGTCAACAATTTTACAAAAACAACTGCTAAATGGCAGTGATGAGTGTCAGGTGGTTTTTCTAGGAAACGCTTGACATTTGTCCTTGTTAACAGCACAGCCTGAAATGTACTCTGAAATGTAGCCCTCCTGCCCAAACGGAACAAACTGGATCTCACTATATTAGGGATGACACCAATACCTACTACTGGTACTGAAATAATCCAATCAGTACATTCTTGAGCAGAGTGTGGACAAATGAGGAAAAAAATCTGCCACAAATCTAGCCTTAAACTTCACAGAACTGCATGACATAACATTTACATTGACATTTACATTTGCGGCATTTAGCTGACGCTCTTATCCAGCAATACATAACCCTAACCCAACAATACATAAGCCCTAGAGAAGAACACCACAAGTCATAGAGAAGTGGGAAATCAAGGGATTTTTTTTTTAATTAGAAATAAGTAAACAGTAGGAAAGAGACATAGTTAGTCGCCGGCGGAGGCTCAAGGCGAGCAGTGCTCGAAGCCCTGAGAGGACGAGAAGTGACACGTTTTTTGATCAATGATGTTATGTAAGGAGGTGCAAGTCCGTTCTTGGCCTTAAAAGCAAGCGTTAAGGATTTGAACTTAACACACGCAGTCATAACATTAATGGATCTTTATGGTTGATTTATAGGTAGCCAGAAAAATAAACACATGAAACATCCTTTCCACATTTCACATACTGTCTGCTAGGAACAGATGTAAAATTATTTGCACTTTAAGGTTTAATTTTGGTGTAGCTTGCTCCATTCATGTTGTTCTCACACGAATAAGTCTTCATTTCTCACCCACATTTAGCCTGTCAGAGTGTGAGACCCTGTGCCGTCCTCACAGCTAAAACAACATTTATATTCATTCTGCAACAGTATAAAAATCTGTGCCATGGTAAATTAGTGCTTACTATACCTGGGAAGAAAAAACAATTACTTTAAAAGACAAGATTGGTGGAATTTTGAATCAAAATCAAGTTTGCTTTGTTAATGTTCTAAGTTAAAGCAAATTTTAACAGATTTTTAGTACAATATGCCTACATTTCATCTGTTTTTAGCTCACACATTCTATTCCTTCACAATGTTTAAACAGTTTTGGGGGAAAAAGATATTTACCCTGTATTCCGCCGTTTGGGGTTGTTTATGTTTTCATGGAGGAGTGGGAGGGAGGTTGCCATTGTAAGAGAGATCTTCTCCACTGTTCGCAATACTGCAAGAAACAAATTCCTGTATTATTTAGATCTCGCCTTTCCTCCGAACAAGCACTCAGGAGAACCCATAATCATGCACAATTTGAGAGATGGATCTTTGCTAATGAGTCTTTGATGTAATGCTTTCTAGTTTGTTTTTGATCTGCACATGTTTGAATGCAACTGCTGCCACAAGCTGCGAGGCCTTATACCTGATCTAATGAACAAACCTGACGAAAAAAGCTCTTTAGCCTTGCATGAAAACGCAAATTACGAGAGAAACATAATTGTTTCTGAAACACCCATACACATACATAAAAGTACCCACTGACAGGAAGTATGCCAGCATATTTTTTCATCCTGTGTTCAGCTCACTCACGCCCCCCCCCCCCCCTCGTTCTCTTTCTACATCTCTCTCTCTCTCCTTCTTCTGTCTAAATCTAATCCGATGTACAAGCTACAGTAACATCATTATATTGTTGGCGGCACCTGAGGTAAATTCCAGTGTTGTCTGTAAGAGGCACGAATTCACCGTTACCCAACCAATTTTCAGCAATTTTCTGCTGTCTTGTCATGTCTGCTTGTTGAATGAAATCTGAATGAATCATAGCCACTGTCAACCACCTCTATAGTACTTGTGTGTGGCTAAGACTTAATGCACAATAGCTGACAGTATGTGATGTGACGTGAGGACATGTTGAGTTAATCTGCTTTTGCTCACTTTGTTCGTTTGACAGGTATATTTGCATGTTTAAGATTCTCGCTGCCGCAGGTCATACATACATGATCCGTTTAAATGTTAAATGTGCTTCAACTATTTCTACGAACACTTAGGGACATGTTTTGACACACGTAACGTTATTCAATGTGGATGTCACATCTGTTCTGTGGGAAAAATTAAAATAAAATCTATTAAAATATGGTTCCATCTCACTCCATAACCTGTAAAATGTGAAGGGCTTGTGCAAGACCAATGCTAATATTAGTAAAATTAATATTATTAATGTCCAGTTCAGAGGAGTAGTATTTGACATAACTCTATGTAAACTAGTACAAAACTCTACATGAAAAGATGTACCAATGTCATGGTAGAGGGGGCTAGCCCTCGACCATGAGATCCCTCGGGGCACGAACCAGGACAGAGACCAAGATTCCATGCTAGTGACTTTATTTAGAAAACCAAAGAACATAAACAGGCACGAGGGCCACCAGGATACATGAACCAGAAGCAGGAATGAACAAGAAGAAGGTGATGGACTCATGACTAAAGCAAACACAAACAGAACTTATATACAGAACCTAATCAGAACCAAACACAAGACAGCTGGAACCAAAAGCACGTGACACATGAACCAAACAAACAGGAATGTCAAAATAAAAGTCCTTATACACACAGAACTGAAAACAGGGCAACACCAGAACTAAAAAGCAACAGAAAAGCAGTGGCCTTCACCGGCCACTGACCGTACCGTGACAACCAACAAGGTAAGTGTTTTATAAATCAGTGGCTGTCTAATGTATAAAATGACTTTAGTACCATTTTACATATTTAAATAACCGTCCTATTTGTTTGAACTTTAAATTATTAGAATTTAAATAATTTAAAACTTTTAACACAATTATTTTGACATTTCCTAGACTTGGCTCTCCTTGTTTCGTGATACAGCTTCATAGCCTTGTCATCCTACAATCCAGTTACTGCGTAGTAAGTGTTGCGTGAAACATTCCACTCCATAACGACTATCGTTAAATGGTGATGGCCCTGGTAGCTCAGTAATGAAGTCACAGCTTCCATATGGGTGTAAACAAACAACTCCAATCAATATTTGCACAGTGTCCTAATCAGTTTACAGGAAATAAACTACAGAGAGAGATCCTAATTAAGACTGCCAGGGGAGAGGGTCCCCAGTTAGTTGGTCCAAAAAGGCTTTGAAGCGAATGACTCTGTCGCTAACTGTGTGTGGAGATGGCTCTACCTCATTGCCAATAAATTGTAATGAGCTAACATAATGTTTGCAGCAAAAAAACAAAAGCATCTGGGATTTTTTCATTACACATCCAGGGAGAATTCCTATTAGATTCACATATTTGCACATTTGCCTACACATTTGTTACAGGTGTGTGCATTTACATATATTGTGTTCAATATATATTCCACATTTTTTGCACGTTTCAGTAAAAACAAACACACAAACAAACAACTGATTTAATAAAAGGAAGGAAGAAAAGGTTTGGAAATAATAATAGTAATAGATAATAATACATTTTATTTATAAGGCACCTTTCAAGTCACCCAAGGACGCCGTACAATAATTGAAGAAATAACACCATGAGGGACATCATTCGGGCACAAATTGATGGTGAGGGAAATTGCTATTGAATTTATTTGATACAAAAACCTCTTTCCTCTTCATTAGTATATTGGATTTGCCCTTTCAATCCTGCATCCAACCTTTCTGTTGATCAGGTCACTGTCTCATATATGCTGGCTACTTTGTCATGATCTATAGCAACATGCAAGGGCCAGTGTAAAAGAGCTGGATCCTGCCACGTAGGGTAGCAGACATAGCAATAAAAATACATTCTTTCCCTGTAAACAATGTGAAATCGGTGACATATGAATAGGCAGTTAATAAGGCAATTTAGAGCACTTGTTTTCAAAAGCAAATTTATTTTAAGGGGAAATTACCTTAGGATCTGTTTGCAATCATTTTGGTTATTTACTGATGGGACAACAATGTGTGTGTGTGTGTGTGTGTGTGTGTGTGTGTGTGTGTGTGTGTGTGTGTGTGTGTGTACGCCTGTGTGTCTTGTTTTGGTATTTGTTTTGTTTGTACCTTGAGGCCTCTGAAATCTCATTATCTTTGAATTATTCCAGTTATTATTATTATTATATAAATTTTTATATCTCCTTCTGTGGTCATCTCCAAGGCTTTAATCATTGAAACTCATTCGGGGCAATTATCTGAATAAGTAAACTAATGACCAGATGCCAGATTTGAGTATGTGAAAACAGGATAATTAGCTTTAGAAGAGCGTCCACGGGGCATTAACGAAAAGTTTCACCCCATGTTAGCAAATAATTGGAACAATCGTCATGTGAGAACGCTGGCTTTGTAAGATTTAGCATGGTGGGAATTGTAATTGCTGTTTTCTATAACGAGCGAGGGGGGGGAAAAAAACGAGGCATCAACCCTTCACTGTGGTCTTATGAAAAAAATATTGTGGATTGTTTGTGTATGATGTATTTCAACAGGAAAATTTAAGCCTATTATTATTATTTTTTTTTTGTAGCTGCATTGACTATTTGTCATAATATAAACCAGTGTCATTTGGGGGCTCAAGATAATCCTGTTTTAGATTACATTTTCTATCTTCACCTATTTGCAAAAATGATACATAATTTAGCACTAAAAGAGCACTTCATAAAATGACAGCTTTCATCTATAAAAGCTTCGCCTCCATATGCTCACATTTCCTCAGTCCAAAAGGCCTGTCTGAAACCAGGAATGACAAACAGTCAGAATCCCCACAGAAACAAGCTCTGTATATTAAAGGAACATTCCGTTTTTTTATTCCACTTTTTAATCTGCCACATCTTTATCATGTAGTTCATTACCACAGAGAACCATTTTGAGGTATTTTCCTGTGCACACAGATATTAGTGTTAGCTTGAACAAGCTTGGACAAGTATTGAATTTAAGTTGCAATTTAGATTCAGTATTTTATGTCAAGTTAAAATGAAGCCGAACTGTGTTGTTGGTGGATGTTGTACCTCTGGGGCCAAATCAGAGTTACCCAGTCAAAGACATTAGATTTTTTTCATTTTTATTTACCTTGTTGGGCTTTTTTCAGCAGTCAGAACTGAACCATTGTGCTTTCCCCTTTGGCCAAAGCTGTGGTTATGCACTCTCTGCTGGTCAGCTGCCTAACCTCTGGAGCCCCATGTATTTGTGTGGTTTCAATGGTGGTAAAAACAACCCCTGATCACAGCTCTGCATTTTGGAAACAATTTTGCCACTATGCCAACACTAGCTTAAAGACACTACAAAAAAACTAAACGTGATATGAAGTGAACGTATATGTGCTTACAATAGAAGCTATTGCTTCCAAATAAAATATACACTCCCACATTTTGACAAAAGAAGGTTTTGCACTAAAAGATCTCATTTAAAAAGCTTTTCCAACCTGACAGTAGCTATGAAAGTGTGAGTGTGAGGGCAAAGCATAGATGAGTCAGTTTCATGAATGAACGTTTGGATAAAACAAATTTTACACAACAGCCATTTCCTTATACCAACCAAGATCTTCGAATGAGAAATAAATGGGTCTTGTGGCTAGTGTTTAGCTAACGTTGGAACACTGAAATAGTAAGGTAAGATATATTCTCTGTATATTTATTCACACATTTCAGCACCTTCCGACTAGCATCTATTGCATAATGCTCATTATCCAAAAAATAGAGCCATTTTTTAAAAGTTATTTTGAGAACCATTTAGAAAGACTTTCTATCAGAGAGAGGATCCACTTACCCAACCAAAAGACCTGTAATGTATTCGTATGGTTCATATTACGGATCTATATAGTACCATCGGCTTAACCCTAGAACTATTTGGTCACATTGTAATTGACTGCTAGAGATGCAGCACATAGACACCAGGTTGAAAAACACTTGAGTATTCCTTAAGTAGCTAGCCTACCTCTCTCTTGGCTCTAGCATAGAGGCTAATTGTGTTCTAATGAGGTTCCACAAGTGTGATTATACCCGCCAGATCACCTTTAAGCATGAGCAGCCATCCTAAATGCTTCCAAATGGGCATAAACAGGCATGTTTAATGCATAAAGGAAGGACTTACAGTCAGGTGGAAGAGTTATTGGTGACAGCTTGTGGGATGTGCCTGCCACTCTGTCTTAATCAGCCATGACTGTTCTCTCTTGCATCTTGCAGGGCCACAACATTAGTCCTAGGAGAGGTTTCACTCTGTTTTGGCTTCCAGCCAGCAGAGACAGAGCAGATTTCAGAGCTTCACCAAGATCTTCACCATATAACCCTTAGAAGTGATAGATATGGTGATTAAAAAAAAGCATGGTGTAATTCATTATTTATTTTCACTCACTCAAATTAACTGATACATTCTAATGGTCTAATGATTGCTGTTATTGTCACTGCACAGGACCTGTCAGTGTCAGTTTTGATGATAAGCCAGTTCATGTCAGTTTCTGACTACATTTTGTTGTTCTTGGGTCAGTTTCGAACTAAAACGTAAGGATGTGGTCCGGGTCAAGTTTGGACACAATTGTGACTCGCTTGGAACCAGTTTGGAGGCAGACCAAGATGCTGTGTGTCTGGTTGTGTCAGTTTTGAAGAGTAGATTCTGTGACTGTCTGTGGGTTCGGACCAAAATTCTAATAAAATAGGAGATTGGATTATGATTTGCATTTGATGTGAAGTTGTTGTTTTATTCTGCCAAAAAAGAAAGCAAGAAAAACAAACTTGAATGCAAATGTGATTCACTTTGTAAGTAAATGGATACATAACAACGCACTACAGTATATTCTCAGTATTACAGTTCTAATAGAAGTGATACATGGGATAGAGTGTCATTTTTTGATTGCTTGTTAGGGAGGGAAAAGTGTAGTACTCCAGAAAACAATTGTGTTTTGGTGTGCTGTGGATTCTTGGCAGTAGGCGCTCAAGTTTGGAACTGCTTCCTTAATCAAGTCGGGTGCATTAAACTCGCTAGCGCATTGAAGACAGTGACTTGCCAAGGTGTCTGTGCTTCGACTCCTCCTTGCCAAATTAAGATGAATCGGAGGAAGAATTTGGGTCTTAGGAGTGTCATTGCCAGTGTGCAAAGCTCGTTGCCTTTGTTGGGGTGAAATAGAGAAATTGAGAGACTAACTCACTGTGAGAGCGTTTTGTCCTGGAATTGCTCTGCTGGGAAAAAGCCAATAACAGTTCATACTTGGCCCATTTGGTCTCCACAATGCACCCGAAGGCCCTCTCTCTGCCTGACACTGCCGTTCTTTCTCTTCAGTGGAGCAGCTGTAATGATGTCCTACTGTTTCAGCAGGGCCAGTGATGGAACTCGGGTAGACATCAAGGTGACGTCGAACTGCAATCGTGAATGTCTGTGCGATATTGTCTGAGGCTCTGCACATATAATACAGAGAGAACTGAATTTATTACCATAAAACGGTGTTGTTCTGGGGTATACGATATGACATACGTTAATGGCTAGGGCTTAATATTTTGGGGAAGATACCTTATGATTTCCTGACCAGGATTGCGATCACAGTTTAAATGTGTTTGTTTAATTCTGGACTGTATATTCATAAGCTGAAAATATTTACATTATATTTAAAACCAAAGTCTTTCAAATTGCTGTATCAGTATGAAAGTGATTCACTGTTCAGCCATAGTTATCATAAAAAAATACATCACCAGATGCTGTTTGAGAGCATTATCGGTAATCAGTACAGCTTGAGCCTCATAAGAAAACACTAAAAAAATATGAAAAAGAAAATACATCCTTAAACTCCACAGCTCTTTGAATGTAAGCTATTTATGTCATTGTCTAATTTTATTCTTTTTTTTACCACCCTTTTGACATTTTCATGTTTCCATACCTTTTTAAGCACTTTTATGCTGGTTCACAAGCAACGATCTTATACATCAGCCATGTTTGCCATGTTGATTTGGCTTAATTGGGTTTTCTAGAGCAACATGACAACATTAAATTGTGCATTACGTTGGACTTGTGTCAGATATAATTCCTGGATAAGTACCCAGAATTATCTACGTAGAAATGCCACAGACGATCTGCACACCTGCATCTATGCAAAACAAATTGTTACTACCCATTGTTAGCACAGGATATACTGTAATTGCTATAATTGGACTTTATGCATTTACCTGTAGACCACCTGGTTCAGCTGATATCAAAAACACATTGTCTCAAGCAAGAGTATAAACACCCAAGCTCAAATAATAAGACTGTTGGTGTTAAAATAATCATTCTGATCATGTTCTTACATAAACAATAACAAATTATGCATAGTTCCGAAATAGCAAGTTGGGGAAAAAAAAGATCAAAAGCCTTTGATAAGATTTAATGCTGGAATGAAAGCTTTTATGTTTCAGTGTAAGTTAATGCAACAAGCACTTTTTGGATATTACATAGTACACATAGTACAGAGTATTTTCTAGGGAATTTTATTTTGACATCATGTTTATATTTATACTGGTCTTGTATCTGTGTGATTGGGTAGTCGTAGCATGAGCTATTTCCTCTGCGATCAATCAAGTTTTCGGATGAAATTTGACATAATGTAAATGATGTTAGACAAAAACAATACACATTTGAGGATACAAGTTGTTCCAGCACCATACTTTCATTGTTAAAGGCTCAATTCAGTTGTATAAAGGGCCTGGTTCAATTCACTTTCTTAGATAGTAAGAATGACCATAGTTGGACTATTGTGTACATTTGTCTGAAAGCTAAAACGTTCTTTATCTGTATCTCTATTTCACAGTTTAACTGTACTTTTGGTGCCACTGAAAAAAAAGGCAGCCTCATTCACATGTTTTAATCAGCAGGGTGTTCAACAGATTTGTTGCCTTGGTAATAAGGCTTCTTGCCAAAATCTACTCTTTACATGCATTGCTGCCTTTGCTCAAGCTCCCTGAGTATGTGATTACAATGGCTGTGCTAAAGACGCTACTGTGATTTTTAATTCGTCTAGGATGTTGGATGGGAAATTCTTTAAATAGTATTTAAATACACGAGTTTACATGAGTGCATTTAAGCTTGCATCAAAACATGGAGATCTTTCAGCCTGAGACTGTGGACCAGACCCGTTTTTGCCCAACACTGGCCTTAGTTATCCTTGAGACTGATCAATTCATGCGGACAGCAGTCACTCCATGTCTGTTGAGCCAAGATTTCCAGATGCCAGACCCAATCAACTCAGAGTTGAGTATTTGTGCAGTTTCTATGTATAGTACTCAGTACAGCCTGAACACACACCTGATCTGCCCTTAATTGGATGCAGTATCTGGAATGTCTGCAACGCTCCCACAGTTCTTTTACTCAAATTTAGCACAGCATCAGATCAAATGGAATAAGGGGGCAACAGGTCACAAATTACACATTTGAGGCAAATCAAATCAGCAAGGTTTCTACAGAGTAAGGATGGAACATAAAGTGGACATTTCCAAATGGGCTATTTCAGCAGCAGCCAGGCTTACTGCTAGACAAAGCTGTCCTTGTGTTCTGATCTCCAAACCCTAATTACAATAAATCACATCCACTAGCTCAGTGAGAGCTGGCATAAAAGAAGGACAGGCAGTGGCCACTTTATGGGACCACAGTAAAAAAAATCATGTGGGATAAAATGGCCATGGTGTGGCTATTTAGATTTTTAGTATTCCTCAGATCAGGAAGTCTAAAAGCCCTTTCAAGAGTAAAGCCTTGTCTTTTCAATAGTTCAGCTTTTTAAAAAGCATACAACCATGTATTTCACTAGTGCAGTGCATCTACAGCCCTTGTTAAAGATCTTAAAGTTTTATTATTTCTCTTTTATTTTTTCCTGGAGCAGGAATAAGTGCACCTGCAACAATTTTGTCCTTCTATTCCTCTTCAAAAGTGGTCATTAATGCATCTCAAGTATAGCAATCTTTTAGCTGTTTCAAAAATAAGGCAGTTTCAAATGCTGCCTTTCTGTTTTGTGCGCTTTTGTGACATGCATTAGTTACATAACTACTATTAGTTATGCACTGAAGATGCTCTTCTTATTTTCTTGATAGTATTATTATTATTATTATTATTATTATTATTATTATTATTATTATTGATGGTAATATTGTTGTTATTAATTATATATTTTCCTTTACGTTTTATAAGTTGCATGGTGGACCTTTCAAAGATCTCATTAGTTTGTACAACATTTCCCACAGATGCTTGATCGGACTGAGATCTGGGGAGTGTTCAGGCAAACACCTTCAAATCTGTCATGTTGCTAAAACCATTCCATTCAAGTTTTTCAGTGTGACAGGGTGCATTATTTTGCTGAAAGATACGACTATCATTAGAGCACATTTGCCAAGAAGGAGTGTACTTGCCACAGTGTTTATGTGGGTGGAATCCAGGTTTTCCCCAGCAGATCATTGTCCATAGCATCACACTGCCTCTGCTGGCTTGCCTTCTTCCTGTAGTGTAAAAAAAAATGTTCATCAGACCGTTCCACTTTCTTTCGTTGCTCAGTGCTCTATCTACTTCTCATGTGTACATGCTCAGACACTTTTGGCAGCATACAGGGATCGGCATGGACACTGTGACCAATCTGCTGCTCAGAATTCCCTCACGCAGCAAGCTTTGACGCATTGTATGTTCTGACAACTTTGGATCACATCCAGCATAAAAACTATTTTCAGCTAACCTTCCCTCTCGACACACATCAGTGCACCTTGGGTGCCCATGACCCTTTTACAGGTTCACTGGTTGTCCTTCCTTGGACCACTTTTGGAAGGTTCTAACCACTGCATACCATGAAGTCCCAACAAACTCTCCTCAAACCCATTCGACTAGCTATCACAAGTTGACCTTGCCCATTTTTTTACTAACAAGGCTTCAACTTGTGGACTTGCTTTTGTAAACAATTAATGTGAGTCTGCACTGTACAAGCCTTGCAGGTTAAATGAAAGGTATAGCATTGTTTTCACAATGAATGGACAATTAGAAATGATCCAAAATGTAGAAAAAATTATTATCTTTCGTTATAAGTGAGAGGTTTTTGGAGGTTTGTTTATTCAGGTCCAGTGTGTATCAGAAGGTTACCATTTCCAGAGCTCTCCTGGAGGAAGGCCAGTATTTACATTTGCCATCCAGTGCTGGTTTTAGATAAGCAATAATGCAGTTAATTAAATCAGGAGCCACTGGTTTCATTTAAAGGCATATGATCTGAGTTAGACATGCACTTCAAACAACAAGAATAACAAACATATTGTTACACAAATCGGGGGCAGCTGGTGGCCTAGTGGTTAGGGAGTTCACCCTGCGATCAGAAAGTTGTGGGTTCAAGACCGCTAGGCACCTCTGAGGTACCCACACGCTGCTCCCTGGACGCTGTGTTTCTGGTTGCCCGCTGCTTCACTTAGTGAATGGGTTAAATGTAGAGGTTAAATTTCGTGCTGTGACGTGTTCACGTGTGACAGAATGGTCACTTTCATACTTAATATATTTACTCAGGACATCCACTCCAAAACTCGGTAATATCAGCCAATTACTGAGTTTTGGAGTGACTGTTCTGTCTTCCAGTTTGTTTTTGGTGCTGAAAAATGAGTGAAGCAGAGTAGAGCATTCAGGCTTTGTTGAAAAACCCCAAATATCCAGCAGACGCAAGTCATACTGTCTG
Organism: Brachypetersius altus; assembly: GCA_037974465.1. Classification (NCBI taxonomy): domain Eukaryota; kingdom Metazoa; phylum Chordata; class Actinopteri; order Characiformes; family Alestidae; genus Brachypetersius; species Brachypetersius altus. The sequence goes on from JBBPDB010000083.1 coordinate 15,400,019, forward strand.
AACATGTTGGCTGAACAGCGCCTGATAAGGATGGACGCTAGCTTTGGGGCTCACTGTTTCTCCCTGAACTCCACAATGTTGGTCGTGGTTTGGGGCATGGTCTCTTGCACGCAAGAGAAGACAATGTTCTTCCAAGTCCAGCTCTAGCTATGAAAAACCCAGGAAGTGGAACATGAAAGCCCCTCAGAACCAGTGGCCCTTATTCCCTTTGATTTCCCATCAGACATGCAGACCACAGCATAAAGCTGAAGGCACAGAGAAATGGAAGAAAGGGCAAAAACCAAGCAGGAATGCTGAGTGGAACAGGGATATAGTGCAGAGGAATGCAGAGATAGCGAATAACAAAACTAGCGAAGGAAAGAGAAGTGATTTAAGGAAGAGATGGCATGAATAATCAATTGTTTGGGGAGAGAGAAGTCAAAACTTGGAAATGAGTTGAGACCACTGTAGACCTGCAATGATGAGTCAGTTCAAATTATTGACTCAAATCTACCTTCTTAGTGAAAATCAATGACTTGTTAGCAGTTTGCATGATCTGCATGATGATTGTGAAAGAAGTCTTCACATCTCTGAAATTGTTGTTCAATTACCAGATTGGGTATTTTAGTATTAAATAAATAATTGTTAGATAAAAAATGGTTGATTATCTGATTACTAGTATAATCAATGGCAACATCCCTAGGCTATTGATAGACTATGCAAAAAAACTGCTTCCTGACCTAAAAGGATAATATAACAGTAATATAACAAGACATGAAATAGGAAGTTATGCAATGGAATGAGAGCAACAAGTCTATCTAAGCTGGCTCTTCAAGCCTGGGCAGGGCCCATTAACAGCTGAAGTTGGTTGACTATCCATTCCTGGAGGCGTCGTGTGTCAGCTACTGGAGTTTTAATTATTTTAATGAGGCAACGGTTCTGGCAGTGGAAGATAATTAACAGACTCCTCAGAGTCAGGGCATCATTGCCTCACACTTAGGGACTCTTTCTGCCTGTTAAGAATGTCTGTGTCAGTCATGTGATCTAATGCGGTTACACTATTTCTGTGTTTTTATTGGATGACTTTGTAATGGATAGTAGCTTTAAAGATGCATAACTTAGCTTGAACTTTCAGCAAATAGCTACTAAGCTCTAATTTCAAGCCGTGTATGGAACCCCATCAGGTAAGACCTGTAAACTTCAATGCAGGGTAAGTGTCTTAAGTATTTGGCCGTCTATGTTCATGTTTTCCGGTTTCCTGAAAAGTTGTAATGATGATTGTATTTACTGCCATATTCCATATTGGATGGGCGGGCTAAAAAAACAGTAGCTCATACACCTTTGAAAGCCGCATTCAATTACTAAAGGATTCTGTAAACCGGCACTATACAAAATATAAAATATCTAACATAAATGGTTGTTACATGTTCCAACTAGTCAGTGGTGAAAATGTATGTAATTACATGTAAATGTAATTTCCCCTTTGAAGAAATACTAAATCATAATAAAGTCCTGCATTTTTACAATTCCTTTGTAAAAACAGTGTATTACTAATGTCGGGTTTTAATATACAGTGTGGTATCACACCATAATATTACATTTGCCGGCATGATCTGCTATTAAATATTGATATCAGATATTTTATTGTCTGTAAAACATGTTTTCATATCCTGTAAAACATCAAGGCTGCATTATCACCTCTACCTTGCATTAGTTTCTCCTACCTTTGATGTGTGCTGTCCATTACTGCTTACCTAATAATTGCCAAGCTCTAACTAACTGGGTAGCAAATAAAGCATAACAGATTACTCTCATTCTAACTTATGTGAGTTGAAAAAATGAATTAAACTTCTTCTGCCTTTTCCTTTTAGCCTTTGGTGCATCTTGTGGACCAGAGAAAGATAATGAAATGATAGGAAAATGCAGTAGTGCAAGAGAAGGCCCACAAACACAAAGCTCACACCGTAGCATTGCGATAATGCTAAATCAATCTAAATGCCACGGGCTGCTATTGACATTAGCTGGCAGTATTGTTTCAAACCTTAAATTTGTTGAAAGCTTCAGAAGCCCTTTAACAGGCTTTTTAATTTCTTCTCTGAAGGGTGACTGCGATTGGCTGGATAGCTGTTCAGTCAGTCTAACTTGACCTGAAGTGAATCAGCTGCATCTTAACCAAATCACATTACTCACTACCTGCTGATGGTGCTTTTGTTTGTAGATCCACAGAAATCCAAAATAATATTCTATAAACCAAAGTAAATGAACCATGCTGATGCCAAAAATACACCCATATTTTGATGTCTTTTGTTCTTTAAAGTAGAGGGAGGCCTATGTCCAACTGGGCCATTAATACCTGCCATCCCTGTATGAAACCGCTGCCCTGCATGCTCCATGCAGCTGATGTAAAGGCTAAAGTATTGTTTTGTGGGCGAGGTGCCATAGCAGGGGATAATGACTAGTGTTTAAAAGGAGATTCTCCCACACCTTATAATAATTTTAGGTGCAGCCCACCAAAAACGTTTTTGGACAAACACGGATCTATAAGTGTTTCAGGAAAAGCAATAGGGGAGCTCTGTACCACATGCACACTCTTTTTCTGTTTGCGCTGGCAAGTGCTTTCTGTATGGATGCCATTTGCCCCACTCAGTCCACAACCATCCTGTTCATAATGTTTATTCATTTTACTAAATGAATTAGCCAATAGCCAATATGGCTGACATCAGTGTTGGGTAATGCCTCGTGTCTCAGGTCAAACTGAGGAGGTCGATTTCTAGTGCACTTTTTTGACAGAGTTTGGTGTTTTTCTAATTTGAAGATTCTATGGTATTTAAACCATGTTATGGTAAAGACATCCTAACAATTAAGGTTCCATCTAACCCTCATCCTGTCCCCAAATTTGACCTTAATCTCAACCCTACATCTAAACTGAACTCTTACCGTGGTCCTATCCCAGGCTTTAACCTCAATACAAAGTCTAAAGCTTACCCTCGTCCTGGTCCTTACCCTAACCTTGGCTGAAATCCTAACCCTAACACTGTTGGGAGTTGATTTACTCCATAATGAAAAACTGTATGTACAAAAGAAGGTGTGATTTTCACAGATGAGTGCTACAGATGTGACAGGCTTTCTTTAAAGAACCATCCGTTGGTAGGTTTTTGAGAAATGCCAAAGAACCATTTATATTTCAGAATGGAGCTGTAAAATACATGAAGCCAGGGCAAGAAGGAAACGAGTGGAATGCAGCAGCTGAGGCATTTTGTTTGGGTTTCATTGTGCTGCGGATTGCAGTTTTTCTCCTGAGAGCTGTTCCAGAATGGCTTATGATTGAAAACAAAATGTTGTGCTTGGTCTCAGTGGCACACACTTATAAAAAAGTGATGCTTGTCAGCAAACGTGTTGTCTCTGCCGGAGCACCATTGGCAATACCTCGTGCTCGTGTCCAAATGTTCTGGAATGAATCACACTGTGATTCTGTGTCCTCCCAGATTGTGGATGGGCGTCTAATGGATAAAAAGACATAACATAACAGGTCCCTGTCTGTTCTTGCTAATTTTGATTATTTTCCAGAACCAAACAATGCAAGCTGCATAGGGCTAGGCTGCGTGCACTTCGTCAAAGGATCAACCTCCAAAACTGTTTGTGAAAGCAGAAAATAACAAGAAAACAGTCATTTGACTCCTTAAATCTGAGCCATCCCCTTAAATTGTATCAGGGGAGCTTTAGGCAGCCAGTATTCAACCAGTATAAATTACCTGGTTGCAGTACAAGTACCAATATGTCTAAAGATCCAACAGCTCCATCAGTGGTGACTCCTCTCCACTTTGGCTTGTGTCCTGTGCTAGTTGGAGCTGGCAGAAGCATGACCAGCAATTTATTCCACTCATTTCATAGCTGTTGATCTCTTGTTGATATGAATTAATCAAGCTCCGAATTCATTTGTCTGGCAGTTTATTACATTGATCAAGACCTGAAACAGTTGACGTGTCATGATTGAACCATAAATACTGTTATGATATTCAAACAGGGCCGTATACCACTCAACCCTAGAACCGAACACTTTATAAAAGACCTGCAAGTTTAGAAGAAGAGCTGAAAGTGATGATTAAGGACTAATTCCAGCAGAACTGTCTGTGAAATGATCATACATTCTCTCTCACTTTATTGCAGCTAAAGACATGAAGACTTTCTGTAGGTTTAACCTATTTTCAAAAGATCAAAAGATTTATTGGCAGCTTGCTGATAATACTTTTCCTAATTCTTATTTTACAGTAAGAAACAAAGAAGGATCCATAAAAGAAGCCAGTTGCATACATTTCTGGCACGCATTATTTTTTATGTATCATTGCCATGTCTTCAAAAAAAAAAAAAGAGGGCAACATATTCCTAACTTTTATTGATAATATGAAGAGCTATATTTCAAAGCAATTTTAGAGCATTTAGGCCTAGTGGTTAGGGCCCTGCGACCAGAAAGTCCGGGTTCGATTCCCAAGACCGCTAGGCACCACTGAGGTACCCTGAGCAAGGTACCGTC
>JBBPDB010000083.1:15412561-15424821 GCA_037974465.1 Brachypetersius altus
GAAGAATTTCGTGCTGTTCACACTGTGTGCTGTGGTGTGTTCACGTATGACAAATGGTCACTTTCACTTTCACTTGTCCATTAGGTCAATATAAAAGCAAGAACAGAAGAGCTGCTATTCATTAGCAGCCTGAGACCATCCGAACAGGGAATGGTCAGACTGTATTAGGAAGAACAGTCTGCCCAGCTTCATACAGAAGGATATCATCAAAGAGTTGCAATACATCAACAATATAAAGGTGAAAGCATCAGAGACACAGATCTGGTAAAAACATGGTCATATTTTGCTATATGTGAGTCATTTGCAATGACTTTCAAAATCACCAGATTGACTCAGCAGTCTAAAAAGCTACAGACTCTGATAACCTCAGATAGCTCTCTGTACTTGCTTGAACAGCAGGGCTGTGGGCTGTACAAGAACATAGGTAAGATCATCCGATTGGACTGTAGGGTTTGTAACATTTCTGAAATGAAAATCCTTCTTCAGAGGTCTCAGCCACTTGTGTGGTAACGTTAGCTGTGGATAGTTGGCTCAACAGCACTTTGCCATGAGAGAGATTTCCTCATAAAATGAAAGAGTCATCTAAGGGGGGAAAGTATACCCTCCCTTCTCCAATCTCTACGTTTAAAGCTGTTACTGATGGAGGAGAACTTTCACCATGTGTGCAACAACAAACATAGCGATGAATTATATGTTGTTATTGTAATAAATAGCATCGCAATATGTTCCTGACTTTTATCGTAGATGAGTGGCCTACTCAGCCTAAGGCCAGGCCACTCTGTTCCTGAACAAATCTCAGTTTGCAAGGTTTAAGATGGGGCTGAGAATGGAAAAAAAATGCCTACAGGGTAGATAAACAAAATTAACATTAAAAACATCAAACTGCCACAAATAATTCAGGCGCCACATGGGAAAAGCCAGCAGTGAATGGCTGCTTATAAGGCTTCCCATTATTAGCTGCTGTTATATCCTTATTTCAAATCTGAGTCTGTTATATCCTTATTTCAAAATCTGTTAGATCCTTATTTCAAAATCTGTTAGATCCTTATTTCAAATCTAGTGCAAAAAAATAAACATCAGTTTTAGTCTATGAGAGAATGGGCAAAAGTTTTGGCACCTCAGGTGGCAAATTAATCGGAACTGGAAACTGGTGGGAAATGAAATTGGGTTGTTGATGTCTTTTACAGGGTGCAGACTTAAATACGGTGTTTCTCTGGGACAAATAAACTACTATACTTTTATGAGACCATCTTAGGTAAAATAAGAAAAAGGCTCAGCTTTGTAAGGAAAATATAAAGAGAATTGGAATCAAGGTTTCAGTATCAGAACAGTAAGCTGCCTTTCCACTAGTCCACTTTTCCACTTATCCTAACAGAAAAATACTGCACAGTAAACCAGGAGGTATAATCGTATGGCCCGTGGCGGGAAGCTTTTCCAAGGGCATGGTTCTTTCACCTGCCTTTGTTTCCCCTCTCCCTTGCGCTCTCTCCTTCTCCGTCTAATCGCCTGCAGATGTTCTATTCATTTTGAAAAGCAGGGGGCGTGGGTGGAAGTGTTCTACTTCCCAGCGCGCTTATCCTAAATACACAAGAACAGGCACGTGCGCCCAGTTCACAGACACAAACTCTCTGTGAGTAGGAGGGCGATATGATGTACTCCACGATTGTAGATGACTGCCTCATGCTGTTAAGGTTTTGCCAGTCAATTCTTTTTTTATTATCGCAGATGTGACAAATGGAGTTATTTCTGAGGCCTTACTTGAGCCACGGCTCTCACGTTAGGAGAAACGCCATTAGCAATATCCATAGCTTGCACAGGTTGGAAAGATCTTTTCTCAGAAGTAGGAGGTCATTATTAAATACTGAAACAAATGTATAGTAGCCATCAGCTTTGATTTCTCGCTACGATACTCAAAGATTTTGTTGCTTAGCTACCTGGGATGAAGTGTTTTCCTTGGCTAGAATTTTTTTGATGATCTGTGTTCCAAGTGTTCCTTTGATCAGTGTTTAGGTGACACTCATCATCTACCAGGAAAACACTTCAGTATGTATTAATGCCCAATTATTGTTAATTTCAGCAACTGGTTAGAAGTTTTACAATAAAAATGGAAGTGTTTTAGTGTTTTGCCTGATTTTCTTGGAGAAAGTAAGAAAAGTGTCACTTATACATACAACTGTTTATTGAATGTGACACATGATACATAGTCTTATCAGTGTTCCAGCAAAAAAGAAAAATCGTTTGAAATGATTGATGAGGCTGTCGAGGTCTGATCGCTAGTGATGTCATATCCAAGATGGTACAGCTGGCTTTGTTCTTTCTGGATGCCCCTCCCTCTCCCTTCATTACCTGGCTGTTAGCTAACATAACAGAATTGGCAGTTAGGAAGCGAGTGCTTACCGTCCCTCTCCCCATGTTGATGTTATTGATGGGGGAGTCCTAGCTAGAGCGCTAGCATAACTTAAATGAGGAACTAAATGGAAAAATATTAAAAAGGCTGAAATACAGTACTGTCCCAGCAAGAGCCCAGTCATCCCAGCACCATTTTAAAACTCGCATCTTGCCTTTTGTCTTCTTTTCTGACCCCCCCCCCCCCCTTCCTTTTATCTAGCTCTCCAAAAGAAAATAGCACTGCTTCTTCTTTCACCACTCCAGCCGTGCTGTGGTGTACACTGTCCAGCAGTGATTGATGGTGATTGGTAGACAGGGTCAAGGGGGCATTAGAGACATAAGCAATCTCAGCCAAGAAGAGGTTGTGTCCTGCTCCTCACCTGTCCGAAATAGGGCCTGAGGAACCTTCAGGAAAAAAAAACTGAAAAAGCAAAATGTCAAATTCAAAGTATTCTCCAGGAGACAGAGACAGAGAGGGCAATTTGGGCTTTTCTTTACCATGTAATTTTTTTCTCTCTCTGGCTCTCGAATCATCTCAGAGATGAAGTGCAAGCGCCTTGTGATGCCAGACAATCGATAGATGGTGGACACTGGGGATACAGGTCAGTCCTACCTCAGAGTGAGAATGATGGAGGGGATATAAGACTTTTTCTGGCCTGCTTCTGACTATAACAACTGGGGCTCATCAAACTTTGCTCACTGAGTCCATTGACATTTTGGGGAACAGTTTACTTATATAGAGCTGACCTCTCCAATAAGAATATTATGGAGAAGCAATTTCTTCTGACAGCCTGCAGTGAGGGTACTTTGAAGTCTTCTCAGGTCCACTGCACACATTTGTTTATATATATATATGCATGGGGGCAAATACAGATATGTTTGCATCAGTGAACATCAAGTGCGCTGGACGAGGTCTGCATGGGTATGAAACTGAAACCTTAATCCGAAGCGAACATTTGCAGTGATGACACACTTACATTGCAGACATGGTTTTGCAGAGCTTCACTAAATGTTTGAGTTGAGCTGCTGTGATAAATTGGTCTTTCACACGTCGGTAAAACACTCAAAGCGTCTTCTATCAGTATGTTTTTGAGGATCGTACGACACCAGAAATGTGATAAAACAGAATCAGAAACTTGTCAAAGCAGTGTGCCGCGAGGAGCCAACCGCTCATTCTGTCTTTGGTCTTACGTCAGGGCTTAATTTGGTCTTACCTGTTCAGAGGAGGCCTCAGTTCTCTTTACCAGAGATGTGCAGCAGTGGTCATGCAAGCTCTCATGAACCAGATCTGAACCTAAAGTCCATTTCAAGTATTACGGTACCTCCAGGGTTTGACGCCAGGTCATAAACTTGTGTGTGTGGAGTTTGTATGTTTTCCTCATTGTGGTGTGGGTTTCCTCCAGGGTCTCCGGTTTCTCCCACAGTCCAAAGTCTAAATTGGCTGTAGGTGTGTGTGTGTGTGACTGGTGTGGGAGTGTGTGCGCCCTGTGGTGGGCTGGCACCCCAGCCCAGGGTGAGTTCCTGCCTCGCGACTGTAGACCCCAGGATAGGCTCCGCGACCCTAGTAAGGATTAAGAAAATGAATGAATGAATGAATGAATGAATGAATGAATGAATAAATGAATAAATGAATAAATGAATGAATGAATGAATGAATAAATGAATGAATGAATGAATGAATGAATGAATGACATATCCTTGGTCTGCCCAGAGTTTAAGAGGATGGTAATATATTCTGCCAGGGTCACTACATACAAAAGGGTGTTATTTTATCTCCATCTATAGAATGCAACCAAATAAAGAACTGCCAACTGAGCATTGTTGGTTGCTGTTAGACTGTTTTAACTGGAATTTCCCTAACCTTTCTGGAACTGGACTATATTCTACCTGTTAGAGAAGGATGATAAGGTAAGCAGATAGCCAACATATGAACAGGTTAACAGTATTTACAAACAGGCTTAAAATACAGATGTTTACAGTGAAACTGCATTAAGAATAAAGAATGTTAGTTGCTTCCCTGCTTCTCTGCTTCCCATGTCAAGCATGGGCCCTGCGACGACTGATAGACATTAGGCATTGCTATGTAATGCTATGTGCAGAGCTTATAGATCTTATAGGTCTCAATATAAACAAAAAGATTATTGAGATTATTGAAATATCTCGCGTTTAATTTTTACACACTGTTACTCCCATGAGATTGAGCTAGACTTTTGCTTTACACAGAAATCACAAGATGGCTCATGAAGGCTGAAATAGGCTCTCTCAGGCAGGAAGAACACAACTATGATGGACATTTCTCAATGCAGCATAAAAATAATGATTGTTATGCTGCATTGTACATAGGCCACAAAGAAATCTGAATGTAATCCTATGTCGGTCGAGTATTTGCCTCTGGAGTGCACTCCAAAAAAACAACCCAATGGTTCAGTGCATGCTTTTGTGGCGATGTAGATCCAGCCCTAAATATACATCAAATATACATCATCGCCATCATGTCTTCTTGAGTCTGCAGACACTCGAGCAGCGAGCAAACCCGGCCGATTTTTTTGATCATGTTAATTTGACAGATTAATTAATCAGGTTCTCACTCCAGCTCCATAGATGCATGTCCACCTCCTTATTTCCTCTTGTCAAGAGCTTCCCCCTCCTTTTCAATTACTGGAACTGATGGAAAGCCAGCAGATAAGTAGTTTCAGTTTATTGTGCCTCCATTACCGCCCTACTCAAAATTTAATCAGTCTGATTCCTGTTCATGCTGTGTTTTCATAGTCCTCAAATAATGCATTAATTATTAATCAATGGTGACCTCTTGACATATCACGCTTGTTCATCAGATGTATAACGAGCTTGACGGACACGTCCTGTTCTCTGTTTACCGAAGAGCGCGAGGGTTCATTTGGCAGCAGGAAGACACTGTAATGAGTTTAGAAAAAAAAGAATAGGTTTGTTTCACATAGAACGCATTGCTTTAAAACTGTGAGTTTTACTGCAGCCCACACATCAGCTCCATAAATTCTCAGAAGTTGTAAGAAAAAACCTGATTTATGTTGTGTTGTGAGACAGTGTTATTGTTTCCGTGAGGTTGTAGCACTTTTTGGTGCCTGGATTCCCAGCGGTTTAATGAAGAAATCAGGTGAAGTAATGGTTTCCTCTCAGATTTTTCTATCTAAAAGTATCAGAATATTTATTGCTTCGAGCAAGAATCACATTAGCCATGTTTCCAGTGTTTTCTTTTTAATAAAACATGTAAACAAGTTGCCTTGACAGTGTTATAATAGGCTCTTCCGTTTCCGTTTTGATTTTTTATTCATAGGCTTCACAGGGAATAGGCAGGCTGTTGCATACCTGGCAACAAGGACAAGGAGTCAACCGGCTGTAAAATATTTGTGCAGTGCTTCCACTGAGGGATAAGTAAATACTGTCCTTCCAGCTGTTTTCAGTTTGCTTATGGACACAAAGCTACACTTTTGGCATCAGGAGACCAAGCAAAGAAAGTCCCACAAAGATCCTCATGAGAATTCAACTCTCCTGTTTCACTACAGTAATTTAAACTCTCAGGGATACTGTGTTCAGGCCTTCGCAGTCTAAAGCATGCTCTCTGTACAGAAAAGTCATATGCAAAAGTTTGGACAGCCCTGGTCTAAGGATAGGCTTTATTTAGCTTCAAATTGGAAATAAGCAAACATTCTGTACAGCTGGCACATTTCTTATACTTTTATTTTTTATTTATCATTCTGAAAATAAATAAAATGAATAAAATAAGTCAAATAATACAGAAATAAAATATGCCTAAGAAAAACCTTTTTATATTAGATTGTTTTAGAAGGGAAAAGATAAACCTTTATTTGTTCAAAAAGTGGGAAATTTTCATAGAAAGAAAACATTTAAGTAAATAGAATCTCTATTATTCTCCAAAATGCCTAGAAAATTACTTTTTTAAGTTTGTATAGAGTAAACATCTAATAATTTTGTGCCTGTATAAGACACATACAAATCAAGACTTTGTTATTTTATGTACCAAAAATGCCTTTCCACCTCGACATCTCTTTATTGCCTAATAAAAATCTGATCTGTGTAAATGAGCTCTGTTCTGTTTGGCTGCCCTGTATTGTGTCTCATGCAAAAAACAGTCCAGAAACACAGGAAATTAGATGGTGTTATGACAGCATTTCATATAATGAATGAGTTTATCTGTTATGTGCAAAAATATAGGCACACAAACCAAACATGCTCTCGGAATTTTGTGTCAAAACCACTTTTGGCCATTTGTTTAAAAACACTCCTTATATGAGGGCAACTGCAGAAACAGGCACTCGTTTGGACATAATTTGATTGAGAGGCAATTTTACCAGCATCTGGGGGATTCTGAAATTGCTGTAATTGGATTCATAAACCCCAGAATTGAATATGATTCACCGTTAAACACCTGAAACACTTAAATACCATTCCAACAGCGGAACATAGAAAATTGATCTGTTCAGTAAATTAGTTTTCTTCAGTATTCAGTTGCTGCACTTTGTATATGCTGGTCTGTTTTGGTCATTAAGGCTGAGTCTGCACAGAAAAACAGCAAAGCTAGGCTGCTCCAGGTAAACTGCTGCTGAAGACGCACAACAAAAAACGAAATATTAGTACGTGAAATGATTTCATCAAGAGAAGATTATATTGAACAAAGCTAAACAGCGGAAGGTCCTGTGTTTCATTCCCAGCCAGGGTGGCTAAAGGTTCTCTCTGTGCCGAGTGTGCATGTGCTCCTGTGTTTGTGTGGATGAGACCGCATGTCAGGTGAGTGAGTGCTTGTACATGTGATTCTCTGTCTTTCATCCTGTAACCACTGGGAGAGTCTCCCAGGCCCCATACATTGGCGGTTAGGGATAAGTAGCTCTGAAAAATTTATGTGGACTGTTGCTGGTTCAAGTCCAAATAAAACAAGCTATGGTGTCAGCATAGTTCAGCAGTACTCCTTCAAGGTTCATTAAGTGTGTTAATGTAGTCCTACCATGATACTTAATTTTATGAAAGCCACACAGTGTAGCCGTTACTATCCTACTTTTTAATCATCTTCACTGTGCTGGGAGGTGTGTTCTGACCTTGGTTGTGAGGGGATGGATAGTGGAGCATTGTGGCTTGAGTCAGATGGGATGAGAGCCTTTGGGTTTCTTGACATTTGTGTCGGCAGAGAGAGAGAGAGAGAGAGAGAGAGAGAGAAATGGGGAAAGGGGCATCCATCTACAAAGTCCCTTCATAACCTAGGTACATAGCTGGAGGGGAAGAGGTGACAGAGATGGAGGGCGCTGCTCACTGGCCCGTGTCTTCACCTCCCTCTCTGTCCTCTTCCTCCCCAACCACACCTAACCCCCTTATTGTCCCATCGCATGCATTTCACCTGCCGCTGGCTCTTTTAACACTTGAAACTTTTTGAGCGTTTTGAGATTGTCTGTTTCATAACAGTTTTAATGAACTATGGGTAACCTGATGGGTTTTTTCTTAGAAGCACTCTATTGGCACAATGCTAGAAAAATGCCAAGAGCAGTCTCCAAGGTCACTTTTAAAGTTTCACACACTTCTACAGGGCTTGAGAAGCATTTACTTCTTGTGCCAAATCAGCCACCATGCATTATAAAACTGATGGACTGCATGAGGAATTTGAAATGATTCACTCTTGAACACTCATGTTCCTCACGCCGGATATATCCTCTTGCTGAAGTGATGCAGAGCCACTTTAGCTTCCCTAAAGAATCTTTTAATGGATTTTTTTAAGTGACCGTTTTTGCAAATAAGATGGGTGAGTGTGAAGGACCTTTTTAAAGTTTAAAGAAAACTCTATATAATATGGTTGTGGTTTCCCTAAAAATCTACACCCAAGCCAACCATCGAGGGACTTTCTTAAGAGAGTAGAACACTCTGTTTATGATGTCAGTGTTCCGAGGTGTCCAGGATCATTATGCAAACTCGTGCCCTTTGATAGCCCTTTAATCCCTGATGTGTGATTGCACACTGCACTGTAGTAGGGCAGAGGTTTTTCTCTGGCATTCACACTCTCCCCCTCAGGCCTGCTGGTGTCCGCACATTTCCTGCCCCGAGTTGCTCGTGTGTAGGGTGGAATAATGATGCCTGAGGTTTGCTCTGCACCATAGATGGGGGCAAATACATCTCAGTGGCGCCTGTAGCCAATTTAGAGTGAACTTTGTAATTGTCTCTCATACTTTCTGCTGGACAGATGGCCCCCAATGAGATGAAATGATTCACGATTCCATTGCTATACATATATAATATACAGTGGTGGACCGTGCCTATTAGAGCTAGGCCTTCAGTTTGGACCATTAATATCAAACACAGTTAAAAGAGGAGAAAAAATACACCTCTATTATAATGGTGTTTTCTACTAATGGGTTTCAAGCAGTGTGTTGTCACCGTGCAAATGGCTTTACACGCTGAGATTTTTTAGCCCTTCTAGAATACCACGGACACTAGCTTGTTTCAGACAAATTAACGACAAATTTTAAGAGTCCCATCGGACAGAAACCCACTGGTTAGGCTGCTGCTCATAGTCATGTGTCTAAGACTTCTAGAAAACCTACAGCGACATTTTTCCACCCACTGCAGTTTGTATACGGTGGTAGATAGTCTGACAAGTCAGGCCTTCAATCCAGCTTAATCAATAACAGAGCTCACTTAGCTATAGCCAACTAAGTATTACATAGAAAAAAAACTGAATGGGAAATAAAAACATACTGGAAATAAAAGAACTACAGTACAGTACAGTACTTGTCAGGTTTGAGTATGAATTACGATTATATTGAATTAAAATCATTTTTTTTAGTTCCCAGAAATAATATGACCTTCTATGAAGGTCTAGAAGACCCTCAGAGAACAGAATAAATGGTGAGAAATTAACCTAAAATATAATCATTACAATCAATTATAATTATTTTGATTATTTTTAGGATTTAATTTGATGAGCAATGTTCAAAGCCTTTGTAAAATGCCTTATTTAGCCCTCCAGGTTGTTAAAACCACTGTGCTATTAATGGAAATGTGTGTAATGCTTGACATTTCTTGGGGGACCAATAATGTGTTGTGATTACTATCCATAAAATGACATAATTTACAGAATATTTGTTATAAATTGTCATACTACGTTGTAACACACATCTCTATAGAGTATCTAAAACAACATTTTATGCAACACAAATATGCAGAAACAGTTCTATAGTCGTGCAAAGCTAAGGACAAAATACACTGATTGCTACTGCCAATGCAGTCACTAATGGAAAACTCCAAATGGCTTTTTATTTGTTTTTTTGCACTTTGCTCATGACTAATGCTGCATTTGGGTGCTTATCAAAAGGTTGAGCATACTTCATGATATACGCATCAAAATGACTTCACTCTGTGTGCCAACTGAAAGGCACACCACACTGAAAAGAGATTACATCGCCTGCTTTTTCCTCACTGTATGCATTACAATATATGCAAAGGATGCATAAAAGACATTAGCATATTCACTATTCTGTTATTCACTGGACGACATTTTAATGTATTTATAAGACTGCTGACAAGAATAGAAACCCCTGATTTAATATCCTGAGTTTCCCTGCAGCACACCTGCAGCCTGTTGACAAAGAGAAGTCACCTGCGACAATCATACAGGAGCAAAGAAGCTCCAAGTCCATGTCAAGTTCGAAAGCGCTTGTTCTAGAATGATTTGGCAGATCTGCTAACAAAGCTTCCAAAAACGTACTCTCTTCAACAACATCTATTAACTCTTTCAAGATGGCCCAAAAAATAGCGTTCTAAAGCTGGCGTAACACTGAGGATGTACTTGACCCAAGCATGCTTCAATTGCATTGTGCATGCGTATTGAGAGCACTAGCCACAGAATTAGAATGGAGAACTAGAATGGACCTGTTTTGTTTAACAAGCACTAAGATATCATTTCAGTCTAGAGGAAAGATGCAGTGTTTGCTGGAAATTTGGGCAAGATTGTACAGTAACAACTTGATACTACACCGAAGAAAACATTGCTATTTAATAAAACATTGCATATGGTCGTGCGTATCAAAGAACTTCTCAACAACATGGTGATGATGTGGGTTCAGTAACTGAAGGCTCTGGAATCTCTATGTTTGATGTAAGGATGGGGTCGATGCTGGGGCAGGGAAGGGGTCATAATCCTGGTGGTGGCCTAGTGGGTGGGATACCTGCCTCTGGACCAAGAGGGCATGGGTTCGACTCTTCCCTTTAACAAGGCACCACTCGGTTCCTGAGCAAGACCCTTAACCCCAAGTTTCAGGGAGACTGTCCCCTGTAGTTAGGGAATGGAAGTCGCTTTGTATAAAAACATCTGCTAGATGCTATATAGGTAATCGTGCTTGGACTTGTGAGTGAGTGTGCCAATTTTGCCACTGGACTTCGGTTAGGCTATGATTAATGTATTCATTTTTGCTTTGAAAAGAGTAAGTTTGAACGTATGAATCAGAATACACAAATCACATCTTTGCAGGCTGAACTGGTCAAGTAGATTGTAGTAAATGTTGAAGGCAAGTGTTCTGCTCCTCTGACCTTCTCTTTTGTTTGGCAAAAATGACAAAAACAACAAAAAAGAACATGGACATGGTCTGTAAACATGGACATGGTCTGACAGTCACAGACTGTCAATAGCCCCACTTCAAAAACTGCTTGTTCATACTGCTCCTTGTTAAAATAGCACATTAATGCGTTGTCGGAACACACCTACCAGAGGCCTGAGTATCATGTTGTCCTTTCTGCATCTCAGTACAGAGAGGCTTCACGTGCACTTGATGAGGAAAATGAATGGAGACAGACAGCACATGACAGAAAAAAACAGCATGGCTAAATACTTGCTAGTGCTGCCGAAGCTTTCATTTACATCAGAGGAATATCTCCTTCGATAGAGCAGCCTCCTGCCAAGGTGCCATTAAAACACACGCGAACACACACGTGCATGAAGAATCTTGCCAGCCGTCCACCTGCACACAAACACCAACGGGTAATTATGTTTAGCTAGCTGAGCCTGCCGGCCTGATTCTGCCACATCTGCACTCACACGCTTCAGATGTGTGACAACACTGCATGGATTGTGCTGAAAAGACACACATGACTTTCCCCTTTCAGTACCTTTCTAATCGGCTGAGAAGTGTTTGGACGTTTGCACTGGCAGTACAGCATAAAACATACTCACAGTTAGAGCCAACTGTGAATACAATATTTTAAAGGGGCCCTATTATGCAAAACTTTAAGGGTCTATGGGCTATACAAACCATGTTCATGAAGTTATATTCACAAAATCACTTTCACATAAAAATATATCGCCAGCTTTATTCTTCACAGTCTTGGTCCCTTTCAAAACGCCTCGTTTGGACGGGTGGCCCCACCTATTAGACTGTTGCTTGTCACCATTTCAGCGGCCATCTTGGGTATTTGCAGCTCCCAAATTAAAATAATTATTTTTGTTTGCGGTTGGACCCAATTCAAAGCAAAGACCCTGAAGTTTCAGGAATCAGAGAAAACAAAATCTATAATCTCGTTCAAACAGCAACACAGGATGAAATACTGGATTGTATACATGCTTGTATTTTATGTATGCTGAATTCAGACGCGACTGACCACTGCAGTGGCAAAAACTTGCTCCATCCAGCTGACCAATACTCGCTCAAAACACAATAAAACAACCTCCGTTATTAGTTAAGACAAATAAATGGGCATGAAAATACACTGATCACTGTGTAAAATGTATGTTTTGTTCCCGTGAACATATGCAATACAGCACGTTCTGCTGCACCCCAACACCAGATTAGTTGAAGATCCGCCATTTTGTCTGCTAGTTTTACGAGCACAGATACTCGAGC
>JBBPDB010000083.1:15424921-15435376 GCA_037974465.1 Brachypetersius altus
ATGTGATTGGTTGATTAGATAATTGCATTAATGAGAAATTGAACAGGTGTTCCTAATAATCCTTTAGGTGAGTGTATCTACTTGTCCTTATCTATTCCCAACATTTAAAAAAATGTTCATCAGGGCATTTGCACAGTGTCAGTTTGTATCTTAACAAAAAGCCAAGGTCACTATACTGATTTTTTCCTAAGCATTAGATAAGGCTAAGACTGGATAGCATTCATATTTTAATACCACCATACTGTCTTGAAGTCACACCACAGGATAAGGTATTTGGCAGCCGGATTTGGGGATGCGCCAGTGTTTTTGTTTACATCCACCACACCCGTTTTCCTTTAACCTAATGATGCTTTGTCCCTGGGGGTGGGAAGTATTAGGAATCATGCAGTTCGTATTTATATATACCGAGGTCTACCTTCATACTGTGCAAACCCAATTAAGATAAACACGTATCCCTATTTTGGTTGCAGATCACTTTAATTTCATTTTGAACTCAGTTTAATACATTACCCTTAAAGAAAATGTAAATATAAACCCAGAGGTTTAAATACTGAAAAGTCAGGAACCAGAGAGAGACGGAGAGAGAGATGATCCGCACGCTCCGGAAAAGTCACGAACAACAGAGAGAGGCACAGAGAGAGAAGCGCGAGAGAGAGAGCGACAGAGAGAATGAGACGGGCGCGAACGGGAAAAGTCACAAACGAGAGAGAGAGAGACAGACAGAGAGAGAGAGAGTAAATCCGGGATAAAATATCAAGGTGAAAGTCATCATAGCTTGCGTATAGACCCAGCTCCCAACCCAACTTTGTGAATAGATTAACGGCGATATTTTTTTATCGCGTGATAAGAGTCTCACATTAACGCAGCACGTTAACGCGGATAGCGGCCCACCACTACTATACAATATACAATATGTACAATATATGTATGTATATATTATGTGTGTGTGTGTGTGTGTGTGTGTGTGTGTGAGGTGATGATGGATGCGACATTCAAGCCAAGTTTCACTGTATGTTGATTGATAACAATGACCTTTATGTGCTGATGCTCTATGATGAACTTATCAATTATGTGGCATGCTGTGCAAGCACAACCTGCCGTGAAGCTTATGGTTATAGTAGTATAGTAATGGAAAACATACTATTTTTATATTTAATGGACATTAATGTAACACAAGTTTATAACAAAGTCATAACAAAGCTCAATTTACTGTTAACTATTCATTTAGTGTAAAGTTTTCAAATGACGTTTTTAAAAAAAAGCCTGCTGTTGGATGATTGCAAGTGCGATCTCTTTGAGTGGGTAGACCTCCTTTATTTTGCACGATGCTTCGCTGGTATCATTAAATTAGCAGTTACCTAGGGAATGGGTGAAGTTTACTATGACAAAAAAAAAAAAGACTACAAAAAAGACAAATATGATACAATATGATAAATACTCTTATTACAGTGTACTGTACTAGTAGTTACATACACTGAGCACATCAGGAGTGTCTTTTTAAAAAAATGTATTTAAAAACTATCGGCTGATTTTAATGAGGATATTTTAATTACTAATTAATTAATCATTTAATAAAAATCTCACTACACCATATAGCTAAGATCTATAAGAGAAGACACTCACATCTTGTCCAAATAATAATCCCTCTAAATGTTTACTGTAGCAGCATCATTCAAACAGCACAGTTGCAATTTATATATATTTTTTAACTGTTAATATAGCCAATTATCTGTGTGTTTATCCAAATTAAATGAGACCAAATGTATAAATCAATGCTAAAAATAGAAACAGAAGAGTTGTAAATGTTAACTGTGTAAAAAAATTTGAAAGGGTGGTAAAATTGCAGTGTTCTGGTATCCCGCAGTGAGTAAAGCAGGCTTGTAACTGTCAGGAGGAAGTGATGCGTGTAGAACGGGCCTCTCATACAACTCCTGTACTCTGACAACCTAATCTTTATCACCTGTCAGTCTGTTGAGAGACTAGCGCTTGCTCTATTTCCCCCTCTCCCTCTCTCTCTCTCTCTCTCTCTCTCTCTCTCTTTCTCGCCTTCTCACTAACGTGCACATCTTCGCACCCAGTGCACACTCAAACCATTTCATTGATTTGTTAATGTCGGTTGATTTGCAGAGAGAGAAAACATCTAAAAGATGGCTGAAGTTAATAGACTTGTGGACGCATGAAAGAAGTCAAGTAAAGTTCAAAAGTGATGAGTCAGATCAGTCATAACTTCTCAGGGCTTTAAAGGTGAATTATCTAGTTATAAGCTGATTGTCAACATGCAAGTTTAGAAACCACACCTTCCCTTTACCTTTACTTAGCCATTTAATACAAGATATATGTAGCTGCAGTGCCTACTATATATAATATTAGAGTGATGGCCCCTAATCAGGCACAGCAGCATTACTGTGGTTTTTATGTAGTGGGATTGATGTACTAAGCACTATGGCGCGCATTCTGCCTGTGTTTTATTTACGAAACTATGCACAAGTGTAAGCACACATTTTACAGCCCGCACGCATGAAAAAGCTCCGAGTATTCTTATCTCCCTCATGCATATGCAATGGATGGAAGAGGGCAAGAAAACTGGGAGAACTGCCTAGAAAAAGGGTGGACATGCTGAAAATGGATACATATTGCAAATGATTTGTAAAATATTGAGCAACTCGTCCTCCGCTGATTTTTTTCTCTTTTCCAGTTATAAATTTGCAGTCGTGTTGCAAAAGTGTGCCGTTGGAAGGCTTCCTTCAACAATGACTGCAGACACATTAGCTAAGCAGAGGCACAAGCCTCAAACACAATAGTGCTACTTCAGCTTTCAGGAACACTTGTCTGTATGTCTGCGGGGAAATCAAACACAAAGGAAATCATGATGCAACGTGCAGCTGCAATCCAAAATATTATTTCAGAAATCCGTCTTTCTTCACATGGAGTAGCACATGGAATTCGTCGTTCTTCACCAATGTAGTATGTGTTCGAAATATATCAGTTATCACGAGGGAACGTCCATTTGACCATTGAATTTGCATTTTCTCTTTTGTCCCAAAGATTTTAATAGGGATATTATTTCATTGCACCTTTTAAATCAGAAATGCAAGGGGTTGGAAGGTGGTCCCTCGCCAGTTTACACTCTTCTAGATAGCCTTAATAAATCCAGCATTATTTATATGCATTGTGAGCACACACCGTGGAAGCATCAAGATAAGTGGCCAGTGGCCCACAGCCTAGACATAATGGCCACTTTATTAGAAGCACTAACCTTGTTGGTGTTCTGTTAGAGACAGTTATTATTAGCCCACAATTTGCATTAGACACACTTTAGCTTTTATCAGTGGTCAGTTTCGGGTCACAGGAAGCTGTCGGCTTCAGTTTTGGGTTGATGGACTATTCTCAACACAGATTTGACATTGACATAGAGCTGTAGTCGAGATCAGCTTTGTCCAATCAAGATCAAGTCCACAGACGTTTGTCAAGTGCAAAAGAGAACGCCAGAGTAAAGTTCAATAGTATATCTGTGTACTGTATACATTATCTGTAATGATGAGCAAGCAAGTGCAGTGTAACAACACTGCAGGATCCCATGGGGCCGTATCTATTCATTTATCTATTAATTAATTTTCACTTGGTACACTCAGCACAGAATCATGTCTGTGGCTAAACTGAATGTGATGAATGCAAAATGTTCCAATGCCCTTTTTCTGAACAGGGATGGGGCCTGATTTTATCAACTGATTTTGTCTTTGGGGTCAGTGATCACACTGAAATCTTGTTTTTTGAAGGCAGCTAGACTTGGTTATAACTGACTTGAACATTGTTAAAGACCAATGGCAGAGTCTGAGACACATTATAGTCCAAAGACCAATATCCAGGACAAGTCCAAGACCTCAAAAAAAAAAAATCTCAAAGCTGGGCTTGAGCACTGCAGCTGCACACAAAGTCTATCAACACTGCTGCGCCTGATACATTCATGATGCACACACAATCTGTGTATCTGGTTCTAAAGGTGGTATACGTTTTTATATGAGAGCCGCAGTGCATGCAGCAGCAGTGAAAGCGAACCACGTGTACACAGACAGTTATTTGAATCTCAAATCATTAATGATGACCATGCCCTGTCCCTAGCTTTAGGGTGACATCATTATTCATAGTCAGGCCACCTTGGGATCTAATTTAATTGGAATAATTTAATTTGGGGTAATGACTGTGCAATTTGCCCACTTCATCTCACCTAGTGGATGGCCTATCTGACAGCTATTAAAAGCTTTGGGGAATATGGTGAGACAGAGCTTCTACTGTTGTACTGAATGGATCCTGGTATACATTAAATATTATTTCTGGATTGAAGATGCATTTACATAGCATCAGTTTACTACTGGGCATTTTTGATGCTGTCAACAGAAAGAACATGCACATCAAGTCAGGACAAGTTATCATACACAAAGTTCATTCAATGGTACCCCTTCCTTCCAAGTACAAACTTGCAGGGAAAGGACAGATTAGCCACAGTGTACACATAAAGAGTAGAGTGTTTCCTCCAGCGAGATTAGCCTCAGGCTTATCACGGTTAACTCTTGAACAAACTGCTGATCTTTTAAGGTTAACATTGCAGCATTTGAAGTTTAAACAGGAGCTAATTTTGAAGGAAAGCTGGATTAAACCCATCAACAACTGACATCAACCATGTATTTTGCCACCACGAGGCTCCACCCCCACAAGGCTCCAATCTTGGCCACCACAAGGCTCCACCCCCGCAGGAGATCAATTAAAATGAAATGCTACTATGTTGGATTAAAATCATATATTAACTGAAATGCTATTATATTGTGTTAAAATCAGCTATCATATCTAACTGAGCCCAATTCTGCAGAAAATTTGGCTAGGCTGTAAAGAAAAGTGCATCATTTTATGGGAATGCTACGCTTGGCAGCTCCACTAAGAAGCCAAACTTCCCCACAGAGGTGACCATCTGGTGCTTGTGCAGAATTATGGGGGTGCCCACAGTCCACCCTCTGAGAGATCTTTGTGTAATCTTAATGTGACCAAAGCCATGGAGATCAAAGCAAGCGTATCTTATAACTTCATATTGGAAATGTGAATCTCTAAGGTGAACTCTGGGAAAAATAAAGACGAGGTGTTCTTTTTTTTTTTCTGTTGCATCGAAAGACAATTCTGGTTAAACTTGGAGACATCAAAAGCACATCAAAGGAGACCACCTGTCTGTATCTGGCAGCCATACTTTTACTCTGCTGAAGAGATATGTACAGCGCGGAGTTAAGGGAGCAGCAGCACTGGGAGACAGTCACTGAGGCTTCTATGAAATTCATATCGCCCGTTCACCCTGCAGCTCTCGTATTGCACTATTTGTCTCTCAGTAAGGGGTAAATCTATTTTGGATATGTCCGTGCTTTAACGTGGAGTTCATCTCAGGCCTGCTCACTTTGTTTGAACCCCGAGAGAGAGAGAGAGAGAGAGAGAGAGAGATAGAGCAAGAGAGAGAGAGAGAGATGTCCCCATGTTGCATGAAGGCAATATTTTCAATGGACCAAGACCAGTCAGAGTCAGATGCATCTATATATACAGCTCTGAAAAAAAGAGACCACTACAATTTATTTTTAAAACTCTATGAGTATGACCACCATTCCATGCCAGTATCTGTTAAATTCCTACAAAAGCACCACATTCTGCTTTATGAGGTACTGATCACTGTTCCCCTGAATCACATCTTATTTAAGGAGGAAAAGTATAAAAACACTGCTGTAATCAACACTCTCCTCCTGCAATGTGACCAGTCGGATGGTAAAACACTACTAGAAGAAATACAAGGTGATTGTTGGAATTTTGTTTAAGAGATTTGTTTTCTTTGAGGTTCTGTAAACACTGCATCGTTTGGATGTATTGACATTTCCTTCAAAATGATGCATTAAAGACCAATAATTTTTTATTAGAAAATTTGGAGAAATATTGTCAGCAGTTTTTTCTGGAACTGTACACACACACACACACACACACACACACACACAGATGTTGGATGATTCATTCTGGAGCACAAACACCAATTACCCCAGAGGATGGAGTTCTTCCACTCCACAGCCCTGTGCGGAGGCTGTAGGTGATGCTTGGCATTGGGTGTGGTGATCTCAGGCTCATGTGCAGCTTCTCCAGAGCATCCCATTCATTTTTATCCTGAGATTGACACCTGCCTCAGCAATGGGTGCACCTGAAAGTAACTGACTTTTATGTGCCATTTTATGTTTCCTTTTGTGAATAAAGGCTCTGTTTGGGAAAATGGAAATCCACTGTACAGCTGCGCCTAATTTTGGGTCTCTTATGCAAGTTTTTTAATCTGATTTGCAAAAAGGGACAAGCGTAGACTGATGCAAACGGATGGCATTTCAACGTCATTCTATGTACATGTGCTATTGCAAAGACAAGGTTATACTACATGACATTTTGGATCTAACTATTGGCTGGACCCTAACTATTTGGTAACATTTTTAGTTTTAGTCTCTTGTCTTACAGAGAGATGTTATAAAAGGTAGCTTTCACTTACTGGGTTATAGATGAGCTATAGTGGTCTAGTGAAGGAAACTCCTCTGTGTTCTTTAATAGTTATGTGCCATTACAATACAGTTTTCGATTCCCAGTCCTTTTATTCCTAATATTACTAGATTGATTTACTTAAGAGGGCAGGTCAAATTATCTTGCTCAGATGACAAATGACCAAATAGAGCAGCCCATATCCTCCATGTAATTACAACACCGTAGCATTTTACCCTGGAGACGTGGGCACCTATTATCTCTTAATTGACGAGGACAAATAATAGTCTTTGGAGGTAAAAATCCATCCAACATTTTTCCCCCTACAACCAGAACTTTGCCACTTCACAAGACTGTAATAACAGGCTTCGGCGGTGGAAAGGTTGAGAGTTGTCCGCTCACTCCGCACAAGTACAGGACCTGACACAGCTGGCAGTTAAACACCCACTTTCAAAACTGCCGTAATTGGCCATCATAATTGAGGCGGTGTAGCGACACGCTACACGTTGTGCAATTAGTGACACACTGATGAGAGATGGCACATGTCAGAGGACTGATGCGCTCAGGCTTCTTCTGTGGTGGGGAGGGGGGTGTTGGGAGGGGGCTGCCTTAGACTCCAGCAAGCTTGTCTGAAGGAATACAATGAAAAAAGGTCTGTTTGTATGCAATTTTTCTGTCTCTGTGTAGCTGGTGGCAATCACAGGCTTGAAGTGATTCAGATTCAGGGGGTGTCTAGAGTGGTGGTCTGCAAAAACCTGTGTATTTTCTTTGTAAGAGACACACAATCTAGTCAAAACTTTAATTTTTATTGACAAGCAATGACAAAAAATACATCAGTTTATTAGTGTAAACTGTTAGTTACAGGAACCTTAACCAGCAGTTAGTAGTGCAGTATCACCATAGCGTTTCCCATAAAAGTCAATGTATATTTGGCTACTACATTGAGCATACAGGCTTAGATTTTGATTGGAAACAGTATGGCTAAAGTATTCTAATGCCAACTGAAAAAAAATTACAGCAAAAATTGTTTTCCTCGTGGTATTTAGGTCGAATTCTTCCACTGGTCAGACCTTCAAGAACTGGATAGAAGTCCTACCTAGTCAGATTATTCAGTAACCTGATCAAGGTGTGACAAAATCAATTTTCAATCAATCAATTTTCATTCTGATGGGTGGGACAACTTTTGTCAGTAAAACCATTCCTGCACTCCTGGATTTGCCCCTGACTGTGACAGCTGCAACCTAACCAGTGGTTCTTTTTCTTTACTAAAGGAAATCCTTTAGAAATTGTACATGTAATCTAAACTATATGTAAATATGTATGTTAGTTAGCAATATTTAATTTATATTGGCAATGGCATTAGTTTAACACACAAAAAAATAAAATTATGTTCATGATGCATTCAGAAAGCCTAGCTTTATTTACACTTACAGAATTGTCAGACACTTTTATCCAAAGCGGCTTCCATTTCCTAACTACAGGGGACAGTCTCCCTGGAGCAACTTGGGGTTTAGGGTCTTGCTCAAGAAACCAGTGGGGGGATGCTGAAGGTAGGATTCAAACCCATGACCTCCTGGTCCTACCCACTAGTCCAGGAACCACCCCAATAGTCACAGTTCTCCTCTGAATCCAGCACAGTCTATAACATGCAAAAATTCCTAAGTTGAGTTGAGGTTTTGCGTGTGATGTCAGGATGGTTCAGAGGATCATTCATGAATTTGATTTATACATGACCCTCACATATGTGTTTCTGAAATATCTTCAGAGGGCATAATATCAGCTGGAACATTTTAGATGGCACTGGGAGTCTTGGTACAGGTCCACTCTGCTGTTAAAGCCTACACTGAGCTATATATGGTTACATATTTATTTGCAGGTAGACCCATAAAGCATTCAAGCACACCAACACATTGTGACACCAAGACACCTACTGAAAGCTAGATCCTAAGAGTAGATATTGTCTCTTATAAATATTTCACTGTAAACAAAAGACACTTTCCATGTTTGATGCATTAGTAGAGAGAAGACCGCATACCAGCATCTAGGTTTCAGCACCAGATTTCGCTTTTTCAGTTAGAATAGAGAGAGCCTCTCTGAAGCACGCCAGACCTGTTCAAAGTTAGAATGCCCTTTATGATTATATATATGATACGATATACATATATATATATATATATATACACACAAAAACAGTGAACCACTGATTCCTCAAGCAACCAATAAGTTTATGCCACATGTTTTATGCCACGTTATCCACTCCAAATATTCCTGTTTTGCTAGGAAAGTTATAGATTGTGAATCACTCTTTAAAGTTTATTGAATCCATCACAAAGCATATTGTTAACATGTAGCCTGGCACAACAGAAAAATAAGATGAGATAAAATAAAGCTTTATCAGTCCCACAAATGAGAAATTTGTATTGTTATGGCAGAAAATGAACAGTGCAAATGTAACAGCAGGGAAAACAGAATATTAACTATACCAGCTGTAAAGTATAAAATGTAGAATATGGATGTGTGTATTGGAGAATATAAATGTACATGTATATGTACAGATAAGTATAAGATAAGCATATGTATGTATGTATGTATGTACACAATTACAGAGTGGATATATGTAGGAAATACATGCTGGTTCACCTGGATGTCGCACTGCTGAGCTCCGCTGTTTCCGCTAAGAGATTATTTAATGCTTTGCCTCCTGAAACGTCAAAGAGGACACTCTCCTCTGGCCCTCTTCCTTTAACCCGCATCCAATAGATATCCAACTATCTTAACACCATTCCCCTTTTCTCCAGCTTGAGTGGATCTAGCCCCACTTAAACTCCAAGAGCACCTCTCATACTCATTCCATTCACATTCCTCCTGAATTTCTGATTCTTAAAAGCTACACGTCCCTCCTGGACTTAGAGGTCGATGAACCAATAATGAAGTGACGGCACCTCTTCTAGTCATTTCCCAGTGGGCCTTATTCTTAAATGTGCAGAGGCAGAATAACCATCCAAACACCTGTTTGAGCACACTGCAGGAGCAAACCGTTATGGAAGGAGCATTAGATGATTTCAGTGTTGGCCAAAGGTGCCCTTCTGTGCTGTTCTGAGATTAGATTTTGCTGCTTCCCTGGTGGTTAAGGGTAAGATTCGGTTGGAAGAAGCGCATGCACTGTTTATGTGAAGAGGTGGCAACTACCCAGAGAGACAGGTTCCTGATGTTTAATAATGTTTACACAGAGCTCGGGCCTTAATGGCTGCTCGGCTCGCAGATTTTTTAAACAATCAAGCAGCTCTTTCCCTGTTGCCGTGGCTGCCAGACATCACATGATCAGTGAGTGGGCTGGGTGAGCCGCATAGTAGATGTCTTTTGATCCTGTAGGCATTTTTCATGTTGTGGAATGTTCCCTCTCCAAGAGAATGAAATGTGCCACTACTCACTTCCTGCGTTGTTTGTTCTGCCTTTCGTCATATGTTGCATTTTGTTTTCTTTTAAGTCATAATTGGATAAGTATGTGTTTCCCAGTCTTGATCCAGAAGTCCCTCTGGTTTAAAGTTCTTCTAGAGTTGAAGTGAATGTGTGTGATCAGGGTAGGGTAGGGAGGAGAGGGTAGGGTAGGGAGGAGAGGGTAGGGTAGGGAGGGGAGGGTAGGGTAGGGAGGGGAGAGTAGGGAAGGGAGGGGAGGGTAGGGAGGGTAGTATAGGGTAGGGAAGGTAGTGTAGTTTAGGGAGGGTAGGGTAGGCTAGGGAGGGTAGGGTAGGCTAGGGAGGGTAGGGTAGGGTAGGGAGGGTAGGGTAGTTTAGGGAGGGTAGGGTAAGGTAGGGTAGGCTAGGGTAGGGAGGGTAGGGTAGTTTAGGGAGGGTAGGGTAAAGTAGGGTCGGCTAGGGTAGGGTAGGGAAGGGATGGTAGGGAGGGGAGGGTTGGGAGGGG
>JBBPDB010000083.1:15463132-15482662 GCA_037974465.1 Brachypetersius altus
CCCTAATAAACGAGAACAGAAAAGAAAGACAAAAAGAAAAGCAGCGACCCCTAACGGCCGCTGCCCAAACCGTGACAGTATCAGAGCTCACGAACCACTGGGCCATGGTCCAGTACCGGTCCGTGAGTCGTTTGGTACTGGGCTGCACAGAAAGTAAAAATAAATTATGGATTTTCAGAGTCTGAAAGATATTTTATTTTGAAAAACCGTTCATCTCGGTCACCTACTGGTAGAAAGGAAACAAGTGCAGGGCTCCCACTAATTCAGCAAAATGGTGAGTTGTATTTTTATGCACTTTGTTTTTAGTTGTATCTTATACCGGTTTGTGAAAATATTGTTTTACATGATGGTGAAAAAAATGTTGGGGACCTCTATATCACAACAATTGACTATTTAATGTTATTTTAATAAATAATAAGTAGTGGTATGCATAGAATCTAGATGTTATGTTTTTTTCAGGCTTGCCACATTATTTCAAATTAAAGGAACATCAGATTTCAATTTCAAACAAATCATCAAACAAATGATCAAAATGCAGAGAACTGATTTTAAAGACTGAATTTCATGATACAAATATAACTCCTACTACTACTACTATTGCTATTTCTGTTACTACAATGAATAATAATAATAATAATAATAATAATAATAATAATAATAATAATAATAATAATAATAATAATAAACATCTGGAGCTCAGTCACCTCATTATTAGGTACAACCACAATTGCATGTCTGTGTGTCTCTTTATGTACATTTGGGTATGAAGAACTTCTAAAGAATATAGATCTGTGACATATTTTGCAAAGCCTCAACAAAATACTCACTTAAACCTATTGAGAAGATTAACCACTTAGTTCAGCCATGTGGTATGATGTGGTATGCTAACCATATGAGCAGTAGTGTAATTGACCCTCTAGACCCATCGATTCATGCTGTATTTATTTTGTCCTCCACACACCGAATCCATCCACAGCAATGTGGGCTCAGGGCTTCTCCCATTGCACACAGTGACATGCTTTGCATTGCTTGCATTTGTAAATCAAAGTGAGAAATAATTACAGGCCTTTAGATGTGTTTCTGAAATTGCATATTTCAAGCTAATGTTCAGGATTCCCTCGAAAGCCCACTGCTGTATGTGACCAATGCTTTCCCAGCTCTCTCAGAAACTGTTTACTTGATAATCTTATTTTGAGCTTGTGCTTTATGTCACGACTTGCGTTACCATTTTGTGCACATTATTGTTTTTGGAGGCACAACACATACAAACATAGCACCACTTTTTTTGCTGTCACTGTGCTGAGACTAGTCTAGTATTTAAATAACGTCTTGGCGGCGATGGTCCAGTGCTGGACAGAATAGAGAACAAATACGTTTTGTGGCAGCAGCGACAGTATGTAAATACAAACCTAAATATGCAAACCTAAGTGTGTCTATATTGTAAAATGTCGAGAGAGTGTAGATAAAACGGTAGATGTATCACACGATGAATACACAAATAGATAATATTTAAAAAAATTTTTGCTCACTTTTCTTCTCTGTATCATTTTGCTTTGAGACTGAAAAGCCAATGTCCATAAGTCTCACCGAGCAGAAAAGTTTTGCATGTATGTAGTGCTGTCATATTGAACAATATCTGAGGATGTGTATGTATCTGCACACTGTTTTTGAATCATCCCTCACTTGAGGCTTTTAACTTACTCTTTATCTTTTTCCCACTTCATCAATGAGACTCCATTATTTTTATTTTATTTTAGAAGAACAAGGTTGTGGTAAGGTTATGTATAGATGCTCTGACTGCAGTATCTTGGTTAAATAGTTGACATGGATTTAAGCTGTTTTTCAGGTAAGAAACAGTTGTGGACTTCTTAAGCACTGATGTACGTCGCCCTGGATAAGAGCGTCAGCTAAATGCCGTAAATGTCAATGTAACCTTACCACAACCTTCAACAGGTACAGTGGACAGAGATAGGGAGGAAGCCCTTTACTGTTCACTCACTCCTATTCTTGGTCATCATTCACCCTCTCTCTCTCTGTGTCTCTCTCTCACTTCCCTTAGAATCCTTAGAATTATGTCACTGCAGCCTCACCTTAGTTTACCCATTTTTTCCTTGATATACATTCCACTCTGTTGCCTTTCCCTTTTCATTTTATTCTTTTCTTCCCGCGTTCCCCTTTTTCCGTACCACTTTTTTGTCTTTTGTTTCCCCTTTGTTATTTATTTATTAATTCGTTTTATTTTTAATTAGTTGATAAAGGATGCTCCTAATAAATACTACTTACTTCAGCCTAGACAGTGTGGGTTTGATCCTTGTGATAGCTCCTGCAATCTTTGCCTGTTTTAATCCCAGGTTGAAACCTGGGTCCACCACTGCTCTACGGACATCACAGCATGACTGAGCCAAGAAAAGAGCCATATGAAATGGACCTCTTCAGAGCAGCCATAGGGCTTACCTTCTTTTGTAGCCAATCCCCTTCTGTAGACTCTACCTTCATCTGTACTTCCTCTACCAGTCACTCCTAATCAGCTGGATGGACTAGTGGTTAGGACTGTGGGGGGTGGAGGGCTTTTCCCACTGTTTGAGTAATAGACCAAGTATTTCTCATCTGAATGCTCCAAGGTGACCTTATTCATGTCCATGCTCACTAGACAGGAATATGCCTGGGCCACCGCACTGTGGGAACAACAAACTGCTCTCTGTAATGACGGAACAGCCTTCCTGGCAGATATTCGATGTGTGTTTGGCAAGCCCCTGGATGTTAAGGAAGCATCCAGCAGATTGTTCAGTCTCTTCCAGGGGACTAGAAACAATGCAGACTTCACCATCAACTTCCAAACCCTCGCCTGGAACTAAAAGACGAGTTGGCCACTTGGGGGCCAAAACCTCTGATTGCCCTGGCCATCCTGATATACTCCAGACTCCAGGAGCGACAGTGTCACAGAAAAGACAAAGTCTCTGCCTCCCATCAGAACAAAACCTTGACATCCTCTGCCTTGTCTCCTCCCAAATTCACATCGGACATTGCCCATAGAGAGCCCATGCAGGTGGAGAAGACTGGGTTAACCCCAACAGAATGAGATCAAAGGATGAAAGGAGGTTTGTGCCTGTGCTGTGGGGGTAAGAGGCACAACATCAATGTCTTAGCTAATAGGCCAGGAAGCCATAGGAGCAGTAAGATTGGTAATTCTCCGCTTACTGAACTGAGCAGCCACAATTCACTGCCTATCTTGATTGTAGTTCTATCACTCATCATACAGTGAGTACCCTAAACTCTGGGGCTGCAGATAATTTCATGGTTGAAGTCCTGATCTGAGGATTCCATAAGGCTCCCCTGTCTGACCCTCTCTCACAAATATGAGACCACGTAGAACCTCGTGGAACTCCATGGACTTTGTCATTAGGTTCCTGAAGTCTGGCGGTCACTGTGCCACCCTTACTATGGTGGGTCAAATTACTAAGGCTTGTCATTTGGTTCCTTTGCTTTAACTTCCCTCAGCTATCCTTTATCAACTGGTGCTTTTTGTTGATGAATCCTTCCTCCTATTCAGCACAACTGGTGTTGGTTGAATACAGTCATTTACATTTACATTTATCAGACACTTTTATCCAAAGCGACTTCCCTTCCCTACCTACAGGGGACAGTCTCCCTGGGGTTAAGGGTCTTGCCCAGGGCAATCAGAGGTTTTGGCCCCCAAGTGGCCAACTCGTCTTTTAGTTCCAGGCACTCTCCCTGGCAAGGGTTTGGAAGTTGATAGTGAAGTCTGCATTGTTTCTAGTCCCTCTTGGTCGTGGATTCAAACCCACGACCTCTTGGTCTGGAGGCAACTATCCTACCCACTACGCCACTGCCACCCCATGTCATAATACCCTTCATCACTCTTCCCTGAAAATGTCTCTCTTTGAATGTAGGATAGTGTGTGTGGCTATCTATGACAGACTTACCAATCCATGTGGAATCTCAGACGCTAGCTCCTCAATATGTGGGGCCGTTTAAAGTTATCCACCAGATTTGGATTCCTTCACCCTTAGCCTTCCTGCATCCATGAAGGTTCATTCCACCCTCCATGTCTGCTGTCTTTGACATGTCCTCACTAGGATCCACATCCACAATGCCACCCACACCAAAAATCATTGAAGACCAGTCCTCCTACACTGTGTGGCATATCTTAGACATCCACAAATGTGCTAGCGGGACAAAGGACCTTGTAGACTGGGATGGCTATGGTCTTAATGAGACCATGTCAAGGACATTGTAGACAAGTCCCTTATCCATTATTTCAACAAGGCCTGTATGGAGTCCTAGCTGTCAGGTGCTTCCCCCGGTGGGGGTGCTGTCATGTCTATCATCAGTTTGTTTTCTGCCACACCTGTTCTATTCTCACTAACTGACCTCAATAGTTCACTATTTAGGTTCCACTCACTCCTCACTTTTCATTCATGAGTCAGACTTCCTACGTGAAGAACACCCTCCTAAGCTCCTTGTTTCTAAGCTTCTTGGTATTTCCTTCTTGTCTCCACATTCACTCCTCATTCTCCTGCACTCTGTCCTCACCTTCGTCTTCTTCCGAGCTCCATTGCTTCTGTTCTCAGTTGCATTTCTCTCTCTGTTTCTTTTAATTATTTCACTGTAGCCTTGCCTTAGTTTACCTGTTTTATCTGTATACGTTTCTTGGTTGCCTCTTCCCGCTTGTCTCATTATTTTCTTCCCAAGGTATCTTTTTATTCTGCCCCTCTTCCTTTGTTTTCTCTTTTTTATTTAGTTGGTAATGGGAGCCTCTCCACTGAGTGTTCCTGTGGCCCACCATGTACTGTTGCTGCCTTGCATTGCATGTTTAATCGCTGTGACTACAACCTTCTTCTGCTTCAGTCCCAGTTTGAAGTTTGGGTCTGTCACTGGTGTATAGACATCACTATTAGTATCCACATAATCTGTTGATAATATCAAGCAGTGCTATTTACGTTTAACAAAATGCTGGAATCTTGATTCATTGGCTTCCTCAGCATAACTCTAACAGTACTCAGTGTCAAAATAAGCATTTAAATGTACATAACTTGTATGTCAAGTCCATATCAGTAGCACTGCCTCTGCTGAATAACAGAGGACAATAAAAGACAACGTTTAACTCGGCACAGTGCCATTTTAACACAAGTTGCCCGTGCTTGCATTTTGAATTTTACTGTATTTCATGGCAAATTATCTATCAAACAAGAAAAGACTCATTTCACAGTCCGTGTTGCAATTTTCATGGTCATGAATTTTGTAAGATCATGGTGATAAAGGAAACCATTTCAAAGAAATTAGGCTTTTGCTGCAGCTTTTCAAACTATTTACACAAACTGTTTGCACTCCTCATTTGCAATAACATTTTAAATATAAAAAGCTTTTTTTTCTTTGCAGAGACTAAGCCAAAAATGTGTGTTCTGAGTTTCCAAAAATGTTTCAAGTGGTTCCTGCATTGTATGACATACCGCCAATGCCCTTTTTCAGCATTATTGCAAATATGGCTCCAGGGACAATGTGTTGTTTTTCAGTGTGGGGTTTTGGGGTGGAGGTAGCTCAGTGGGTAGGTTACTTGCCTCCAGCTCAAGAGGTCGTGGGTTCGAATCACACCGCCACTGGGTCCCTGAGCAAGACCCTTAACCCCAAGTTGCTCCAGGGAGAGACTGCCCCCTGTAGTTAGGGAATGGAAGTTGCTTTGGATAAAAGCGTCTGATAAGTGCCATAAATGTTAAATGTTATACCATTTTAAACTAATTATGGAGGATTTGCTCCTCTGAGTTCTTTCTCTTTCCAGCCGGTTTTGCTGGGTTATTGATCCAAGTTAAGTTGACGTTTGAATACCATTGTTGTGTTATTTTAGAATCATTTGAGTATCTTCAGATCAATAGTCATGCAGTAGATACACAATACTTTGAGACCTATGCCCCCAATAGCTCACTGCAAGGTAAATCATCTACCATCACTGTGGCCATCGAACAGAAAGTCGATTCCCTTCTTAGACAAATGGCCCAGCTTTTGCTTAAGTGTCTGTAATCGTTATCTTCAACCCTGACTACTGACACCGGACGCTTAAAGGCTGACTTAGCATCACAGAACCATCCATCTACATCCTGACATGGGGTCACTCAGCCATCAGACTGCATTGCACAGCAATGTCTTGTCCATGGGGTTGTGAAATTAGTTTCCTACATGGGTGCATTGTTAGGTCAGCATATTAGTTCACCCAGTTGGTGATCATAAACTCCTCAGTCGGCCCTGAACACGTAACGAGTAGTGAGATGTAGAGGCTTCATCTTTTACGGGCTTGTGTGCAAGTAATGTCCAACCACTTTTCATGGAGTCAAAGTTAAGGCGGCCTAATTAGCGGTCCCAAATCCTGGGGTTAGTGTTACACACTGACATGTACTAATGAGCAAAATTCACGGAATCCACTGGCTAATCATGAGGCTTACCCTTCTGGACAGGGCCTTAAAAGGCTGGCAGCTAAGATTTTATGGTTAGTATATGTGTGTCTTTTATTCTTTCCCAGCTTTGCAGTGGTCACTTTTATTTTATTTATTTATTTTTAGTTTTACATATTTTATATACATACTGCTTTATATGTGCATAGCTGCCTTTACTCCATTTATCGTGCATTCTGGACATTCAAACCCCAACATGAAGTCTGTAGGAGGTTTTATTTATTCACCTCTGTCATACTTGCCAATACCTATGTGGCAAGAGGGTGGGAAAGGTTTTAAGGAATACATAAATGTGCATTACATTGATGGCATTTAGCAGACACTTTATCCTAAGCGACTTCCATTCCCTAACTACAGGGGACAGGTTCCCTGGAGCAACTTGGGGTTAAGTGTCTTTCTCAGGACCCCAGTGGTGTGCCCATGATCTCTTGGTCCAGAGGCATGAATCCCCACCCCAGTATCCAACCCACTAGACCACCACCTATTATAATAGTGTTATTAGTTATTAGTGTTTTTTCCCTAATAATAGGCAACATATTGATTAAAGATGTCCTTGATAATTGACCATATACTACGGATAGATATTAAAAAGTGCTGTATTGGAGTAAAATAATAGTCTAGTTGGAGAGGTTCTGCTCTCCCCAGCGTGAGTTAAAAGCATGGTGCTTCTAGGCTATAATTGGTCTTGGACACATTAATTATGCAACAAAATCCCCACTGCAAGAGCATCTGTGTCATAGGTTTACCTCCAGTTAAATTAGCCGAGCATCACAGAAAAACAAGAGTTACCAGGCATTTGTGTAAGCAAATTTGCATCCAAATGTGCAAGTGGTGCAGATCACATGCAAACATTTTAAAGTTTGCACTGTGGAAAATTAGTAATATCAGACTTAATCTTTAGCTATTTCCTACTTAATACCAAAGCAAAAGGTGACAATCAGGTTAACCCACACCAGCATAATCAGCATCATTTGTCACACTGCCATCTAAACCCACACGAGCAAAATCAATGACTTCTATCACACTGCAAACTAAATCCACACCAAAACAATCAGTGTAATCCGTCACACCCCCAATCACCACTTCCCCAGGTATAGTGTTTAAATGTGTATTGAGGAACTGAGGTATTATTTTGAAATCAAATTATGAGTCTATTGACCATAAAATATGCTATAAAACACAACAATAGATAAAATAATTAAATTAAGTTTAGTCAGGCATTATTAAAAGCAGCTAAACAGAAATCCAGTTCCATAATGAGTATGTTAAGGGCAATACTGCCAGAAAAAAAAAGAAGAAAAAACACTGAGAGGATGGAGATTCAAAAGGAGAACATTCCTCCTACACTGGTCAACCACAGATGGCAGAAATGCATTTAAAATATAACAGAGGGCTTCTTGGATTCCTGCTCAGGGAACTGCAGCAAGGTTCAGAAGTGCAGATTGCGCACCCCGACAATGCACATCTGTGCTCCCTCGGTGATGAGGCTGAGCATCTGATGGAACTCCAGTGGTTTTAGGGTTGTAAACAGTAATTATAGTTGTTTGTAGCAGCCCATGCATATCACAATAATCAATTTGACCCGTCTGACAGGTCTAAACACTCAATTGGGCCAGTCCAATAGACAACCTCTGCTGTTGTTGTTGTATTTTTTTAGATTATTGTGGAGTTCTGTTACTTTGAAGAAAAATGTGAGAGATTATTAATATTCAAATGTATTAAAAAGACACAAAAAGTTATCAAAATTGATAAACTTCATGCCTCCCCCTCTTACGAGAATGGCTTTTTAACATCCCATCATGGAACAGATTAATAAAGACTTTTAGTTTTGACAGCAGATAATAGACAATTGTGACTCTGCCTTAATCTTCATCCTTTTATTGCGTCTTCATGGACTCCGTGGTTTGAAAGCGACAGAGCAAGAAGAAGAACAGATATTAGGATTACACCAAAATTGCACACAAAAGTGTCGCTGTGAGTAAAAGCCAATCCCCATGTTGATAACAGCTGAAGCCACCCTCATTAGTGGCCTAGCACTGACTGTTGTTAAATGCAGGGAGAGGTTTATGTACAAACATAATGAGGATATTTGTGTCTCTCTCTGGTTAGAGCTCCATGGAAGTGAGGAAGTGAAGCAGTTGAAAAACTTTACACAGAAGATTGAAAAACAATGTATTTTCTTAACCTGTGTCTGCTTAAGGATTTAATAAGAGAATAAATACTATATATATGATCATCTCAGGTAAATTAGTACATTTCTGAGTTGTGTATTCTAACTGGAGTCATGGGGGTCATGGTGTTGGAGTGTATTCCAGGGCTCATAGGGTAAAAGTCATCCAGGACAG
Organism: Brachypetersius altus; assembly: GCA_037974465.1. NCBI lineage: Eukaryota > Metazoa > Chordata > Actinopteri > Characiformes > Alestidae > Brachypetersius > Brachypetersius altus. Next base: position 15,471,942 of record JBBPDB010000083.1, read on the forward strand.
GTTGCTACTTCGTTGCAGACACACAGACCAACAGCGAGGGCAATTTAGCATCTGACTTTCCCAGAGGAGGCACTGAGTGAACATGTAGACACAGAAACTTCTGTCTCACCTAGAATCTTCTGGCTGTGGGGTGACAGGGCTAACCGCCGCACCACTGAGTTGTCAGCCGCTACCTTCATTACTACTTTGAAGTTTGTGCACAGCTGTCGTCTCTAAATTTCACTGCACTGCAGGTTGCCTTTATTTTTTTTTTTTTTACTGCTAAGCTAATTAGGTGGTGAGCAAAGTCGCCAGCAAGTTTGCTCACAAAGAAGGATCTATAACTTTATACATTAGGTCCTTACCAATGACAAATTACAAAAGCCGCTGTCTTCTGAATTTCCATGCTGAAAATCTGTAATGAAGAGATTCAGCCACAAAACCCCCTCAGCTCAGTGCTCTGTTAGTTCCATAACACAGTTATCAGCTCCAGCTAGGGGTGGTGCAGAATGCCTATTGTACTCGACCCACCACTGTGAGACAGCAGGCTCCAAAGAATATCCCTATGCCATCGCCTAACGTTCAGCATAAACAACAACAACAGGCGCATAAACAAATAAAGAAAGGCGCACATAAACACGGCAGATGGGGACGTGCCTCCGCAGAGTAGCAAAACAATCGAGCCAACTTTTCATACGTCAGTGCTCCAGTAGTCTAAATGTTCAGCTAAACCTGATTTTTTTTCTTTCATGCTGGAGCCCACTGGGCGCTCCACAATAGGCCATCACTGTTCTTTCCATTGAAAGACTCGGCGACCCGCCAGCCATGGGTCCTGAAAGACGATATTAAGTGGGAGAAATGAAAGACAACAATGAGTGGCTTATGAGGGCTGGACCAGCGCAGGGAATTTCATCACAGACCGCAGAATGGGTTGGAAATGGGAAAAAGACTTCAACAAAAGCAACACAAGGCGCCTTTCCCTGGGGTGAGGGTTTCTTTGTCAAAACATGCAGATAGAATGACCACCTGGACCCAGCCTGCCAAGATAATTCTCCTTCACTGTATTATTGTACTGGATTCTTGGAGAGTAGTGGTAACTTGGTAAGGGTACCCCAGCTACAGTCCAGGGGTACTACAGAACAGTTCTGCATTTTTTCAGCATTCCTAAATAGTTCTTGGCTTGGACATACACCCTAAAAAAGATGCTTTAGTTTAGTGAAGGCAGTGGTTCTCGGAACCAAGACAACTTTAAGAACCATTTGAGATTACACAAATTTGCGGGCAGCTGGTGGTTAGGGTATTCGCCCTGAGACCAGAAAGTCCGGGTTCGATTCCCAAGACCGCTAGGCACCACTGAGGTACCCTGAGCAAGGTACCGTCCCACACACTGTTCGTAGCTGCCCCCTGCTTCACTTGGTGAATGGGTTAAATGCAGAGGAAGTATTTCGTGCTGTTCACGTATGACAAATGGTCACTTTCACTACAAATATTATACTTCTCCTGGTTAAATGTTTTTTTTCTCTATAACGGAAATCTTGGTTTTCAAGGGCTTTTAATTTGTATTTTAATTAAAAAAAGAAGCCTTTTTGAGAACTAAGAAAATGTTTAAAATGAAAGAAAAAAATCAAATTATTTAGAAAAGTGAGTATTTAGTAAATAAACCGTCAACTGAAAGATTCTGTATGGTACCAAAATTGAATAGCTCAAAATTGGTATTGCCATAATGAATCCAGTTTGGCACCTTTTTTGATTCATTGATGGTCCAGCAGTGATGATTCAGCTGATGACCTGAAACAGGTGGGCTGTTTGACTATATTTGTCAAACTTGGGTCCTGAATGGCCATCGCAGTATATAAGTGTTTACCATGGTCAAAAATATTAGTTTGGTTTATAAAGAACCTTTGGAAGCCAGGAAAATGCTAAGCTTTGCAGAACTGGGAATTCAGCTATGCACATAGAAACAAATGAACAGTTTAAACTAATAAACATATCATAGTTCTCATAGTAATGATACAGTAGAACCATTTTTGGGTTCCTAAAGAACTTTCCAAAAGCATCATTTTTGATCTTACATACGTGTGTGTGAAAGACCTCCTTGAGGCTTAAGGACTATTCATGTCATGTCTTTGAAAAACCCTTAAATAGGTAGGAAGGTCCTTCCCATCTAATTCACAAGAATGATTCTTCAGGGAAATAAAATAGTTCTAATATGCCGTCGCTTAAAGAACCCTTTGGGGCACTTTTTTTTAAAGAATGTGCCATTAGAGATGTCTAACTTTCCAAAAAGAAAAAAAAGCATCAGCATTAACTGATATGACTCACCCTGTAATGTTATACAGCATTCTGCGTCTCTACTTAAATTTACAGCATTAACAGTTACAGCCTCAGTGATTAGTGATTCATATACATTCAATTTAGAGGGCTTCTAAAAAACTTGGCACTCAGGGAGGACAGAGCACTCTGCCAATCAGACTCTTAATGAACGGGGGCCGACTCAGACCCAAGGTGAAGCATGCGGGGGGAGCGCATGCCGTTAAGCCGAAGTAGCTACGCCTCAGTGCAGTACATGGAGAGGCTTTTATGGAACGGCTGGCTAATTTACTGTGGGGTAGTTTGTCACTCACTCTCTTCCTTCACTTCATTAAACCATGACATGCATATGCTAGAGCTTGGTTTGGGATTCTCACCATATTTTTGCGAATGGGTGCTGGCATAGCGCTCAAAGACTTTACCTTCCAGGGATAAAGGATTTACTGTCCTTCTGCAGCTATTCTGGGAGTGAGCCTATGGACTGAAATCAAGACCAATAACAATAACAATAACGTAGAGGTGGGAAATATGATTATTTATTGTTCTTATCCTTATACATTACATTATAACATGCTTTTCTGAGGGTATTGTTAGCACTTCCAAAAGCTCAAAAACTGCATTTATTATATAAAAACCATTTTAGACCAATTATACATAGATTGTATACAACCTTATAACTGCATGAGCTGCAAAGAAACTAGGTGGCTGATGCTCTCCTGTCCAATCATGCCGATGTTATATTTAATGAATGTATTCTGAAAAAACAACAAAAAAAGAGTTTCCTGGTCAGGTTCTGCCCCTTTATCTATTCAGTTTCGTTTCTGGAGTCATCTTTTGTCTTGTCAAGTCTTTGTCTCTTTGGTCCATCTTGTATCTTTGTATCTTTGTTAACTGCAACATGGAACTACTAACTGCGTTGCCATATCTTTGATTTTTTAAGTGTAAATAAGCCTCACATATAGAGGAGACACTTCTGCTCTTTATTTCCTGGCTTTGACACATTCCATCCACCCATCCATTATCTGAGCCACTTATCCTAACCGGGGTTGCAGGGGTGCTGGAGTTCACCCCAGCAGACATTGGGTGAAAGACGGAGAAGCACCCTAGACAAGTCACCAGCAGGGCAGACACACACACACACACACACACACACACACACTCACACACACACACACTCACACATGGGGCAATTTAGCATCTCCAGTCCACCTGTCATGCATGTCTTTGGATTGTGATTGGAAACCAGAAGACCTGGCAGAAACCCATGCAGACATGAGGAGAACATGCACACTGAGAACAGAAAACTGCTCGACTGGAAATCAAACCCAGGGACCCTCCAGCTGTAAGACAACAGTGCTAAGAAATCGAATTTGTGGACTAAAGTTAGCAGATGTGTCTTATTTTGAAACTCATCAATTTGTAATTTGCCTGGGAGTTTTCAAACTTTTGCACACGTCTGTCGCGCATCGTGAAAGAGTATGGTAATATTTTGCTACAGTGTCCCCCCATCGTAATATATTACCAATACCTTTTTCATTTTATCACAGACCTTTATTTGTATTTTCTTTTTCTGTATTTTCACTTCATCTGTATTTTCTGCTATAATAATATTTGCTCGGCGGATCATGCCCTAAGTGGAAAGGTGGAATGAGGGATGATGGTGGTTTTGTTCACTGAGCCAACATGTATCCAGTTTATTATTTGCTTCAGTGAATAATATCCTCCTCAATCCAAAATTTATTTCTGCTGTTCCATTCCTCCACCCCCATCTCTCCCACGATTTTCCCAAGATTCAATTTCGTTTCATTAAATTCCTTTCTTCATTGCTGAGAAATGAAAAGCATTTCATTTGCAAATGAGACAGCTGTTTTCTTACCCCTCTTTTTTCTCTCTCCATTCCTCCATGCAAATGGTGAATGTGATAATGCGCTGCTGGAGGATACTTTTGTCACTTTATTTTCAGCTCCAATAAGGCTCATGCAACCCACCAACACTTCCCACATATTTATTTACAGAAATATGCAGATTTTATACTTGGATGTTTCTGGGCATGAGTGTGTTTGTGTATGCGTGTGTGTGTGTGTGTGTGTGTGTACATCACACCTGCTTGTGCCTGTATGCAGTGCAGTGCATGCAGGAAAATATATTAGCCATTTCTGATATTTAATTTGTGTATGCGTGTGCTTGTGTGTGTAAGACTGTGGGCCAGCTTCTAAGCCTTCTCAGTTTCAGACACAGATAGGACGCATTCTATTCACATGTTATGCACAGACGCAAGAGGCCAAAAGCACAGTTTAAAATGGAAATGCAAAATGTGTTTCGCTTCCTCATACATATGCATTTAAGGGAGGACCACACCAAAAAAGTATGGAGATGCTGAAAGCGCAGCTCATTACATGCAGCATTTTACAGGTTTCAGTGATATTATGGCAGGATTAGCTCTCCATGGGGAGGAGAGCTAGCATAACCTTATTTATGAGCGATTCGCAGGAGAAGAACATTTTATACAAATGATGGGAGCGGCCAGTTGATGTACACTGTTTTAAGTGCTTCAATGGCTACAGCAGCCAACTTTTGAGTTAAGCCTCCCTAAAAATGACTGACAGGGTGGATTTGAATGCAAAAATGGTGCTAAAATGACAATATTCCATCTTCGATCAATCCCAGCCAAACAGTGCTTTCTAATTCTTGGTGTTGTTTTCGATGCTTACCCATGTACAGTTTTTGTGTAAGTGCAGATCATACCCTGTGTCACGTCCGTGGAGGCTAGTCCCCCTCAGACGGGAGCTACCTTTGGACATGGACCAGACGTCAGACCAGAACTCCATGCTGTGATACGTTTATTAACCAGAACAAAAACGGGGACGCAGGCCACCAGGATACACGAACTAGAAACGTGAGACAAGAAGCCTAACTGAGGTGTAGCAAGTGAGGTGCTCTAAGACGTTTGTTCGACAGATCACTGAAAACCAACACAAACAGGACTTAAATACACACAGAAATCAGGGGGCAAAACACCAACAGATGAAAACCAAAAACATGTGACACAGGAACAGAACATCAAAATAAAAGCCCCAAAAACCCATAACAAAACAGAACCAAAAAACAGAAAAGCAGTGGCCCCTACTGGCCACTGACCGAACCGTGACAGTACTGTTCAGTAACTTGCAAAATAGTAAACAAAAAAATCTATAGCTACAAATTAATATAAATACCGTGATAAAATCGAAATCGGGATTTAACTAAAAAATTGTCATATGATATTTTTGCCATGTCGCCCACCCCTAACTTACAGGTAAATACATGAAACTACACATTGGGCTGCAGGCTGGTGTTAAACGAATGTAACGCCTCACTGGGCAGCTACAAAAACACAGATGGCATTCAGAGCACACTCATTTTTTCAAGATTCAAACGTCTGTGTGGGCGCTCCATAAACTTCAGTCAGTGGAAGACAGATCACCTTTAGGGTCATATGGAAACAGTCCATGAAACTTTATTACTTTTGAAACAGCCTCAAATATGAACTCCGTTTCTGAAGCAGCAGAACAGTCACTGCCAGTCTAGACAAACCAAACAGTACAAAAAGGAATAAAAGCATGAAATATTTAAGCTGTTCAAGTTCCAGACTGTTTCCTATTCCATCGCAGTGTCGCATACCTTTGTTAGCGGCTTAATTAATCTGTAATTTAAGGTAGAACTCACATTTTAAGTGTCTAAAATGCCTTCATCTTATCCTCAAAACATATTCACAGCTTGTCAAAAAGAAAATGCATAAACAGAAACATGAGACATGTTTTCCCCTCAGTGCTTCGATATCTTTAAGAACTGCAAGACATCATTCGCTTTAGAGTTTTTCCTGAAAGAGCAAAAGACAGTACAGTAACAGGATGTTATTGAAGGCATTATTGTATGTTAATTTTATATTAATTTATAGAAAAAAATAATAGCATTGCAATAATAACCAACAAAAGATCATTTTTGCTGCTCTAGGTTTGTATAATAAAAAGTATTGTTTAAAATTAAAGCTTATGACTAAGAATTCAATTTTCCAGAGAGAGGTGGAGGGGTTTTGGTCTATAATAAAGTACACTTTTAATTCTTAAAGGGGGCATATTATTGAGTCTCTACTGCTCCTATAAACACATCCATCCGTTTTCTGAGAGTCAGTTGAAAGATTCTGGTGACGGGAATCGTGCTTCTATGAGCTGTTTGGACGCTCCCTTATTCTGATGTCAGGATGTGGAAATTTGCATAGAACCGCCCCTCACCTGTCGTGCCCCACCCATTAGATTACTTGAAGATCCTCCATGTTTGTCTGCTGGTTTAATGAGCATAAGATGCCGAGCGCTGTGTCTACAGTTGTGTTCATCTGGTGCTGGGTCCGACTCAGGGTCCAACATATAGGATTGATAGCGCCTCTGTTTTCTGCCTTTTTCACGTGTGTTAAACGCCCAGCGTATGCATGGGATGGGTGGAGCAACAGCTTATTTGCATGAAAGGGCTTAAAACTCTGGAGAATAAAGCTGGTGAATCTCTTTATGTGAGAGGGATTCTGTGTAAAGAACTTGATGTTTTGTAGCCCATAGACCTTTTAGAACTAATGTGAGTTTTGCATAATACGTCCCCTTTAACAGCAACTGAATGAAGCGAATAAATGAGGCGAGCAGAAACAAAGACTTGTATACAAAAGAAAGGTTGAAATCACTCTCTCTACCCACATGTTTAGACAGGGCACAGCTTACTAATGCTAAATAAACTGAGATAACTGTTAAACATTGGTGTGGGGAGGGGTTAAAACACTAAAATATGAGGACAAGACACGTTACATGCTGCAGCTTCTTCTTCTTCTTCTTTTTATGGCAGTCGACAACTTTTGTGGACTGGTGTCGGTAATACAGTTCGGTTCTCAGAAAAATCTGCTTTAGACTGAGTCCGAATGCTGATCCGTGTAAAACTGAGGGATTACTGTACTTAATTCATATAAAGGATATGTGAATTTAACCCCTTTAATGTGGCCAAATGGAGCGTTCTTCCATCATTTAATAACTGGTAGAATAAAAGAGGCCTGTGCTACGCGCCCCGCTCAGCTACTTCAAATGAAAGTTCCTGCCTATGTGCCAGCGACGGTGTCAGTGTGGCAACACAGCATTTTCACATTTGAAAGACTGAAAACGATGACCCAGCAGGGCTGTTTTAATTGTATATAAAGTAGCTGAACTAAAAAGTGCCGACCTGGATACTACATTCATTATGGCCAGTGTCACTAACAGAGAAGGAAGGCCAGATTTAAAGTGTGCATGAAAGATTGGATTTGTGGGACTTCAACCACCTAATTAACAGAAACCATTTAATTTATTAATTGTATTTATTTTTATTCATAAACCGTGGCTGCAGTGTCGTCTGTAAATAGCTGCAGCTGTTCAGTATCACGTTTCAGTAACTGCCGAACAGAGCAGTCGCGTGAGTTTCAGAAACAGCTCTATTTTGTGAAGTGTAAAAAGTGTAAAGTGACAATTCTGTCATACATGAACACCTACAGCACACAGTTTGAACAGCAGTTCTTCCTCTGAATTTAACACAATTAACCCATTCACCAAGTGAAACCAGGAACACAGCACCTGGGGAGCCTTACCCAAGGGAACCTCAATGGTACCATTAGCAGTCCTGGGATTTGAACCCACGAATTCCTGATCGCAGGGTGAACACCCTCAACACTAGACCACCAAACAATGCAATTCTCTCTCTGTATTTAACTCATTTAACCCGTTCACCAAGTGAAGCAGGAGGCTGCCACCAGCGAGGGGAGCAGAGTGTGGGGACGGTACCTTACTCAAGAGAACCTCAGTGGTGACACTTGTAGTGCTGGAATTCAAACCCACAACCTTATGATTGCAGGGGCAACACCCTAACCTCTAGGCCACCCAGCTGGTGGTAACGCTTGCAGTCCCTGATCTCTGTTTGCGTGTTGTGCACTTACAGTTAGCTATTAGTGACAGTGAACGGTCAGCATGTGTTTCCCATGGACTCCACTTGGGCTTTTGTATCATTTACGGCATTTATCAGACTTTTGTGTCATCAGTAGCTTATAATCACCATTTGATAGATACAAAATCCAAAAAGCATGGAGGCAAAATGAAGAATAGTGAAGAAGAGTCATGCATTTCATCATACAATGTCCGACTGTGTGATTTAAAATTATCCAGTAAGACTGAAGTTGCAGTGTGTTAAAGGCATGAATTGGAGTTCTGTAGCTGAAAAAACGGGTTAAAAAAAGTAATTGTAATGACAGAGAGTCTAAACACTTTAATTGGACTGATAAAATATAGTTTATGACTAGGTCATGTCATATTGGGGGCTAACTTTTTTATAAAAAAGTTATGCATTAAATGCATTAAATGAGTCGTTGGTCAAATGTCTGTATGAAATCACATTTGTTATATTCAGATTGATGTATGACATATTGATATATCCAGATGCATTTCTGTGGATGTTAGTGTATGCATGATTGAAAAGTCTCTCCAAAGCTAGGAGGCAGTCTCTAACATGGCTGCATGCTTCTTGTAGGCTGTGTATAAATATGAATGGCATGTGACTGTGTTTAATGGGTATATCCACAAATAGAGAGTCGCACCAGTCTCTCTACCATTATTCTCGACTGCGGCTGCTTGATCTGGTCGATAGGAATTGGCCTCTTTAACACAACAGTGATGGCGGCGTCTCTGCAGCCTGTAGTTCTGTTCCATCTTTATTAAGCCCGAGTTACTCACCTTAACCAATCATTTGTCCCTTTTTCCTTCCTCTGTGTACCTGTGTCTCCTTTCCTAGATAAGAAAGAAGATGGCAGTCTCCCTCCAGCAGTTGTTATCCCAGCACCCTCAAAGCGAGGTAGAAAAAAGAAGTCGATGATGCCCAGAGCGGGTCCAGTGGCGACGCATGCGCTCCCCACTGGAAGTGATGCGTTAATTCTTGCCCACCTGGCCGCAGGAGGACAGGTAAGAATTTTTAACTCTGACTTTTATGGGTTGTAAGTCTCACAGTCATTAGTTACAGAGACAGTTTCACAGTCATTAGTTACAGAGACAGTCTTACAGTCATTAGTTACAGAGACAGTCTTACAGTCATTAGTTACTGGGACACTCCCCCTCCCCCAATTTTGTGGTCATCGGGTTCCCAGATAAGTGTTTTACCCACTAGGCTACTACCACCATCACTGGTGGAGTGCATCAACACAATTTCAGCATAGACTAAAAGCAGAAGCACATTTTTACACAGTGCTCTAAGAACGCTAGGCAGCGGGGCAGACACATCATCACATCCATGCTGGCTGTTCAATGGCGGTGACATTTCCAGAGGTACAGCTCATTCCATATATTAATCACTCACAGCTCTGGAACAGGGAGGTTGGTATATATTTGGTCACCCACACAGTGGCCATTCATTAACAGCCAGCTCTGAAACCCCTAGTGCATTTTCCACTAAAAAAAGGAACCATGCTGTACCACGAAAAACGTTTTTCCATTAAAAAAAAAAAAAAGAGACCTGATCCCAAGCTGCTCGCCGACAGGACTAAAAGCGGAAAAGGATACAAACTTACAGCTGGGGATTCAACAAAGCTCTGTTTTGGAGTTTCAGTGGGAGTTTAACAAATATATCTTTAACTCTAAGAAACGTGAAGGAGATCCAGGACATCCCTAACAAGTTGTCTGGGTCTGGGTTTCAGGACAGTGATAAAAAAATCAAACTATCAAGACTATCAAAAAAATAGACCACAATAACAAAAGCAGCTCTGACAGACAGACATCATACTTGATACAACTTCCATGTCACCACAATATGGTTTAGTGCCATCTTCCACTCAATGCTCACTTTTTGAGTTCCACCTACAAGACAGGTGTCAGGTTACAGACTGTACAGACATCATCACTGGGCAGTATCTGACCACAGCAGTGCTCTTCACCAGATGATTTAAGCTGATGGGTAATTCTCAGCACAGCTGTGACACTGACATGGTAGCAGCATTTTAGTTTGTGTGGCGCTGGGACGAGGTTTTGTCAGACTGAACATCCAAGTCTGTGGTCTGTTTTTTCTATTTTGTCCTTTGTAAGCAGTTTTGTTCAGATCTGAACGTCATAAGCAATCAGGCTTTTGGATCAAATACAAGTTCATTACACAGGTCAACAGAATTAGTTTTTTTTGTAATCATCAAAAAGCACAACACACTTTTCTAAACCAGTTTTTCACGCTGATTTCAGATCTGCTTTCAGATTTTTTCAGTCAAATCCACGTTTAGAATGCTGAGTAATATTAGATCTGCATTAGACTTACATGCGGTTTTTATTAAAGCGCAGCACAAATCAAGAACTGCTTCAGTATTTTCAGTGTGGAGTCAGACAGGCCACACTGTGGCACAGATATAATGATCAGTGTCA
>JBBPDB010000083.1:15498979-15513985 GCA_037974465.1 Brachypetersius altus
ACAGTATCAGATTAGTTCTGTGTGTAACAGTATCAGATCAGTTCTGTGTGTAACAGTATCAGATTAGTTCTGTGTGTAACAGTATCATATTAGTTCTGTGTGTGTAACAGTAGTTGATACTGTGTGAGCTGGTGAGGAGAACACAGGTTCCTCCTCGGTTTCTCCAGCCGTTGTTTGGACGGTGAAACTCCATCAGCAGCTCCTGATTTAATTTAATGGAGGACTGATGGAGTCGAACCAGGTTTCTGATGAAACTACAGTAATGCCGAACTTCACCAAGAACTCACTGAACACAACATCACTGTTTACTGTAGAATGGTGGTTGTGTTTATTCTTTTTAGTTTTATTTAGTAACATTAATGTGAAAAAACTCACCGAAACACTTTTGAAATATTATTTAAACGAGGGTGAAATAATATTTTGCACATCTATATGCTCAGTTAAGCAACTGCAGCCATTCTTAAAATGTAAAAAAGTAAGAGATGCTGAAATGAAACTCTAAATTTACAATCACAGTTGCTGTTATTTATAGTAGAGAGACGGTCTAGAGATCTGCACACTTCCTGCGTGGGCCAACATGTGATCAGTATGGTGGTCATTATAACTCAACACTGCATGTGTGTGTGTGTGTGTGTGTGTGTGTGTGTGTGTGAACAGTGTGGTCTGTAGATTAGGTAGATGGATTAAGCCTTGATGGCAGAGAGCCTTTGTTCTACCACCTCAACAGACATGAACACTCAACACACACACACACACACACACACACACACACACACACACAGCTCTTGGAGTCTGTTCTTCAGGTCGACAGAACTAAACACAACGAGCCTTTCACTGTGGCCCCGTAGTTCAATTCCCCCATAGTTTGTATATAATATTATTATTAATTATTATTATTATTAATCACATTGTTATACGCAAAATTAGTGTCTGTATCCTACCCACTAGAACAGCCCCCCACACACACTTCTTAAGATCGGCTCCTGAGAAACAGCTTCCTCTAATCTCAGCCAGATCCCAGCTTAAGACCTTCAAAGGCTCTTTATTTGTCCTAAACAATAAGATCTTCAGATAAAACAGAAGATCTATAAGAAAACATGGTCAGCTTATGAATGAGTCTGGAATTTGTCTTAGTGATCAAACTCAAGTCGGACAGTTTTGATCCATAATGTCATTAAAGAGGAGATCCTGAGAACCGATGAGAACAGCAGGAGAACTTTTGCTGTTGAATTTGTCTTTTACTCCTAATTTCTCCGAGGTTTGGGAAAACCAAGTCAGACTTGAATAATGTCCAAATAAGAAGATGATTAATTTCTGATCAGACGGAGAACACACTGTCTTCCTCTGGGTAGCCGCCATCTTGAATCCTGATGTTTAGACAGAAGAACTAAAGAAGCAAACTTCAGACACTGAACATGTCTTGGTTGACTGACTATAGTTTGGGTGAAGGATAAGATGCACACATTAGAATTATTAACAAGCTTTTCCTTTCATGGGAAATTGACCGAACATGATTAATTGGGGCCACTGAGTTGGACGATCTCGTCTGTTCATCGTCAGTCTGTTATGAAACACCACCATCATGCAGTTCCAGTCTCTGCGCTGGTAACTATTCATTATTTGTGCTTCCAAGAGTTCATCCATGTTCTGAGAAAGGGACGAAGAGAGAACGGAGGAGAACGTGCTGAGGAAACAGGCGAGAATCTGTGCGTAGGAGGAACACTCTGAAGGGACGTGGGAGTTGCTGTGGAATCTGTTAGAGACCAGAATTCCCTCGTCTGTGAACAAGACATTGGCTAATATATCTGTGTCACATCCACACTTGATAACAGGCCCCAGGAGAGAAGCCGGTGATAAATGGATTGCTTGAGGAGTGAATCAGGACAAATACACTCTCGAAATGTCTTTTGGAAGCTCAAGGGAGGAAACGAGGTGAGGAACTTTGATTCCAGTGGTAATTAAAACCCACTTAAGTGATTAACACTTTCAGAAGCAAACAGCCTTTAGCCACCACTGCCAACCAGTGAATGAACAGTCGCTGTTAATGCTCCACTGTTTGATAGAGTATCTGGTTAAATAAAGTATCAAGAACCGGCGAATTAAATAGAGTATCAGTGACCAGTGTATTAAATAGCGTATCAAGAACCTGTGTGTTAAATAAAGTATCAAGAACTAGTGCTTTAAATAGGTATCAAGAACCAGTGTATTAAATAGACTATTAAGAAGCAGTGTGTGTTAAATTGAGTATCAAGAACCTGTGTATGTTAAATAGAGTATCAAGAACCACTGTAGTAAACAGAGTATCAAGAACCATTATAGTAAATAGACTGTTAAGAACCAGTGTGTTAAATAGAGTATCAAGAACCAGTGTGTGTTAAATAGAGTATCAAGAACCAGTGTGTTAAATAGAGTATCAAGAACCATTATAGTAAATAGACTATTAAGAACCAGTGTGTTAAATAGAGTATCAAGAACCCATTTAATCCATTCACCAAGTAAAGCAGTGGGCAACAGGAACACAGCGCCCAGGGAGCAGTGTGTGGGGACAGTACCTTACTCAAGGGAACCTCAGTGGTACCACTAGCAGTTCTGGGATTCAAACCCACAACCTTCTGACCACAGGGGCAACTCCCTAACCACCAGACCACCAGTAATCAATGCACTGCTTTACCTTCATTAAAACACTCTCTGGTTTTTATGGAAACTACTGTCAGTGATTGAGATGAGGCCTATGGGCACATCCCATCTATTCTTGTTATTTACAGCTGAGTTATATCACTCTTTTAAATCCAACATTTACAATTTAAAGGGGACATATTATGCAAAACTCACTTTAGTTATAAAAGGTCTATGGGCTACAAAACATGTTCATGAAGTTCTTTGCACAAAATCCCTCTCACATAGAGATATCACCAGCTTTTTTTTCATAGTTTCAGGCCCTTTCAAAATGAGCCGTTTGGACGGAAGGTCTCTGGTGACGCCAAAAGGGGCCGATTTGCATAGAACCACTCCTCAATTGTTGAGACACCACCCACTAAATTAGTTGAAGAGCCGCCATTTTGTCTGCTAGTTTTATGAGCACAGATAAGCCGAGTGCTGTGGCTACAGGTGTTGTGTTGCTTGATGCAAAGAACAGCACAAATCTCTACTCTCCCAGACAAATTTCTCCCAGACAAAGAATTTTCGATGACTATGTTCCAGCAACAACTGGTTCCATTCCACCTCCTTCTGTACCTGCTGTCTGTGACGGCGGATGAGGGAGATGTAAGTACTTTCAAATAATGACTTTCGTTCTTCTATCGCAGTTAAGTATGAACTAGCTTGACCTTTACATTTCCTAAGTATGGGATGGGTGGGGCGCGGTCAGCAACCGCTTATTTGCAGGGACAGAGCCCAGAAACGCCTCGTTTTTAAAGGGACAGACACTGCGACGAGTGAAGCTGGTGATCTCTCTATGTGAGAATGATTTTGTGCAAAGAACTTCATGAACATGTTTCGTACAGCTCATAGATTTATTATAACTTGTTTTGAAGTGATTTTGCAGAACATGTCCCCTTTAAAGCAGTGTATAGTTGTTAAAGTAGTCTTACTTTCACATTACTTTGGGATGTCAGTTAAATGTGAAGGATTCTTCGCTTGCTTGTAGCAAGAACACATTACGTATTTGCTTTTTGCCTACAATATTGTTCTATAATTCAGAAGATCCCAACCGGTTAGCGCAGACCTAGGGAGTCTATAAGGTGAAGCTTCATTATTCGGGCTCATTCAGTAATATTTTTATTAGTGATGGTAGACATCATGTCTCGTGAATAAAATGTAAAGAATAAAAGAAAAGACGGGGTTTGTGTCAACTAAACCACACATTCCAGTGCTAGAAAGGATGCAATAATTGGTCCCCATGTTGGCGGTTGCGACAGCAAAGCTCATGCCAAGGATTACGTCTGGTTCTATTGCCAAATCGCTTTTTTTTTTTTTTTTTCTTCACGAGAGTGTTTGTGTTTTCACCGTGAACGTGTCAATGGACTTGATTAGCATGCAGACACACACACGGCAGTGCTCTTTTCAAGCCCTTAACCCCGGCTTTCATCATCCGACGAGCTGTTCTAGTGGAGACAGGGGTCGAGCTTATGGCCTCTCTCTGCTATCTCCATTGATCCTTTAAAAGGAAATAGCACAGAGATAGAAGGGTGGCTCATTCGCCTTGTCCTTTGCTGATACGCATCACCAGTAAACCAATGGTTGGGTTTTTTTTCCTTTTTCCCCTCCTCCTTTGAACTCAGCCAGTTTCTAACACGGATGAAATCACAGAGCCCAAAATTATGATTCTGGCTGATTTGCACGCCACTTGTGTGCAGCGCAGGCTATTCCGGGTGGCTTTTCAGGCCTATTTCAGGCTCTCAGAGCAGCGAATCGAATCAATTCATCACGTCTTGCAATGACCTGATATAATGGCGTTGCGAAATGAGGATATTCTATGAAACGCAAGGGAAATCGGCTGTGTCTGAGTGGACACACACAAATAAACAGCTTTTAACTATTTTTGACAGTTAAATAAGCCTCCCTACAGTTTCATCAAAGCAACTCAAGACAAAGTAAAATGAGCTGCAATTTGGAAAAATAAATAGCTCCCTATTTAGCAAGTAAACTCAGATTTTATTGAACAAATCATTTTACGAAAGCATTGGAGACATCTTTGGAATATCAAAGCGTTGCAGCAGCCATGTGGAAGCACATTCTGAGGAAAAGAATGCAGAAGAGGTTTCAGTATTTACAAAACTGATGGTTTTAGCCGTTTTAGCGGCGCCAATGGAGCCACTAAGAAACTGCTGATGTTGAGAAGATTTAGGAAGTTGTCTTTTTTCTATAGTAAATAGTTCAAAGGGCCTATTTTTGTTTCAGCCATTTGTGCTGTAAACCTTTTGAGAACCAGACTCATACAATATCCACTTTTTTAAGATGCATTTAGCACTTAGAATGAGAAGGTTATAATACCCATAATGCAACTTTCTTTTTGTGATGCCAAAACAGGGTAACAGAAAATAGGATTCAACAGTCATATCTGACATGAATGCATTTTTTAAAGGTTTTGAAGCCTTTTGATTATATTGAAGTGCATTAGAAGAGAGAAGGGATTTATTATTGCTGCATATTTCATATTTGTGTAATTGTGCATGAATGAGCTGTAAATTAAATAATTTGGTTTGATCTGAATAGGTGCACTTAAAAAAACTAACTTGTGTTTCTTTATAGTGGTGGAACCACTATTACACCATTTACAGACATTAGACATTTTAATTACGGAGAAAATTTGAGAAAAATTCTCATTAAAGTCCATGTGAATTGTGGATGCATTTTCTTTGCTATGACATGTTTCCAGGTTAAATATGGTACTAGGGAGGGTCTGTCACCTAGCTTGCCTTAATGGATGGTGGGGAGGTAAAATTATTGGGTATTATGTCTCATTATATATGAGGAATTATGCTTAATATGGCCAGAGACATGGACAAGCCAAATAAGACACTCTTCCTCATTGGGGACTATTTTTAAGTCTATGTATGCATTTGTTTTGTCCTTTTCACAAAATAGATACATTTTGATTTTGGTGGTTTATGTTTATGCACTACTGTTTAGCGTGTTTGATGTCCTCACACTTGGCAAGGTCTCACATTAACAAAGCTGCTGCTGTAAAGCCGAAGCCATGGATCTAGAATTGAAGTGCACTGCATAAAGGGCCGAAGGGATAGCCGGCTAGGCTGATCGATTGGCAGAGAGATCAATGCTAATCATGTTAGAGAGGCTTTAGCTCAGCGCTTTGCCCAGCCCTCTGTGGTTTCACATTGGCATCATATAAAATATAGCCACTCTACTTCAATCTGCAATAAGGACAATGGCAATTTGTGTATGTCTGGTATATGAAAGTGAGGGAGACTATAGAGAAAATGGGCGCACACTGATCATTTTTGCAGCTGATCTTATTAGAACTAAGAACATTCCATGCAATCTGAGTCTGGTATGACATCCAAGGCCTGTTGCCGGACGTCTCCTTTTAACTCCTGGTAACTGTAGGAGCTATATGGAGGCACTGGTGTCAGAAATGCTAAAAGAATATTTACCGAACTTACCAAGAGAATAAAACTCTCCAGAGAACTCCTCCAGGGTATGACTAGTGACTCTTGACTCTGTCCAGTATTTCGCTATGCCCTTGCCCTTGCCATTAGTAGATGCTCCTGTGTGCACTTAAGTTTAACAGCAGCTTTAGTGTGTTGAGGGTTAATTTGAGACACATTGAAAATGCACCGACAGACTCTTTTGCTTTCTGTTTACCCTACTGAATTCCTCAGGCACTGAGGCATCCTGTCAAATGTGCAGAAAGTTCTGAAATACTGGTTGCAGTTTTAGGCTGTATCTATTTTTAGCCTATGGCAGGCTGAATCATTCAGTGTGTTTGTATCCTGTCTTCCACAGTTCCCCCCATACTGTCAGTTCCTCAGGAATCCTTCAACGCAACAGCTGATTACCAGGAATCAGTGACATTTACCTGCATCACCTCTGGCTCTCCTGAACCCGAGGTGACGTGGCATCGGTGAGTCAAGCTAATCTCTGTATTAGGGGATGCTATCATATAGCTATTAAACACTAAATAGACACTTTAACGGATATTTGTTTATCGGAGATACAGTGCAGTAGTTTTAAGATGATGGAATGTTGTATCATTTACTGAAAAACAAACAAACAAGTTAATATGCATTTAAGGCATTTGGCAGATGTGATAAAATTGCAAGGTGTTCTAGATATGAACAATATATTTGAATCTGTGTTGGGATACGAGAGCCTTCAGTTAACACTTCTGTACACCGTCATCTAAGATTTCAGATGACCAGGACCAAAAGACTGAAAAAGTCATTTCACCACCAACAAATGTGTGTAACACAGGCAAGCTGGGGCTTGAGAAACTTTCTTAGACTCTGCTGGTGCTCATTTTTTATCTTGACAATTAGATTAAATGAACAGAGAAATCCTTTTGTTATTAATGACTGAAAAAGGCACTTTATGTTCCTAAGCAGCCAGATATACTGGAATTATTTACAAATATTTGCTGTTTAAATGATCGCTAAGAGGGAAATGATGGGCAGATATGAGGGAATAAAGATAGAAGCAGAGAAACAAGATGGTATGCTGCACCGTGACCTTGACTGTTTCCTTACTTATAATTGACATCAGTGTATATCAGAGTAGGTGGAAGTTATACGAAGTTAAAGATGAAACATCAGTCTTACATAAGAATATAGTGAATGTAGTTATTAATTTTATTATTGATATTTTAATGATGGCAACCTGATAATGCAGACAACGTAGAACACCACCTGTCAGGTACTGACCACAGCAGGAGCATCTTGTGCCCTTAAGGGTCCTAAAAAACGGCCTCAGGTCCTTTTCTCAGAATTCTTATATAGTTTTCTCTTGTCTGCTGTCCTATAACTGCTTCCCAAATCATCAGTTCAGTTTTCTGTTTCTGGCAGTGGCCCGAACTCCCTTTATTTCCTTTCTCCAGTGCAGTTAGCAGCCTCCACTTGGCACTTTATGCTGGCGTCTACAAGCGCCCATTCATCCCCTCTCCAGTATTTCCCTGGAGAGGTGTGTGCAGCACAGGCAAAGACGATAATGTAGCCTTTGAACTTGTGAATACAGATCAGTGTCTGGACATATGTCCTGATTAAATGGCTAATGATGGTAACAGTGGATATATTTGTTAAAGAGGGATGGACAGACTTGAAACTTAAGTATCTGTTTGGATTTTAGTTTTGGATCTTGGGTCTTTAACAAGACTTTAGAATAGGGTGATCTGATTGGGAGGTTGCATTCACTCAAAGGCTTGACTTATACTGTTAAAAAGTCAGAGACAGAATTTATATTTACAGAGTCATAACGGCTATAAAGCCGCAGTACATGGCAACCCAAAGCTCTCCATTAAAGCCACAATGTATACAATCAGCAACCTCGTCATATGCTAAGAATCATAGCCTGTGAAATTTAGTCGCACACCCAGAAATCCCAATTGAAATATATACAAATGTCATGAATTTAATTGGAAAAAGTCAGGTTTCATGTGGCATTTTGCCATTCGCCCTGCAGGAAATCTGTCAACTCAAATTAGATCTGCTTGTCTGGGCAAGGCGGTCTGTGGCCTGTCTTGTAGCTGTAGCTAAATATGAGCTGGATATTGTCTTTCTCCCCTTACTTTTTTTCTTTCTATGACCTACAGAAAAGGACGGCAGATTGAGAGATCGGAGCAATACATCTTGAACACACTTGAAGGAGGCAAGAGCACACTGACCATTAAGAACATCAAACAGGGAGATGGAGGCCCTTACACTTGTAGGGCCAGTAACAAGGCTGGAAGCAAAGAGAGCGAAATTTTCCTGAAAGTGTTTGGTGAGTACGTAATCCTGTCCCCTCTCCAGCTATAGTAAATGGCAGCTGGTGGCCAAGTGGTTAGGGAGTTTCCCCCTGCGATCATAAGGTCGTGGGTTCAAATCCCAAGTCTGCTAGTGGAACCTCTGAGGTACCTCCGGGTGTCCACACTCTGCTCCCCAGGCACTGCGTTCCTGGCTGCCTGCCGCTTCACTTGGTGAATGGACTGAAAGCAGAGGAAAAATCTCATGCTGCTCACACTGTGTGCTGTGTCCACGTCTGACAAATGGTCACTTTACATCAAGTCTACTGCTATATGTACGCTCACCTTGCCTCACCTGCCTTGACCCTTGTCCACCACCAAAATCACATACAATGTGCATGTGAGCATCAGGAGTGGACTATGACCATGGCTGATCTGACGAATCACATTTTCTTTTGCATCATGTGGATAACCAGGTGCTTGTGCACCACTTACCTGGGGAAGAGATGCACTACAGGATTGAGAGAAGCAGGTGGAAGCAATGCAATGCTCTGGGATCTTGCAACCTTTAGGTACATGTAACATAACGTCCACAAGAATGTCTAAAACCAAAGATTGTTGCAGACCATCTTTAGTACATTTCCTATATATAAATGTTTTGACGGACTTCAAGCTATTCAAGGTATTGACTTGGCCTTCAAGCTGCCCAGACCTCCATCTGATCAAGCATCTGTGGGAAATACTTGAAAACCTAGTCTGTTCTGTGGAAACCTTACCTCAGAATATATATATATATATATATAGGACTAAAAGGACCTACTGCTAATGCCTCGATGCCAGATCCAAGGTCTTGCAGAGTCTATCCCTTGATGGCTCAGACCAGTTTTGGAGGTCTGAGAGGGCCCTACATAGATTTAGGCAGGTTATGTTAGTGTAGTGGGCGTACCTAAATAATTGGCTTGTAAAAATGCAAAGTAAAAATCCATAATAAACAGGTTACATCATTTAGTTGCGACTCCCAGGCCTCCACTTCTTCAGACTGCTTTGAAAAGGTAAAGATTGAAATATTAAAATGACTGAATATAAATGTAAATATTCTCTGCAACAGCAGTGAAATATTGAGTCTATGAACACGGGGGAGGGGCTTTGGCCTGTTCTTTTGCCACATTCCCTTTCATATGTGCTTTTCTCCAAGGAAAGCTTTCCACCAGTACAAAACGACCAGACTATGTTAGACATGATGCTGTTTCAAGGACAAAAAAGACCACAATTGTTCTTTCAATTATCAGGACCATCTTTATACGCTACATACTTTATACCGTGTGCCTGCGTGCATATTGGGCGCGTGATGATTTTGTTCGGCGCGCCCGCCTCCTTTGTAGAGCAGAGATTTATTCACGCCCTTCCTAATCTTCCAGCTCCTTGAGATGCGCATTTGTACGACGGCCTTATTGGATAGAAGTTTTGTTTTGCGAAGCGAGGCGGCGGTAACACAGATGTGACTTTTGCGACGTTTATAGTCCCTGACAGCCAGCACGCCGGGATGATGGAGGAAAATAGCGAGGGGGGGGGATAACACTTGACATTTGGGAGGAGATGAGGCGAGTGAGGGGAAGCGAGTTAGTTCAGAGGAGTTTGACGCATGAATTTATTGTATAACATTCATGTCACACATGAGATTCTCGGAATCATTATCATAAGCCGCGGTCATTGTTTAAACATTTAAATGGTCATACAGTGAAGTGGTGCAATCTTCTTGAGTGCATGTGGCTCTTATAATTTATTTGTGCCATTAGTTTGTTCCAACCGGTGTCTTCTACATTCAGGATCTTGATAAAGGCAGACAAATGGGTCGCTGCTCTTCAGTCAGGCCTTTGGAACTCGTCTTCTCTGTCGACGCCCAAAAAGCCGCTTCTGTCAGCTTCGGCACAAAAGCGCATGATCCTGATTGACACTCGATATGTGAGCATTGATTTTTCCACCCAGTCCGTTTCAAGTTTGTTGAAATTCGATGAAATATCTGAACACAGAGGCAGAGAACACATTTTACAATACCCCCAACCCTGGTTAGAGTGATATAAAGCCTTATAACACCATCGTGTGGCTGCACACTTCAGCATGACTGATATGTCCTGCCTGATACTGGATCTTCTGGTTCAAGGATCTCCTTGTTCTATACACAACAGCAGGCTGGAACGTTTGTGCTTGAAGGTCCTTTTTCAATATTATGAAACTGATGCATGGCCTTGTCTGGCTCCACAATGTTAATTTATTTCTAATCACTCTTAGAACATTGAATTGTGTGACAGCCATCTTATTGTATTTGTTTATTATGATTTATTTTATCCACCCTCCTCCATCCTTTTTTTCTTTATTTTATTAGTCATGAATAACAAAAATAACAAAAAATGTGTTTTAGCACAAGATGTTGAAATGACACCAAAACACTTAAGTCTGCAATGTGTCTAATGGACACATTGTTGGCATGTAAAAAAACATAGAAGTCAGCAAAGCACAGTTTAACTAAAACTATTGTAGTCAATTTAATTGACTACAATACACAGCAAGCTCTGATGCGCCGAACAGTAACAGTAGCTCTTTTATGTTATCAGACAAGACGGATTAGGCTTCACGCTTCATGCACAGTGTCTATAACAATGTCATCAGTTCACTGGTTGTCCTTCATTGGACCACTTTTGGTAACTACTGACCACGGCCCTGCAGGAAGCCAACAAGGCTTTACTTGGTGGATCTGTTTGAGGACATGGACCTTTGCGCCATCCACGCCAAGAGTCACCATCATGTCTACAGATATTCAATTGGCCCACATCTGTGGAGAGTGCACTTAAACTAACTGCGCTTAATGTCCCCAATGTGGAACCCCTTCCCTGAACATCTGAGGATAAAACAATCCACTGTCTGCTTTAAAAAAATTCAAAAAATAGAATTTACTCTTAAAAAGGATTATAAACTCTCCTTAATTTAATGTGACTATTCTTTAATTTTTATTTCTGGATAACTTCTGAAAAGTGACCTTGAGAGTTGAAAGGTGCTTATAAATAAAATGTATTATTATTATTATTATTATTATTATTATTATTATTATGAAGACACACTGATCTATATAGTGGCACTTGTCAAAGTGACTCAGATTCTTAGATTCAAACACGGCCTTCTAACTGAACTTCCCTTTGCCTACATTTTAAAGTAAAAGTAAATAAACATTCAATCAATATGTCAACCAATAATGGATATTGTTATAGGAAGTGTAGATTTTTCACATTCAGTGGGTTTCTACAGACCGCCACGCAAATTATAATTAAAAAAGTTATACCCTGCTCAAATATCACTTAATTGATTTAACATTACAAACTGTTTTATTCAGAATAAGTTACAAAATGATTAGTGTGCTGTAAGTATCTACTTGTGTTAATGCAGACTTGATCTTTGATAAATGATTATTTCCAGATATCCATTTTTTACAAAACCTTAATGCGATTTTATTTTTGTTAATTCGGTAAACATTTTTCCATCTCCATCCTTCATTGTGGTCACATGAAAAATTACTTCACTTTTATTTACATCCTCCTTGTGTCACGGGAGTGGGGCTAACCCCCAACCCGGAGCTACCTCGGAGCACGGAGCACTCGGGAAGCCAGAGATCCGTGCAGATACTTTTATTTGCAAAATGAAAACACAGGAACAACTGAAAAGGGCACGAGGGCCACCAGGAACATGAATGAGAACTAGACACAAGAACAAAACATGAGCCGACTAAGGCTTAACGAGGTGCTCTAAAGTGGACGATGGACAGATAACGCAAACCAAGACAAACAGGGCTTAAATACACACAGAAATCAGTGGGTGAAACACAAGAACACATGACATATTGAAAACAAACCAGAATCAAACCCAGACACGTGACACAAGCACTACACTGACAAAACTTCAAAATAAATGTCCCAAAAAACACAAAACAGAAGCAAGACCGAAAAACAAAAGCAGCGGCTTCTGCTGGCCACCGACCAACCCTAACAGAAAAGGATTTTATAGTGTCTTGTTTCGTCTTGCAACAAATTTCCACCTGAAAGATAATGATATGGTAGGGTAAAATAAACATTTTTTTTTCTTTCATTCTCCTCTTCCATTACAAATATATTGGTTCATGTACTTCAGTATATGACACATACACACTGAAATATGCAATGAAAACACTTGCAGGGACAGTGGAATGAAATATTTCAGTAATTACAGTTGTTGGATCTGTATCCTCTTTGCACAGCTGAAAGCTTCTGTACTGTTCACCTGTTTACCCTTTATATACTATATTAAAATACAGTTTCATATACAATATGACTAAGGCTTCACTACCCACAATTTAAAGTGGAGGGAAGGATCCAGAGGGCCAGCTCTGTTCTAAGATGCCCCAGTGGAGGTGGTGAGTGACAGGAGAATGGTGGTGAAGTTGTCATCTCTGTTGGACAACATCTCTCACCCCTTGCAGAAGACTCTGTCAGCACTGAGCAGCTCCTTCAGTGGCAGGCTACAGCATCCATTATGTGTTCCACAGGTCTTTCCTTCCAACTGCTGTCAGACTCCACAACAAAGACCTTGCAGATGACCACACACATGCAGACAGACAGACGGACACGCACACACACATCCAATACACCAGGGTAGGCTCTCGTTAAATAAAATTTTCTTATGTGCAATATTACTAAGTTACATTTTACAATATTACATTTTTTCTGATACAACATGTGCAGTGTGCAAAGACTCATACACAAAAGAAATTTTGAAATAACTCTCTCTACCCACATGTTTAGTCAGGTCACAGCTTACTAATACTAAATAAACTGAGATAACTGTTAAAAATTTGGGGGGAACGTTTAAAACACTAAAATACAAGGACAAGACACAGAGCAGTCATGCTACATGCTGCAGCAGGGTTCTTCTTCTTCTTCTTTTTACGATGGTCAACAACTTTTCAGTGTTTTACCGCCACCGCTGGACTGGTCGCGGTAATACTATTCGGTTCTCTGAAAAATCCGCATTAGACGAGAATGCTGATCCGCATAAATCTGAGGGGTTACTGCATACATATACTCACTGTGTGTCAGTGCGGTGTGTGGGGAAGAGGGGAGAGGACACAGGTTAACAGCAACCAAGGGATTTAATGACAAAAATAATAATACATAAACAAGGAATATAACAGGAACTGAGGAGAGACCCGTGCTCCGGATAAAGAAGAACAAAAAAGAGCAGCACGCAGGCTAACGGGAAAATCAGAGACAGGCTGCTCGCAGGCAGACAAGGGCCAGGTCAGGACTGCACTAGGGCAGAGACAGGAGCGCGAATGCTGGGGCTTCAGGCATTCACTGATGTGGAGCACGGGTCTGCAAACAAAAAGGAAACAACATCAGGATTAGGTAACAAATAACAACAAACCAGAACACACACACACAAGGAGAGAAAATACAGGCATGACTAGACTCGGGGACGGACTGGGTTTAAATAAGGAACCGGGAGGGACGACAGGTGTGTGTGGGAATCAAGGGCAACGAGACGCAGGTGAGACAAGGAGGGCTGTAACACAAACGGAGCTGACAGACTACGAGGGAGACAAGGGGAAAAGGGAAGGGAGCCAGGCAAGGGAATGGGACACAGACAGGGAAGACGGACGGGGCTCAATATTCAGGAGAGGGAGAACGGTGTCTGGGAACGGGAGGCGGGAAGACTGTGACAGATGCAACCTTCTCTTTTTCCCTTTGGAGGTTGTTTCTTATTGTTGCGCAGTTGCAATGCCAGTAGATGGCTAGGTCTACTTCTGTAAAAATAATAGTATTGTCTTGTTCTTTGGATAAGAAATTCTGCTTTAGATTTTAATAATTGATTCATTTCTGATCATACTCCATTGATTCTTGCTGTTGTTTAACCGGAATAAGAGAGCTGATTGGACCTTTCCAGTGTAGCCAGTTGTTTTTCAAGGCTAGAGATTTCTGAAGATACGAGGCATATGAAATAGAGAAGTTACGAACAAAGCCTTTAATCGCATTCCAGACAATCCGGGGATCATCTACCAAGCCTTTATTAATTCCAATAAATTCTAAGAGTTGTAGTTGTAGTTTTCATCTAGCAGTAAAGATGGCTCGCCATCGAGGTGCTTGCAGTGGTTGGCTGTCAAGCGAGAGCTTTAAGAAGTTGCAACTGTGATCAGAGAGGGATATAGGCCATATATCGGAGTTTGTTATTACTGGAGATAGATTATCAGAAGTGAAAATAAAGTCAATGCGGGAGTATGTCTTGTACCTAGGTGAGAGAAAAGGGCATGTCCTAGCCGAAGGATTAGTTAAACGCCAGGGATCAGGGAAAGATATACAGCGCCTTAAGTTATCAGATGATAGCTCCTGCATATGGGTATGGGTAACTCCGGATCTATCTAATTCTAAAGACACTACAGCATTCATATCTGCCCCTACTACTATTTCACAGTTTGGCAGAACAAGTAAGTAATTTATTAATTCTGAAAAGAAGTTACTGTCATAGGTAGAGGGGGCATAAACAGAAACAAAGGCCAGCGTCCTGTTTCCAACTGCGGCCAAAATATGAGC
>JBBPDB010000083.1:15514085-15530135 GCA_037974465.1 Brachypetersius altus
AAAGGAGGATCAGGGAGGCTGCAGGTGAGACAACAATTAGACGCAGGTGCGACGGATAAGGAGGGGCTGTAACACAAACGGAGTGGGAAAATACAAAGGGACCAAGGGAACAAGGCTGCTGGGAATACACACAAAGGAATCTGAAAGCAGGATGGGCACAGAGATATAACAGAGACCAGGGAGAAGAGAAACTAATATTCATGGGAAATGGGGCGGTGACGTCTAGGGGGAGGAGAGGCGGCTGTGACAATTACATTGTGCTCCAACCCTTAAATTCCTCTTGTTCTGACTTTTCCGTGTTTCTCCCTGAAAACACATTTTCAAAGAGATTTAACAAATTTTCATCATTATTCTTGCAACAACATAAAGGTTTAACTCATTGTGTATTCATCTTTGATTAAAAGGCTGATTACATTACTGATGAAATGTCACTGTTTTCTTTTTCTACACTGTAAGCAAATGTTTCCATGTTTCGCCTCATTCACACACAGTAATGACTGGAAATTACTACAGCAAATTAATACAGTATTGCTAAGATTTCCACTGAATGAATAGGCTTTCCTACAAAGACTTGTGTTGTGCACGTTCAACTTAACAAACCAGCAAGTATTTCCTGATCCTGATTGGTTGAATGTTGGTGGTCCATGTATGAGTAATTGTACTGAAAAATGATGGTGAGGAGGATTTCACAAAGAAAACAGCTTTGAATTAAAATCCCTAGCCCACTGTATCTCATACCATATATGTACAGAAACACATACCTCTTCGCTCACAGTTAAATCAACAGCTTTACCCCTCATTAACATGCCCTTTCTAACACCATAAGTCCACATATCAATTCATTTCCACATACACATACACAAGAAACACATATCCTTTTCAACTTCTTACAATTCTTTTAGTAAATATTTAGCTGCCTTGTAAACATCTGGCTAGAATGAGGTTGATTAAACAGATGGATGTTATTCTGAAATTCTGATTTATGTCACATTTCTTCAAAAGCTCAGATAAATTCATGTTATTCTCATCTTATGGATTTTCCGTGTTTTTGTGACTTTATGTTAATAAAGTCACCTCTGCTCGCGTAGAGGGGCAAAAGCAATGTGACAAAGTGACATGCCATAATAAGGTCATATCCTGATGCTCTGAGGTGGGTAGAACTTTATATAAAGGGTTAACACAGAAAAAATAGAGGAGTGGGTGCAAATGTGATGCCAGATAAAAATGTGCATATGTACACGGGGAGGAACTGTCCTAAAAAGGACACATGCAGGACTGCAGCACTAGTTACTCACTACTATAGCAATGCTATGTGAGGGCACAGTTTGGGGAAGAACCTTTTCTATTGCAGCAGTACAAAGCTGTGATGGTTGGCGGCCACTAGAGGGCGTCCTTTTCTGTTGAGTTTGGTTTTGGGGATCTTGTATTATGAAGTGGTGGTGAGTTGTGTCTAGGTTTGCAAGATTATAATCTGAGAAAACTGTTCTTTTATGTGAATTGATTTCACAACTGTATTAACATAAATAAATCACACAAACACATTCTATAAAGGTTTTGAACTTCAGAAGCTTTTTTGCTGCTTTTCAGAGATACTGCTTAGAAAAATGAATTTGTAAAATAAAAGTAATCTCTGGAACCATCTGTAAGACTCTAAGCTGCACAGACCGAGGTTATTGCTGCCTTTTGAATACACCACAGTCAAAAATGTTAAAGTAAAAGAAATGTCAAGTAATCTCTGTCTCTCTGAGCAGCAGTGCATCTGCATGTAGTGCATATTATACAAACAAAAAGGACACAATATGTGACAAAAAGCGCTGAAAACTTGAAAGATTTCTTTGCTGTTCCCTAGTTCTTTTTCAAAGTTCCCATTAACCTGACAAATCATTTCACCAAGTGTATTAGCAGGGGAAAAGCCACAGGTGGACCTTGGCATGCACAGACCTACCTAATACATTGGGGATAGAATATTTATTGAGCTGCGTATTGTAGAATAAGGACATTTGCACTGTTTTCTGTGAGTGCTGTCATTGTGTTGTACTCTGCCTTGTATTCTCAGCCTGCTCAAAGTACGGCTAGGAAATAATTGCAAAATCCATTACCTTAAGCTTTCAACTTATTATCAGAACGCTTCAGCTGCAAGAGGGCCTGTAAAAGTGAGATTCTGGCAGTAGCCTGATATTATGATATTTTACCTAAAAAAGTGGCCCACCTTTTCACCTAAGAATTTATTTCTGTCTGCACCACTGCATCATAAATGTCTTTGTTTATAGACCTGGTTCTGCAACTGGTGAATTACTTTCTTGTAATATGTTAGTTTTGTTCATCGCCCTTAGAAGAACCTATAACTAACCCTAACAATATACAGAACAGACAACAATGGAATGTTCAAAAGTCACTGAATTTTTCATAATTGTAGTGTTCATCTTTCCTTTCTCTTCTATGTTACACAATTTTAATAGAAGGACTGATCCTTAACCTGGGCTTTGAATATCATCATAATTAAAAATGACTATCAATGTTGAGGCAGTAGTACTTTAGGGGAGGAAAACAGGCAATAAAAAACATCCTATGTGACTGTCATGGGAGGGGGGGCTAACCCCCAACCCGGAGCTACCTCGGAGCACGGAGCACTCGGGAAGCCAGAGAACCACGCAGATACTTTTATTTACGATGGACAGATCAAGAACCAAGACAAACAGGACTTAAATACACACAGAAATCAGTGGGCAAACACAAACAGGTGAAACACAAGAACACGTGACATAATGAAAACAAACCAGAATCAAACCAAGACACGTGACACAAGCACTAAACTGACAAAACTTCAAAATAAATGTCCCAAAAACACAGAACAGAAACGAGACCGAAAAAAAACCTGTGAAGTTGCACAACATGAACTCGCATCCATTTGCCACCAAATTGGTTGAATATTATTAAAATCATTGATCCCACATCTGTAGTATAAATGGCTTCTCGCTGAATAAGTGCTAATTAAATTAACCACTGTTGAGTAAACGGTTGATTAAATGGGTTTGGTTTGCAATTACACCACAGCTCCCATGTGTGTGGATTGTGGCTGTACCCGAAACCTTCGGCACATCTGCGTGGGAATTCTAAGCTTAGCTCATAACAGTTCCTGTTTACTTGTTTGTGACAGTGCGTGTGTGTGCGTGTGTGTGTGTGTCTGCGGGTGTACACACTGCAACAGTTTCTCCCTCTGTCTCCTGGGTGTTGGGGATTGCTGAGGGAGGCGTCAGAGTGTCTTGCTACACAAATAACTCCTTGATCTCTCTAGAAAGCATTCAAAGGCCCAAACTTACAACCACCCTTCTTTTAAGCTCCATTCAGTTCAGCATGGATTTATCCCATGCCATTCATCCCAGCTCTGTGCAACTATTTCCACAGAAGTTATCGAGAGGAAACGGGGTATTATGCATGGAGCCTCGCGCTGGTGTTTGGGGGTAAAGCTCGCTAAGCCATGGGAGGGGGAGCTTATCTGTGGAAGGCACACTAGGGGCAAACGCATACCGCCACACAGTAGTGTTTACTGGCATATTTAGCATAGTATAAAACTTCTCTAATATAAGCACAGTGTCTCTTTAGATACCTCCTGGCTGTTGAACGCGGGTTCCTCAAGTACAAGAAAGTGAACATGCTGGTACAAGCCCCTCCATGGCAATCATGGATGGATGTCGAATAAAAGAGTTGCTGTGGCACTTGGGCACATTTTGTAAAGGCGGGAGCAGAGTGATGGCTCATGCTGAGAGGATGAGAGAGGGAGAGATGTGAGAGAAATAGTGTGGGACGAGCTGATTATGTTCAACTCGAGTCTTTCCATCAAATCTCTAAGCTGCTGCGCTTCTGAGACAGAACAAGCCGTTTGGTGTAAATTGGAATATACTGAAAGCCATTGCTGATCCAAAGGAATGTCCGACAGACAGACACCGCAAAATCTCTACCGTTTTTCAGGGATCAGTTTGGAATCTCTTGTGATTATTATTTTTTGTAATAATAAACAAATAATGAAATGCTAATAGCTGCATACAGATGTCTGAACTGTTAAGCAGCACTGTAAAAAAATTTTGAAACATAAAAGGGTCTTCTTCAAACTCTATATAAGTTTGAAGCATATAATTGCGTAAACAAAGGAGCCTAGACTAAACCCTAAAAAAAAAAAAATTACTGCTAGGCCTCCTGGCTTTTGCCAAACCCACGTTTCCACTGCTCTAGAGGCCAGTGTCTTATTACCCATATCTGGTGGCTGGTATTTCTAAGCTTAGTCATAGCAACCCTTTTCACTAAACTCCAGATGCACAGTTGTTTTGCTGCTGCTGCTTTCAGAGGCTGTGTAGAACTTCGTAGCGATGTAACAGAAAATGCTACATGCTTAAGCAGTGCAGCGGCCCTGTTTGAGTATGGTGTGTAGTTGCACCTAGACACCATTTCACAATAATAGTACTTTTTGTTGCCCGAGACACATCTGTGCCAAGCAGAAATTTCAAAGACTGACTTGAGGCAAAGGTGGCATCCTCTAACTGTGGAGTTATGGAGCTATTCACTGTAACTACCGGTGTTTGTCTACTGAGATTATTTTCAGTATAGTATAACAAAAGCTGTCAAACTATTAGTAGCATTATATTTAGTTCCACAGTAATGCAGTGCTATTGTGATAGCATGTACTGACCCATGCATTTAGCACATCACAGGCTTTAGACAAGAAATGATGAATTTATTAAATGTTGTTCTGTAATCTGTTAATCTATCTGTCTTTAATTCATTCTATTCGTTGCTGTAAACCTATCTGCAATTTCTTCTTATTTTCATTTCCAGCTTTCTAGTGTCCTACTACTTAAAGCATATTAGTATCATCTTCTGCACTTGATTTTGTATTGCAGCCACTCCAAAATTTGAACACAAGCATCTGTGTGTTTTTAATCATTTTTTCTTCACCATCGGATAACTATTTGATGTTCAGTGTCTCCGAATAAATTTCATAATTAGCTGGTTTGTTAGCTCGGGTGTGTTATAGCAGGTAAAACCCCTAAATGCACAGAGCATGCTTACAATAGGACCAGTACCAGAAACCGTTTTTTGTATATTCTGACTGTTTTAATGCCCACAGCGGTTTGAAGAAAACCCTGCCACTATACAACTAACCCATCCATTAAGGGCTGATGAGCCAGATCAGGTTTGTTGGGGCAAGGAACATTTGAAACTGTGAAAAGAATTGGATCAATCGCTGTTCTGAACAACATCTAAACAGCTACACACACTCTGTTCCCTCCACAGTCCAGCCACACATCACTCATTTGAGGAACGTGACAGCAGTGGAAGGAAGTGCTGCAATGATCTCCTGCACAGCTGAGGGAGAACCCCTGCCTGAAATCTCCTGGAAGAGGGCCAGTGACGGACAGACCTACTCACATGGGGACAAGGTATAGCGACAATCTCTTCTCTCCTACATCTTTTGTTTATGAAATTCATACTTTGGTCAATCCATATGAAACCACATATTATGATCTGTGGTTAACCTTTCACTAAAAATATGAAAACCTTTTTAGTGAATGGAACTAATGAAGATACGGTCAGTAATGTCTGCACACTATATGTTTGCTTGATTTTTGCCTCTTCCAATTGCTTTGTCTGGTGACCACTGTCTTCTACTCGCAATGAGGTTAAGTGGCATTCTCATAAGTCTTTAGCTACAAGGAGAATGTGTGGCAGCTACACTTCAGACCTGGATCCTGACGATAAATCAAACTAGAGGCACCTTAATGGGATGGAGGTAGCTCAGTGGGTAGGATACTTGCCTCCGGACCATGAGGTCATGGGTTCGAATCCTACCTTCAGCATAACACCACTGGGTTTGGATAAAAGCGTCTGATAAATGCCGTAAATGTAAATGTAATGGCTCTTCAGAGACTTTTTCTGAAAAGCACTTCACCAGGACAGTTCAATATGCACCTTAACTCACCTGCCCCTCGTTTCCTTTGGGCAGGAAAAACAAAAATCATCATTATTTTGTGCTGACAGGTCCCGCATACAGTAGATAGAAGATAAAAGCATTATCTGCATACTTTTACCAATAAACAGAGAAGTGAAAAGTGTTCTACTCCCTTAGCCACATGCAATTTTGGTCCACAAAACAAGACAGCACAAATGGCTTGGAAGCGGATGCAGTCCTCCGAGCACCAGCTTCTAATCGATCCTGGTACTCGGCTGTAAAACTTGCAGGTTTTGTGACACGAGCATTCGAGCGGAAGGCTTAGCACTCAATCCCTTCTCAAATGTTCTATCAGTGTTGTTAAAGGAACATAATACTATTGGTCAAGACAGGCATTGTTGCAGAGGTGTGTTTATGTGGCAAAACCTTGAAGCTGTTGGAATCTAGATGAAATCTGACGGACCTTTCCTGAATGCCGCTTCACGCACCATATCTCCCAGTGCCGGCGGCGAGGTCACATTTTGCCCTTTGGACTCTGTGGTTTCTAGATAATGATCAAAGAATTGCCTTTTTGAGCTTAAGGGTGAGATTGTGCTGGTGAACTTTTAGGTAAAACTGTGTCATCATACATTTAGTAACTATGTTGCATTTGTGTACTTGGAATGTGTCACACAAACGTTCACAGCGAGTGACTTTGCATCGCAAATTTCCAAAGGCAAAGTCAAAGGCATTTCACAAGAAGTTTATTTTTAGTGAACTCAAGTTTGTATCTTTGACCAATAGCTCAACAGCATCTCAGATTATGTTGTTCTTCTAGGCACATTACCACATGCCACTACCCCAGATCAGTATCTACAGATTTCCTTCTAATTCTAAAATGGCTAAAGGAGAGGAGATATAAGATAAATCAGTTGCATTAGGAGGCAGGCAAATACAGGAAGGGTCCTAACAGCCACGAAAACTGTTCCCATCAGGAGAAAATCAAGCTCCACTCTTAGCTCTTATCTGAAGAAAAAAAAAATCCTTAGATGCTTCTGTCCAACACTGTGGGTCTGAAAGGATGTTTAAGAAGCCATTACTGAGAACACATGCAATAAAAAAGGTTTGGAGAAAAACACCCAAACCCAAACACCCACACATTCAATTCAATTTTTGATTTCAATTCAATTCAAAATATGAACTAAAAATACATCGGTGCCTAGTTACTCCAAACATTTGACTCATTTTGAAATGAAACCTATAAGTACACATAGGTAATGTATTATTCTGTTTTGAATTGACATTCTGTGCAGGTGAGTACAGAATTCTGGATGGCATACATAGAGAGCCTGGTAGTGAGTGATCTGACCTAAATTTGGCACGCGTTTGATCTGTTCCAAAGAGGCCATCCATCAAAAGTAATGCAAGGACGGGGTCTGTGATAGCGCTCTAGCTTCAGCTAGCCAAGCCGGCCTGCCTCTTCGCTCTCTTTAGCAGCTCTGTCCCCAGACTGAGAACTCTGCGGAATATCAAACAGGCCAGAAGCTTCAGGCAAGGAGGTGTCAGAGAGGCCCATCCATGAAGAAAGATGGAGAAGTGTTGATAGTCAGCAATCCGCATCACTCAATTTCTCACATCGGAAGCTGGTGCCAGACTGTAAATTTTATGTTTTGAAGTTGTAAAAAACTAAATGTATTAAATAAGTGAGATGATATTACAAGATGGGGAATATGGTTTCTGGCAGCTGTTTTTATTAGCCCCGTTTATTACAGGCATTCAACTGGCAAGAGAATTTCACAATGCGTCGTAATGTTTGCGAGTGCGGGGCGTGCCGTTCGAGTTTATACATCGAGGTGTGTGTTTGCAAATGGGCGAGAACTGTTTTACACAAGCGTGTACGTGACATGAATCTGGGCGTTCGTCACCGGAGTGATAATGAATCACATGCGTTATCTGGACTGGAGAGCAGCCCTGGAGTCCTCCTTCCAGTTTGCACTGATGACTTTATTGCTTGCACCTACTTGGGTGTCAGCTTTACATTTGAATAAAGTTAGCTGTCCTAGGTCTGCTCTGCATATGCTGCGGCATTAGCAGAGGAGAGACTTATCGATTTGTCGGAGAGAAACGGAGTGCTGGGATCGTTAAAATGGGCGTCTCTGCCGAACTCGTCTCTACTCGGGGGGGAGAGTACCTCTCTAATCTCCCAATATTCCAAGCCGGTGGCTCGCTGAATGATAATTAGCGCAGACAGAAAGTCCATATATTTATATCGAGCACTTCTCTGATATGGCGAAGAAGTTTAGGACCTTCAACAAGAACAAGAAGAATTATCTGACATGCTTATACTTTTGTTGTTGTTTTTTTATTTCCGATAAGGAGTGGACAGTTTGGAAATGATGAGCTTCGGAACATTATTGAGAACTGCCACTCAAGTTATGTCTTCAGACACATGAGGGCCCTTGCAAGAAAGTCCAGAATGGATAGGGACCTATGGAGCTTTTGTGCAATTTGTAAACGGTTGCTCTCCCGAGACAAATAAACTCCACACAGAATATAATATATCTTCAGCAGTCAGTGACAATAACGTCAAATTATTTTTGCCAGCCCTATTACTATGTTGGTATTTAGTTCTTTAATAGTATTCCTTTTAAGCTAAAAGAGCACAGATGCAGCACAGATTGCTCATTTCAAATGTGCAATAAGATGCTGATATTCCCAACAGGTTTGACAGAACCTCAAATCTGCAAGGGTGAGCTATGGCAGTGCTGAAAGAAGAAGACTGATGCTGCACTGGTCATAGTCATTTTTAAGACGTGTGTGGAGATGAAATTTACTTCAGACACTTAATCATGACTGAGCTAAATGTGGCTTGTAGTTTTTTCTGATAATGGAGGACTACTGGATATGCTAGCACGGTTTCTAAGCCTTTTAACCTACTTAAACACCTTCCTGCTAGATGGAACAGATTCTTTGATGTTCTGTGAGTTCCCCTTTCCTGCAAAAGCAGATTTGTCATGAACCTGTTGATACAAGCTCCTCTGGAAGATATTTAAACCAAGCGCAACCAGTTTGGAAGTGAAAAATGTGAGCTGGTATGACGCAACACACTTGTAATCCACTGAAAATCCTATTAACAGATCATCACATACAGTCATCATATGTGAACTAAATGCAGGATCCACTACAATGAATCTATTCTGGCTACAGATATGGCTTGTTCCAGCTTAATGCCTTGAATAAAGCTGGCTTGAGCTAGCTGAAATTGAGTTTTAAGTGTCTTGGTCAAAGACACAATGGCAGAAAGTGGGGGTTGAACCTGCAACTGTGTAGTCAGCAAGTGTATTGCCCATTAGGCAATTAGCCACACCTATTCAGATTCCCATCAGAAACTGAGAGACCTTGTTTGTCTTTGCTTGGTCAAATGGTGCTATTATCTTTTCTTTTTTCCCCCCAGAGCCACGACGGGAGAGTAGAGGTTCAAGGACATCGTGGCAAGTCAATGCTGACCATTAGCGGGGTTCGTCTTTCCGACTTCGGCCGATTCGACTGTGAGGCCCTAAGCAGGATCGGAGGCCATCAGAAAAGCATGTTCTTAGACATTGAGTGTAAGCAAGACATGTCCGTTCACAAACACTGGCAAAACCCAGAGAAACCGAGACAGTACCAATAAGCGCGACATTTACTTCCACCAACTTCTGCTTTGCAGATTAGTAAAGTGGAACAAAACATTTGCTAATTGCTGTTTTTGTTCTGCTTACACAATGTAATCAACACAATTTAGCATGTCTGTATAGCTCCTTATTCAGTATAGATGTCATGCTTCAAAAAGGGTTGCTGAAACTATTTTTCTGCTAAAAATAAGGAAGTAATTGTGAGTTGTTGCGAAAAAAAAAAAAGCTTTTTTGGGAATATGACATATGCCCTCAGGCGGAGCCAATTAATGGAAGAAAATGATCCTGCTTAATTAATTTCACGAACATCTTACTCATTTCCTAGTCCACAACTTTACGTTTCCTCAATTACCTTGAAGTTACAGGGTCAGCTCTTTTTCTCTTTTCTAACTTTTGCAGTGCACCGCTTATTACCTTTTTTGCTGCATTTCTGGCATTACATTATGCTGGTTTTGATTAGATTGAGTAAATTGCACAAATGAAGAATCTGCTACTCGCTAAAGCCAAAGTACAATAGCTCAGATCATGTTCCGATGATGACAGTGAGATGGAAACATATCATCGAAGATTAGGTGTAGTAAGCAAAGAGCAAATCAACTAAATTGCAGCCTTCAAAACCAACTGATTGAATGAAAATGCTGGCTGGTGAGAGGCATTGGTCATATCCCTGAATGCTGGGGTGCAGGTGCATGTTGTGAGCTCTGGATTTCCTGAGCACCGGAAGAGTGCGTTAACAAGAAATGCTCAAATCTGATGAGGTTAGCTCAGATGGACTTGCCGTGTCAATCAAAGCAGTAATAATCAATACTGCCCAGCCAGCAGGGCCAGTGGCCTTGACACCACCATTTCTCCTTCCCAATTCTCATCACACTCTTAAAGCAAGGATGCATTTATTTATTTACTTATTTTGAGGGTGGGGAGTGAAAAAAAGCACTCTGACTAAGCATGGCAGGAGCTAGCCAACCGTTGCTGGGGTGCTAATGAACTCATTTATTTAGTCTGGATGCGCTCCTCAACAACCTCGCCTGTCCTCTGACATGACAGAGGGGCACAGCATCAATCTCTTTAATGGAACCCTGTGAGCCAGCATAAAACAGTCATAATGCCACTTGTACTGTATGGTCTGACAGCACTGCTAGCTAGACTAGCGCTATCGCTCATTTCCCTTTGCTAAACATGCGTTTTTGTTATATTTCACCCTATTGACCTGAAGGTCTCTGCTTGGGACATGTAAAGTAACGACGGTTTTTCATCAATATGTGCTATTAAACAGTTCTGTGACCTAAAGCTCTGATTATATAATGCCCCAGATTCCACTGATCACTTAAAAACCTCCTGAGGTAGAACAAGGGTGTTCTGGGAAACCTCTAAATGCATAGCATTTTTGTAGCATAGGGGTTTTCAGGGCTGAATATGAAATTGGATATTAAAGGAGAGTAATAAAAGTAACAGAAACATAATGCCAATAGTATTTAATTACCTGTGTATGTATGTGGAATTTTCTTGTACCTAGAAGATCATCCACCCTCCTCCAATCGACTATTAGCCCTAAAGTGCCTCTCATTACTGTTCCTATGCAGAATACTTAACACAATTCAGACCAGCTTAACAGGCAAGGGGAAAAGGTCAGCTGTGGCTTGTATACCAACCCAACATGTCCAAGATTAATCAAACATGGTAATCCAAGGCTTTTCTGAATGTAGCTACAGATTATAATATTTATAGAGAGAGAGAGAGATCTCAAACTATGTTGAGCTTCTGACATACTTAAAACGACACAAGTATGGTCCCAAGATCCTATTGTCCAGGTCTCTATGCCTCCAGGGTCCTAAATAGCCTCAGTTCATCTCATATCACACATCATATAATAAGAAAACCTATGAAAGCGTATCCAAGGGCATGTTTAGTGTCCTTGGGCCGTCATACAGGGTACAATTAGGAATGAGTTTTAATAGGAATGGACTTGGCCACAGCTAGGCTAGCCTCAGTTAGTTGACTACTACCTAAGCTAAACTGTAATTAAACTTCTTTGAGGTCCAGTCATACATGTGAGTTTAGAGAAGCATTTACGTGATGGTTTAGGATTTTTCCAAGATCCAATCCAGTGATTTTGACCCATATCGCCTCAACACCAGCACATCCATAGTTTGGCCACTTTTTTATTTTAACTACAAACATTATTTCAGCTTCTTTATCTCTATCTAACTTCTCAATTTGCTGATGCTGTTAAAGAAAATCTTTTTACACATATTTTGGCACTTGACTTGCACCTGATTCCAGAAGGCGGAGAAAAGTCAACACAAAACCTCCCACTACAAGCTGCTGAGACTTTAGTGAACCGAGTGAAATATATGTAATCTTAAAGTCCTTACACCTACTTGTGAGATCATCCCATGTTTGCTTGGCCCTCTCTCAAATACATATGCAAAATGCCCCAAAACCGCCTTCTGTATTTCACCAAATACACAGCCCATAAAATGGCCCTGAAGAATTAGTTCATCAGGCCCAAAGTGTCTTCTAAAACGTTCTCCTTGAATCATTTTAATTAAACCTGAGAAATAATGTGTGGCAGCTGAGGTATGTTTGAGTAGCTGCTTGTGTGTATGTGTGTATGTTTGAAGAGGCACAATATAGCAGGAGATTTTGCAGCAGTTTTTGTTGTAAAGACACACATAATTGGGTCAAAGATTGGGATAATGGAAGAGTAGGTGCACAAATTAAATGCTGACAGATTTGATATCCCTACCCATATACTATACTTATACTTAGGAAAACCAGAGGTTATCATGGTGTTGTGCTTACATGTTTTTTTTTTGTTTTCTGACACTGAAAAACAAACAGCTTTAATAGCCATAAATATCTTTTAATGGTGATTGTGGAAATCAAACAAGCAAAAAGCGATCTTTTTGATTTTAGCTTCTCAATGGATCACTTGAGCTAATACAGTAATGGAATAACCCTTAAGATTGCACCAGGCATACTCCTAAGCTCCTGTTGAGTAAGAAAGCCTCACCTGCCTTCACCGCTCACCCTCCTGATGCACTGACAGCCTTCCACTTTTGATGAGACTGGAAGCCTCAGGTGCATTTCATGGAGACTTCCTTCTATAGTTTGTGAGAATTTCGCTTGGTTCTCACTTTGTTTCTTCATTCATTATTGTTATAAATCTTGTTCTGGTTGTGGAGTTCTTTTTCTAGAGTTGATCAGAGGGGGATAGGTTACTCTTTCTTTGTCTTGCGGTCGGTGCATTTGTCATGCTTCGCTTGTTCACTAGGGGCTTGCTAACTGCATTTCTGCAAGGCTGCTTTTTGACAATGCCTGCTAAAGGGGAGCTACCCAAACACATTTTTATTTGAAAACAGTAAAGGCTAGTGTGCAAGGGCATGTTAAAAACAGCATGTAAATGGAAAGTAGATATTCTCACAGAGGTCAGATAACTATGTTTTGAATAAAACAGTAATCACGGAAAATATCTTTATTTGTATCCAGTACAATATACAAACTGACTGTGTTTTAATAAGAGAATGTGTTTGAACGCAGCACATCTAAAACACAACTGCATACACTATTTTAATATCAGAACATGCATTATTCGTTTGTAAATATGCTAGAGATGTGGACATTATGCTCCTCTGTGTAAGCCCCCTGATTGTGTTTCTTCAACATAAAAAACCTCTAGGAATTTTTCCTAGAAGAAAAAAGAGCCTAACTGATGTTTTTGGGTAATAGTATGACATAAAAAACAGTCATAAAAAACATTAACATTAACAAATCTGTTTTAAAAGGGAAAAAAACCAACTTGACACAGTTTGACATGACTGATTAGCAAGATCTATACACTACTTCATATGTACTAATATTACGAACATTACAAAGTATTACTTTTTAGCTTCACTGCTTCAATTCAATTCAGTTTTATTTATATGTAGCTTTTTTACAATCAGTGCTGTCACAAAGCAGCTTTCCAGGTCCAAGGCCCTAGTGAGGAAGCCAAGGGTGACGGAGTCGAGGAAGAACTCCCTAAAGCTGGAGGAAGAAACCTCGGGCGGAGCCAAGTCTCAAAAGGGAAACCCATCCACCCCTGGTCGACCCAGAGAGTTGGACAGAGATGTGTCTATGAAGATAACTAGCAGTAGAAGGCATTTGTGAACAGACTTAATCACGGCAGTCTATGGCTAACAGAGTACGAGTACTTGGTAAAAGAATCAGTGCTGGACAATTTGTTGGAATCTGCAAGTGTAGTAGTTGGAGAATCTCTACCGGAGACATGAGTGTAAAAAAACACAAAGAAAGAACCACTACCACTTAGGGCTGAACTATACCACAGGCTCTACACTCTACCGACTCTTTCTGTCCTCTTTTTTGTCCTGCCTTTCCTCCCTCTCAGTCTTTGCTTGACAAACATCCATCGATAGATTTGGATCAGAAGTGACAGTGAGATTCTTTACAGCTGACATTAGAGGAGCTGAGAAACCAGCAAGATCTAACGTTAGACAAGACAGTTCGTTCCTGGCACTCCTGGAAGGACCCAATTTTTGCATTGAGCTAAAGAAAATTGTGTGACACCCAGTCTTTTATGTCCTTTATGCAATCCTCAGTCTTATTTAATCTATGCTAAACATCTGGGTTGGCAGAGATATAACATTGTGTGTCATCTGCGTAGCAGTAGAAGCAATTCCCATGTTTACAGATAATCGTACAGAATGTACAATGTACATAAAAAGGTCCATATTTTACTTTGGTGTGTAGTGATCCAATTTAGCAGAACACTTGCACCCTGATAGCGGTTAGTCAGGTATGATTTAAACCAGGATAAGGCTGTTCCTGTGACTCTGACCAGGTTTTCTACTCTGTCTAATAGTGGTCAGTTGTGACATCATAGGACTAAAGAAGTAAATATGATTTCAGCTGGCTGACAATTAATTTCGAGTAAACATTCTGTAATAGTGAAATGAGTACATTTTATTTATGGACGTTTTTTGCTACACTATCACTCATTATAATGTCTTACTGATTACATGCATGGGTAAGGAATACTGTGTGTCCACTGTTTGTTTACTGTTTATTAGGTGTGTAATGGTACACAGATGTCACGGTTCAGTACGTACCTCGGTTTTGGGGTCACGGTTCGGTACGGTTCACAATACTGCAAAGTTAAGCAACAAAAAGTTCTAAAGAATGAGGCTTGGTTTGTTTTCATTTATTTTAAATAAACAGCAGTGTATTAACCAGTAAACGCACACTCTTGCTTATATTTTCATGTATGTGTAAGGCAGCAAAAGTGTTGCGCCAGTAGGTGGCACTATTGCAGCACACTACGACCCAGGTTTATGATTTACTTGTGCTTTTTGGGCTCTCTGTGATTCCCTATTACTTCAGTCACGTCTTCTCCGTCGTACCGTGTATTCTCTGAAAGACATCATGTACCGAACCACAACCCATGTACTGTGACTGTTTGGTACGATTACATGTACCGTTACAGCCCTACTGTTTATTGTTACTTTGTGACTAAATCTAACTCTCATCACATTCTTCTTCAGATGCACCAAAGTTTCAGATCAATCACACAATCTTCTACTCTTGGGAGGGGAATCCAGTGAACATCAGCTGTGATGTGATGTCCAATCCCCCAGCCACCATGTTGTGGAGACGAGACAGGTTCACCATTTCCAACGAAGGCACCAGCAATGCACGCATTCACACTGCAGAGGGGAGGTCACTACTGGAGGTAAATGGAGGATTTGCTCAAACCGTTACAGGCACACATTGCCAAGAAATTGTTTATTTCCTTCTGATGTGCATAACTGTCATACTTTTTTCAGCTCTCCGATCAAAACTTAAGGATATACAACATATGAATAAACAAACAGTACAGTTTTCATAATGCTTATTTTTTATTGATGGGTATGATGTTCTACATCAGCTGGAACTGTTATGTGTAAAAGTAAATCCTAGAACAGACAAGATCAGCTTGTACGATTTTCCCATTAGAGAGTGACTTGACAATAAGGGTATCCATGGGAGAGGTCGTAAACCACTGTTAACCAAGGGAAGAATTATGGCTTCTATGATCTTTATAACCCCTTGGTAAAATCTTGATGGCCCCCAAACATTTGGAATTATGTTTTTAGATAAATAAGTCAAAAGTTAAACTTTTTGGAATACATGATCCCTCTGCATCTGGCACAAAGCATTCCATAATAACACCACGCTGTCGGAGTGGGTGCCGCAAAGCCCACACTCTGAACTACCTCTTGGCGTGGACCGAGACACAGACCAGGGATCCATGCAGTATGTGGTTTTATTAAAGAAAAACAATAGAAAACAAATAGGCACGATGGCCTCCAAGAGCTTAAACAGGACAAAAAGGCAGGAAACGGGCAGGGGTAATGAGGCGATGGACACATGAGGTTGCACAGACAGACACAGGCTTATATACACTGACATGACTGGGAG
>JBBPDB010000083.1:15535533-15545533 GCA_037974465.1 Brachypetersius altus
TAGAAAACAAATAGGCACGATGGCCTCCAAGAGTTCAAACAGGACAAAAAGGCAGGAAACAGGCAGGGGTAATGAGGTGAAAATGAGGTGATGGAGACATGAGGTTGCACAAACAGACACAGGCTTATATACACATGACTGGGAGAAACACCAGGCAGCTGGGGAGCACAAACAGGAAACAGGTGAGGACAAAAACACGTGACACAAACAGAAACAAGGAACACATCAAAATAAAAGTCCGCAGAACAGCAACAAACTGAACAAGGTCCAAAACAGAAAACAGTGGCCTCTAGCGGCCACCGACCGTGACACACGCCAGTTGTGTGGTAGCGTGAAGTAGCTACTTGCCATGACTGATAGAAGGATTGGCCTGCTGGAGAATGTCTGTCTAGCTAGACAGTTATCTGAAGCTCAAGAGGAAGTCCACCTCTGCATGGCTCAGAACAAATTTAAAAAAAAAAGGTTATCGAGTGCCCTAGTCAAATTCCTGAACCCTACTGAGATGATGAGGTATAATCTTAAATGGGAAGTTCATGCTAGATAGCTGAATTCTGCAAAGTAGTCCAAGAGCTAAAATGCCTTCACCTCAATGTCATTGTCTTTGATCTTTAGCCATTAGCAGTGAATGATTGCAGTTGTTGCTGCTAAAGGTGGCCCAACCACCAAGTTCATGGAGAACGGTAAATATTATACAGTAGATATATTAAGAGATAAAGAAAATACAATTTGACAAACAAGATGGGCAGTGAAATGCTTGACTCAGTGAAAGTTAATCATGAAAGTACTGAAAAAAGCTGAGCTGAACCTGGTACTGCTATAGTTTCATAACTTTACAGGCTACTACTTGGCAGAAAGAATGGTTAATAATAACAAAAAAAATGTTTTGTACTTCTTATGCTTTACTTTTTGTTATATTACAGCAACAATGCGATAGAATAGGTCATGGTTCATCGAGGCAGTGATTGTGATAACACATGCCATCTCTCTTGAGATGAGCGGGACGAGAACATGTAATCTTTTGATTAATGCATTTCTGCCATTCCCTTTTATAAACTTGTTTGTATCTACATAAACGAATGAGCCGCACATGCTCAACTGTCTCATAAAATGCTTTATTGAAAACTGTAAGGTGACACTGAGAGGACTCAGAATGTATTGCCCATTAACTTCAAACATAATCAATGTTCATCCTCTCCGCTTTTCTCCCCATGTGGTTTTCTGTTTGAACACAGGTCACCCCGATGTCCGACAGGGATTTTGGCCGCTACAACTGCACGGCCAGGAACAACATCGGCGCTCGATATCAGGAGTTTATTTTAGCACAGGCAGGTGTGTGTTTACCCATCATACCCTTGTGTGAGGTTTAGGACTGGGGAGGTCACTGAAA
Source organism: Brachypetersius altus (assembly GCA_037974465.1). Classification (NCBI taxonomy): domain Eukaryota; kingdom Metazoa; phylum Chordata; class Actinopteri; order Characiformes; family Alestidae; genus Brachypetersius; species Brachypetersius altus. The sequence continues at coordinate 15,536,921 of JBBPDB010000083.1, forward strand.
AGGTCAGTTTGGAATAGCTGGAATCTGTCTGTCTCTTTCTGACCTTTCAAGGGTCTAACATTGTTCAACCCTGGGCTGAGGGCTGTTCGCTAACAGAGCTTTATTTAAATCCATAAACCAGGATTTTAGGCACCCAAAGTGTTGATGTCACAGTCTGTGAATGAATGGGGGTGTTAACGGTTGGGTGGGGGCACAGATGGCTTCAAAAGTGCTTCCACCCACCATATTATTTTTTTTTTTACTAGTGCTTTTTATTTCATGGATATTTGCACCACTCTGTTTATACCAGTATTTCCTGGCATTGCTCCCTGCACTTACTTACTCAGCCAAATAAAGGCTTGTTGATCAGCTGATCACTCTTAATGGGGAAAACCAGAGGGTTCTGGGAGCATAGTTGGGGAACACTGTTTTTTTGTTGTCTTTGTGCCAATGAAAGATTAATTTTGGAAGTGTAATACATTATAAAGCTGTTTAATTAATGTACTATTATCATATACTACTACCACAATATCAATAAGCAGGCGATATTATAGTTGCCATCAATGTGCCCTATGTTGAAATGGCCTCAGATTTGGAGAATGATGCATACTGATTTGAATAGGAATTCTTGGATCTAGTTCAGGACTCAATACCTTCTTGATTGCTGCCACTCAGTAACCACAGCAAGGACAAATCTGTGCTTAAAATGAGAACCTACTGCAATGAGGTTAAGTGTACCAGATGCAGGTGCTCGTTGTAAGTCACTAAAAGTCTAAATGATGCAGAACACAATTAACATGGTTTAATGTTCAAACCTGACTCTCAAGTACGTAATATTGTATATCAAAAGGTAAAGATGCAAATTAAATGTTTGCTACAAAATAGAGGAGAATGCAGCGACATGAAAAATGTAATATATTTTATTTAAACAGTGAATAGAACGCAGTCGATGAATCTGTGCATAAAAATGTGCAGGTAATATAGAGGGAATGTGGAGCTCAGTGTTTAATTTGAGAAGCAACAAATCAGAGCACACTGTGAGGACATGAATTACATACATGCTTCAAAACGATGCTATGCTGGAGACATGAAGAGGGTTATTTAAGTAATAAAGAATAATGTGTCATAAAAAGCAACGTTTATGGTACAAAAGCGTTTTCAGAGTGGACCTTAAAAATTTTTACATGACGATGTAAAAGCATGTTATACTATTACGGCCTCAGCAACTGATTAAAACTGAATTTCCACACAGTGTTTGCAACACATATCTAGGGATTTCACAATGCTAATATAGTAACTGGTCATTATAACTGTTGAATTGCCCTGTTGTACTTCACAACATCTGTCATTTCCTTTTAGTGCAAATATGTGTTTGATGATACTCACCTACAGTAATGTACTGAAGAAAGAAGTGCATAGAAAATAAAGTAAAAAGACTGAAACTTATCAGAAAAGTGGTTGGTACAACAAAAAGTCTTCAAGGCTCACCAGAGTCTTTTCTAACAGCAAGGCTACTGAAAGTGTAAAATCTCACCATATGATTCATATCAGAGGAAACGCCTTCAAAAATACATTTTGAGGAGTTCCGTGGGCCTGGATTAAGCCTTTAAAGATTGTCCAAGTGGAAAATACCTGGAGAAGCACTGGAGATATAACCTAGGCCTCTTTTTTTATCTTAGCTTTAAGTCTTTATCTCGGCTTTATCACCTGCTTTTCAAAGACGATTTATATTTCCCATAACAATACTCTAAAGCGGCCTGCTACTTATCTACCCTGAGCTAATCAGCTGTGAGGCGGTTTGATTTACCAGAGAGCTGGCTAATTTACAGTGGCACTACCTCATTCACTGTGGAGTGCTCCAATCCACTCAAGCTCAGATCAAATGCCTTGGACTTCATAAAGCACAAAAGGATAATGCCCTCATCCTCTCACTTCCTCCATCGCTCTCACATAAACACATACGCGCTACTATACATATTCAGAGTAGCAGGAAAAATGGTGCTGCACACTTGGCAGTGTACCTCCAGACACAAACAGAAACAAATACACCCACACGAGCGTAAACAGAAACCAGCACGCGCAGGAAGATGTGTGCTCGGAGACGTGATATATTAAACCCATCAGCCAAGGCGTAACACAAGAGGCATCATGCTGGGTTCAGGCTGCAAAGTTAATTAAAAGTGTAGCTTTAAAAGAGAGCTCTAGAGGCCATGAAATTAGGAGCGGTCTCATCTCTCCTCTGACATATGCCTGTCATGCTGCGGCTGATTTTGTCTTCAAAGTTAATGACTTAAAACAATATCAGACATTTGCCCGTATTCTGCCAAGTAATGCCACTGCGAGAGAGTCAACAGTTTCTCATGTGGCGGGTGTGTGGGAATGTATAAGCATGAAGGTGCATATTGTGTATTGAGCACAGAGGTTCGTAGGATAAGCATTGTCTTAATACACTCACCCATAGTGAGGCATTGTTCTTAGCTGTAGCTCCAGTTAGCTGTATTAAATTGCCCTACCACAAAGAAATAAATGTAACTAACAAAAATGCAAGTCAATAAACATCAATTAGCATTATGCACATTATTCAAATTTTACTTACAATTAAGAACTGCTATATTAGACTAAAATTCTACAAAAGATGGAGTCAGTTTTTCTGTTTATCTTAGTTCACAACATGGGCATATAATAAGTACTCAGACATGGGAAGACAGCTAAGATCTCAGCAGTTCCACCACTTTGTTGCCAGAGCTGAGAAAATTCTTGATGCGTGTCTTCAATCTTTGAGAAGAGGTGAGTCAAGTCAGGCTGTGCTTGATGCTCTAAGGGTGAGCTGTAACCTATGGTCTTAAAAGAGCTGACAGGTAAGATCTGACAGGTGAGGTGTACCATTTGTGGCTTTGGAAGCAAACGCTGGAGTTTGAAATCTAATGTGAGTGGGCACAGGAGGAGCGTAAATGGTTTACAGTAGTGGGGTAGTGTGTAAATGTGCTGAAGACCAGAAATTCCTCTGCATCCTGAATCATCTGTAAAGGCTTTGAAGGCCAGCCAGGAGTGACCTACAGTGGTTCAGTCTTGAGATGACAAGCTCCTCAGTGATGATGTTAGTGTGAGATGAAAATGAGATCTAGGCGAACTCTTGATTTTGTGCTTTTTGTGTCAGAATATTGATGAAAAGTAATGACCAGGTCAGGTTTTGGGAATGCATCCCCAGAGATTCAGAGGAGCTGTTTTGCTGGGTTTTAGTTTCAGGTAATGTGCTTTCATCAAGGAGAATATGTCTTTCAGACATACAGAGATCCAAACTGCATCTGAGAATCACCAGGAGAGGATGGGTTAGGTGTTCTATGTATGACAGAGAAACCATATGAAGATATAGTATCACAGAGAGTGTGAGTGTAAAAGTAAAAGAAAAGAGGACCCAGCAGTAAGCCTTGGGGAACACCAGCAGCGTGTATTCTTGGGGGAGACATATATCATTGTTATGACACTTGGTAACTGTAATCCTCAAGATAGGATACAATCCAGTGCCATGCAGAACCAGCGATTCTTTGGTGAGTGAACCCAAGAGGGTCTGATAACCAAAGTCTGCAGAAAGATTTCAGCTGTTATGCTGCATGAAGCTGATGCTGAGCTTGATCTTTTTAGGACTGGTGTGACTACAGCTGGTTTGAAGGCCGTTGAACAGGACCTGTAATGGAGTAGATCTGATGATATGGTTGGAAGTGTGGGTCATGGAATTGGATAAAGGTAGGAAAGTCCTCAGAGATGCAGGCAGAGCATGAGGTTTGAGAAGTGAATAAAATATTGCAAAGAATTTACAAGAATTGGGTGCAGATTCTTCTAACTTTGCTTTGAAGAACGAAGACTTTCCAACAGATCTCTCAGTTGTGAAGACATGGTCAAGGACATTATCTATCTAATGGGTTGGAGGGGGCCTGTTGAGGAATAGAGCAAAATATGACTCAAGTATGCCACACGTATGTTGCTTGTTATTTGAAAGGTTGAGGTCACTAAGAAGATTGTGTGGAGAGTTATCATCGGGGAATGAACTGAGGAAGATGTCCAGTTCTTCAATGAAGGTTCCTGCTGCCCCAGGGGACAATACACAGCAATGATGTGCAGTCTGTGAGATAAGTTAAAGCAACACAAAAGACCTGGAAAGATGAAATGCTGAGGTGTGAACAGGAGAAAGGTGTGAAGGCCCATTTGTGGCAGAGAGACAGTCCTGTGCCCTCTCCTCTGCAAGTCTTGGGAAGGAGTGTTTTTCACAGGCAATCAACTCAGTCTAGGTGAAAGCAGTTCAAGCAAACAAGGCAGCAACTCATGGTAGGCAGCTCCACAACTGGGTAGACATTTATAAGCTAGTAAGCTGCTTCAAGCAAGATAAACTTCCCAGATATAGCCAGTTCAAGTACACCACGCTACCACAAAATACGCTAATTAGTTTCTATTTATTGTTAGGATTGTGTGCATGTGCGGTTGAACTTCTAAGGCCAAGGTTACATAATTTGTCACATAAGTTATGTACTGAACATACTTGAGTGTAATGTGTGCATCATTTCTACACAATTGTGTTGATATGCAATTTAATGAATACAGAAATGATCTACCTCAGGTCAATGCATCAGTGTTTTTTTCCCCTGGTGTAGTTACGCTTGTTGTATTTCTTTAGAATCTGCTGCCCTTTTACGTTGTTTGAATGTCTCAATATAAATGTACATATAAGTATTCAGAAAAATGCTGGTAAAACTTTACAGAAGCCCAGTGTTTGTATGGTTATATGACTGCTACATAAGTATTCTGTGACAACTGACATAAACCTAGATAAACACTAATAAAGGCTCAGTCCAGCAGGTGCCAGTTTTGTGTTACGACAACTGACACTTAAGCCTTTAAGGTTATGTGGGTTATTGCCAGTCGTAATGAAAAGCTTTATGTAGGTGTCATTCTGCCTAACGAACACTAATAAACAGCTTCACCTAAAACTACTTACACAATAGGGGTTTAAAATGGATTTCAGGAGGTAACTACCACCAATTCCGAACTAAGAGCTTCCATTTCTTAGATCAGAAACTGCATTCAAGGTCTAAAGCTTTGTATACTGGCTTGTTTAGCAACAGTTTTTCATATCTATCTCTGGAAAGCCTCCATGCTGACCTACAGTGTCCTGTTTTAAACAGTGGGCTGATTCTGGAACATGTTATTATTCATTAGTGCTGCAACATGTATATTGTTTTAAGGAACAAGATTTTTGAATGAAACTGACCTGCAGGGCTTCAAAGTGAGATGACACGTCCACAAGGCACGAAGGCCGTCAGCACTGCATCAGCCAGATGTGATTTAGCATTGGCGCCAAAGTCACATCTAAGAGAATTGATGCCTTCTTCCTGCCGCCTCGCTTCCAAAAAAAAAAGAAAAGAAAAAAAGGATACAGGCTGTTTGGTATTCTGAGCGTGGCCTCTACCTTACTCTTCAAAATGAACATAGCAGGAGGAAGTGGGGAGGGAAGGAGAGATGGTAGAGGAGATTTTTGGAGGAGGAAAAAAGTGAATTGCAGCTATCTGTGAGGAGAAGATCAGTGGTAACCTCTCATGAGCACATTGGCGTCTGAGTGAGTCACAGGAAAAAAAATCTCTGATGAAACTGTTTGCAAGGCTCTCATTTAGCCATTAAAACTAATGCTTACTGCAATCAGAAAAGGAGGTTTTTGGATTTTGGGTAAAGGGGGCTTGAATTATTCACTGATGGCTCTTTGTAGAACTGCTCCCCTTGGAGTGGTTGTCACGGCTGGTGTGAACGTGAGGGAGTGAAATGAGATGATAAGGTGTAAAACCGCATGAAGCCAGCAATTAAGGTAATGGGAGGGTTTTCTTTCTGTAGAAAAGACCATATCGTTCTTTCGACAGGAAGTATGGCGGGTGACATTTATGCTAGGGAAATGTCAAAAAGATGTTCTTGACAGAGACAGCGGTTGTGTAGAAAGAGCAAGTGTGTTTGTGTGTGTGGCCATGTATTTTTCTCTTTGTGGGAGACAAGTGTCCCCAGCGGAACAGGAAAAACGCATTTATGTGGTCCACATGAGCAAATATTTTCTTAGTTTTTTCCTTTTTTCTTTTTAATAAATGCAGCTTTTTCCTGAGCTTGAGTCAAAAGTTAGCGTTGGTCAAGTATAGGCACAGTAGCCAAAGCAGTGCACAAATCAATGGACGTTGCTCACACAGACAGGAATATAGACGTGCGTGCGTGTCTGTGTGTTTGACTCAGGCCAGTACGCAGCTCTTTTGATTTGCTGAGCCCCTGTGGCCCAGCCTGATAAAGGGAAGTGTGATAACGGGATTGAGCAGAGTGCTGATAAATATAATGGCCCGTCTTTTATCTGTGTGGTTTGTAAGGGCATGCGTGGCTGCCTCTGTGTGTGTGTGTGTGTGTGTGTGTGTGTGTGTGTGTGTGTGTGTGTGTGTGTGTGTGTGTATGCAGATGTACAGAATGCACCATTTTTGAAGTGTGTGCTTTTAAGTGAATTGCAATTAGCACCTCCACACTTGGAAAGTCATTAGGCCACAACAGTTATGCGTCTAAAAATTGCTATTGTGCTGAACTTAATTTTAATAAGATTTTATTCCAATTCTCTAATGATGCATTGATCATTAAATGTTTCCACAATGCAAGGGGCAGCTTTTGCTTTCAAATGGTAAAAACCTTAATGCAGTTTAATGATGTCGGCGATTTGTGTCCATAAGCCAACAAAAAGGTAAGATCGAAATCTGAATCGCAGAAAGTAAAGTTAGTTTCTACCAACTTGGGTGTGGTCAACCTGGTGTTACAGCATGCGACATTTATTTTATTCCTGCTATCTATTTTGCCTCTGCAGGTGCCTCACTCAAGCCGGACAGTCCATAAAATGGTAAATCAACTATATCCTGTGTGTTTTGGATTACAGATGTGCCATCCAACCCGTACTCTCTGAGGTTTGCTTCAGTGTCTCAGCGTATCGCTTCAGTCACCTTCATGAAGCCCGACTCTCACGGTGGTGTTCCCATTGGCCACTACATTGTCAGCTACAAGGACCAGAGTTCACAGGAGTGGCGGACAGTAAAGTCGCATGGAGTGCAAAGTAAGATCAATGTTTAAAACCAGTAATGACTGTTATGACTCCCTTACAGGTGATTATTGTTGAGGTGATCTGTGCATGGCATGATGATGCATTTGCATACCTAGTATTAATCCATGTGGTTCAATCTAGACGTGGTCCATTTTAGATACTACTTGCTTTGAATCACGAGGTGCAAGCGAGGTCTTGGTTTTAACTGTACATTTCAGTGCGGCTGTTCACATATTTTGCTCAGTTTGCCAAAGGCATGTTGTTGCAACGGTAGTAGATACATTTAGACACTGGTTGAAAGAACGTTTACCATCACTAACAACACTGCTTAACCTCTTAGATCAAATGTTCATGTGTGAGCAGCACAGAATATACCATGTGGCTTCAACTTGCATGTGCAGTTTTTCTCCGTCCTGGTGAAACGACCCCACTGTAGATATTGGCAGGAAAGACACAATTTTCATGTTCTGTATTGTTTTGAGCTTGTTTGCGATTCTTTATCTTTTAAACCCTGCAGCTCATTAGAACAGTTAGACTAGGTCCAGGTTGCATTATAGGTTACAGTCTAAGTATCGCACACAATTGCACTGGGAGATATGAGAAAACAGGAGGCCGATAAGTGAGAGAAAAACAAAGAGATGAAAGGTTTTGGGAAGGAAATGATGAGGGGATGATGGACTGAGACAGAATGAGAAAAGAAAGGGCAGAGATAAGGGAAGATGAGGGGGACGGAGAGAGAGAGAGCAAGGGAAAGAGAGAAGAGATATATGCTATTCCTTTTATTGTTTTACTACTACTGATACTACTGCACTTTCCTTATAGCTACACTCATTAGCTATTTTACCAGGTACATCTATCACTTAGTTTTTACAATTACCCTCTACCCTGTCCATCAGTGGAAAAGAACCACCACAAGACTATTACTGACTAAATACTGCACGAAATGAGCGTATGAACAGATGAAGTCAATAGACAGTGATTACAAACCCTCCAAATGAACCTATATTGCCAGTGATCCTAATAAAGTGGCCAATAGTTGTTAGACAGATTTACCTCATAAAATTAAGTACCTCATAAAATTAAGTAAGTTGATGTGGTCATCCTTCGGAGTAATATTGACTGAATTCAGTAAACTCCTGCCTAATCATGGTTCAGCAGTTTTTTGCAGATTTTTCCAGAGAGCAACATTAATAATTCCTTGAGGAAACTCCCGCACGTTCGCAGAAACCGCAGTTATCCTTTTTTTTGTTTTTTTGATTTTTGGCCCTCGTCCGCCACTCTTCCTCCTCCTCGTTTTGGGTCGTCAATGTTTAAAACCCAGGACGAGGACGAGGGGCGTGGTGGACAAGGGCCTGACGTCACAGCTTTATTCTATATCAAATTTTTCATGTATTTTAATGCAAAATTATTAGGAAATATATCATTTACTCAATTTGTAACAGAAATATTAATGTAATTTCAGCTATATTTCCATATAAAAAATAACTATACATTTTTTGGGACGGTCCAGAGAACACAAAGAAAGCATGTCTTGG
>JBBPDB010000083.1:15571734-15582402 GCA_037974465.1 Brachypetersius altus
AAAACAGAATGTCAAAATAAAAGCATCCCAAAACCTGAACAGAACAGAAAAGGCAACATAAAAGCAGTGGCATTAACTGGCCACTGACCAGACCGTGACATATATAAGTGTAGAACCAGTCAGTAGAAATATAATATGAAAATAATATAATATGAAAGAAAATGCTGAACATTGTTTCACTGTGATAGTATATACCTTAAATATAATGTAAACTTAAGACCTATTTGTAGTATGTAAGTAGTTTTACAGAAACTAGCAGCATTATAGGGATATAAGTTTGAATATGTGTGATCAGACAGTCCATGTATGTGATGTGTCCAGAACATTCAACTAGTATTTAGTATTCTGATGGTCTGGGGGAAGAAGCTCCTGTTAAATCTGGTTGTTCTGCCGTGCATACGCTGGTAACATTTTCCAGAGGGCAGAAGTACAAACAGCCCATGTGCTGGGTGTGTGGGATCATTTATGATACTAATGGATCTGCTCTGGCAGCATGAATGGTGTAGTTCTTGAACAGATGGGAGTGAGGTCCTGATGATCGCACACAAAGATCAATGTGTGGCTGTGCACACATTAGATTCAAAACACAGTTTAATGAACATGAACATGAAAACATCTACAAAATGTGAAATAAAGGCTTAGTTTTCTTAGCTAGATGCACCAGTCACATGTCAGACCATATAATCAACATGTGGATAACCTTTAGTCCAGAGAACTGTGTGGCTTCTTCAGGCAGCGTTTGTGAAATGTAAGATGGAAGGTAGTCTGCTTCAAATTATGTGACATTTTCTTGTTAAGGGACTATCACTCTCAGAGTTGACATTAAGTTGAGTAATAGCCTGTAATAAAGTAGTCCTTAGTAGGAGCTCATAAATTAGGTTTTACATTTAAATTGATTGAGTGGACCCTGAATTTACCTTCGTTATGACATGCAATGCTCCTGCATAACAATAAGTCTCTCCTGTGATAGACTAGCTTAAGACTTTATTGCTAAATGTGAACTTGAGCTAGGGCAAAATGTTTTAGGAGTTTTAAGTTTTGTGCTCAATAAAAGAAAGATTTGCCAAAAATGGCAATAGTCATGTCAAACTTGCTTATTAAGTTTGTGCAATGGTGGTTGTGGGCTATCCTACAATAATACATATATACATTCTATATGCATGTAAAATATATTTTGATACAGAGATTTGTAGCCCCTACAGGTGCCAGGGCACAAACACAAACACACAGGCAAAGGGCAATAAGGATTTTCATGAGGGGAGGGGTAAGGTGCTGAAGGCAGTTGTAGTGGCAGCTAGGTATCTTTTCTCCAAAAAGGGGGTAAAACCAATCCTGATCTTCTAATCACAGTCAGCTGGTCAGTGTTCCGCAGGGCCGGCCTCCTGCATGGGAATTCTCCATGGTCCTAAAGAGCCGGTGGAGGTGAGTACATGTATAATGTGTGAGTTGATGGGGTCAAACTGCTCTATGTCCTTGTCTAATGCATCAAGCTGTTTTAAGCTTGGATTATGTTCTGGGACCTGTCTGGTGGTGGAATGGATCTTTGCACAAGTTGAGGAAATTTTACTTGAGCATGGCCATCACCCTTTTTGCAGGTGTGCAGATGGGTAGTATGATGCTCGTCGTTTATGGAAGACGATGCAGGACAAAAATCTATTGTTTAAAAATAATCAGCTGATCGTGAGGACGCTCAAAGGAAGACCTGACTTTATAAATGGATGCTTGTGTGGCAGGTGTAATGCTTTGCCTGGTTGCTAGACTAGAAAGATGTGGACAATACTGAGTTCTAATACTAGAAGTTCCAAACTTAGCAGCAAGGAAAATGTTCCCTTTTCCTTTAGAGGTGAGTAGAGTCCGTTAAGTCGATGTGAAATTCACTTAATGAGAACATTATTTAAGGCATGAGTGGTAAGTTTGAGGTCATGGAAGAGGCTTTTAACCTCTTTACTCTGCTTAGATGTACTGACTAAGGAACTGTCTGTTCTACTTATACAGTGTTTCTACTTTTAAGCTGACCTGCAACTGTTTCTTCAACAGCGGGAGATTCTTCACGGGTGTCTTTTAAAAGGTTGTATGATTTATAAATGGTTGTGCTTTTTCCAGCATAAGGCTGTTGTAACGTTCCCCCGCTCTTCTCAAATGAGAGCAGGCAGGCTTCCATTTTAGTTCGGCTTTTTATTTTTAGAACTTCAAACGTAAACAGGCAGGCGGACCAACGGAAATTCTTTAAAGAAAAGAAACACACAGAAGCTTTTCTAATGGTGGACCAACAACAAAGGTCCACTTAAACTGAACTTAAATACTACTCCATAACAGAGTCCCACCAATCACAACACCCATGCATTTAACCCCCAACCCAACACAGGTGTCTACTGACCCCAAATGAAATTCAAGATTCTTTATTTGTCACATGCAGTCATACAAGTACAACACACAGTGAAATGTATCCTGAACCGCTCCTTTCTGACTGTGCAAACATTAAAACAATAAGTAAATTATAAATTAAAATCTGGACATTTTCTGAAAAATAAAATACAAAAATAAATAAATAAAATAAAATTAAAAAAAAAATATATATATATATATATACACACAACAGAAAAAAGGACAACCCCTACTGGCCATCCATCCACATAACCCTGACCCTTACAGCTGTTTAACATCTATTGGTTTTCAGCATCTGAAGATCAGGATCAGGTCAAAGCTGATTTTTTTTTTCAATTAAAACAAAGAACAATTATAACAAGTGAAATGAAAGAAGGTAGACAGCATGTTTAGGTGGATTTGATCTACTCATTACAGATTTCTATACAAACTTGTGGAATCTGTGCCAGAAGGACATACCAACAACTATTCTGAAATTGTAGCTGCTGTTAATTAGATTGCGGCAAAAAATAGTTTGCGGCAAGCATATATTTTACTGCACATTCAGACCTATGTGCACCAGGCCCTCAATACTTGTATGTCCCCCCACCACTCTGTCAGCGTCCTACAACCCAGTGTCTTCCTTGTGCCATGCATGAAGCCTGTTGTCAGGGTAACATGACTTTGTTAGGATGTCTCTCCTCTCTGCAGTTTACATTACTGGCCTTATGATTTGCCAGCATGTCTCTGCATCATTCACATCATTCGCTCCGATTAGGAGCTTCGAGGATTGATAATGAGCTTCTGCAGCGAATAGAGGCCAAGGTCCGGCTCTATCCCCAAGGCCTCTGTGATGCGTTTTTCTTTTTTCAATTTTCACCCCAAGCAGGTCGACCAGCAGGTCTTCATGTCATGTCGTGGAAGTGAAAGCAAGAAGCAAGGTAAAAAAATAAAAGTTTTTTTTTCCTTTTTTGAATTGCCAAGAACGGAAATTATGTAAAGAGAAGAGGGAGAGTCCAGGCTTCCAGGCTGCAGCCTAATTTACTGTATGACCTCGCGGTGAAGGAAAACAACAAAACCAGGCAGTTCTCAGCCTCTGAAGAATTCTCCAAGCTCGGGATCCAAGGGAGCAGATTAATGATTTCATTCCTAGGGTTCAGAGTGTGCCTCTGGACATGATAGTGAGATTGAGACAGCAGCGCTGCCTGTCCTCAGCCCTGGTCTAGTTATAGGCTTGTTTGTAGAGGCTCAGTGTTGAGGCGGAAAATGCTAACGAAAGTGGTTTCTCTACAGAAAACGAAGCCACATCAAACACACCCACACACAACTGATGTTGAAACAGCGAATTCAGGACGAAACAGTGAATACATTTCTTCATAGTTAGAATTGTACTGAATATGGTTGCCAGTAATATTTTGGCCCATACTTGCATCAGGGTTAAGTAACTTACATACTTTCTCCTGTATCTACATCTGTGCAAAATGATAAACAAAACTGAACAAAACAAAAACACATTATTCAATAAGTTTCATTCCCGAGGTACTGATCATTTAATCTGTCAGTTTGGCCAAAACAATGAATGTGATTGGAAACAAAGCAGATGAGAGGCAGAACGAATAACAGTCACAGAAAACACCTCCACAAGTAAAAAGGTGCCACCATTCATAATTCAAAGAGGACTTCCACAAAACAGGGCTAAGTAGAATTTAGAGGGAGTGAAGAAATCTGAAGTCGATTTTGAGAAATGTTTAATCAAATGCAAAGAAAATCCCACATTTTGGAAGAGTAGATACGTGAGCGGCGTGAATTGGTTTGGGTTTGTGATGTTTTCATATCCAAGTTGAAAAAATTAACATTTATATGAAAACCACAGATTCCAGCTGCACATCCCTTTCAGTGAACATATCCCAGTGCTTTCGGAGGGGACTGTGCGCTGATTGAGAATAACCTTCCCTAGTAGAAAATCAAGAGAGGAGGTGGCCGTGGTGGACTATTTACATATTATCACTGTGCAATGAGTTGGATTTTTATTACTTGTATTAGAAATGAAAAGCATGATGGATGAGCTACAGATAGCGGGATGTAATTACCTGCTTAACCGTGCTAGGTTCAGGGCATGAACTTTTATTATTATTAATAAGAAACCTTCTACAAGAATCCATCACACATTACCCTTTGACCTCATTCATAATACAGATGGCCCTTTCGGAGGATTTTTAAGAGGCTGATTAAATTTCCCAACACCTGCGGGAGCATGCTAATGCTATCTTTAGCCATAACCTCCAAATATTTTTTCCTCTCTGAACTCAGGGTACATGTTGATTTATTTCATTTTTCGAGGCTCTCCATATTCGCGGGGAGTATTCTGTTTATTAATAATGACAATAATCAGAAAACATGCAGTAATGGTTGAATTATTTGACAGTTCTAGTTGAAATAAACTCAAGTTGGTTGTAAACTGATTTCAGATGAAGTCTGTAAGTCAGTGACCGCCTTTATTGCACAGTGATCTGCTAATATCATGATATATTTGTCTGAGAAAGCCATACTCGAGCAGCTAAAAATATATTTCCAGTTACTTTGCGGCTGCTTGCTAAAGAAGTCTTTATCACATAACCTCACCTATTACATAACCTCACCACTCCAAGTCTCCCTCTCTATGCTCTTGCAGAATGAGTGTTAAAAGGGCTCTGTATTAGCACTTGGCTCTGCTATAACTAAGATCAAAGAGAATTTCTGCAGGCAGGAAAACATTACCTGCTCCAGCTGCCACAACAGTTTTTCCCATTTTAAAGTTCAGGAGATATTGGGGGATATATTATAGAGGTCATAAGGACTATATGACACAATAACTTTCACAAGGATGAATGTAGAAATGATGAGTGGGAGGTATGAGGGTGATGATGGACCCCATATTTCTCTTGTGTTGAAAAACAATAATTTTTTGATCATCTTTGTGAATCACATCTTGCACAAAACTCTTCTCAAGGACTTTGTCAAGAATCTGATGTTTAATCAGTTTTAGAAAATGAGGCTTGCTCAGTTTGCCTGGCATTTCTTCCCAAGTCCCCCATTTTCCTGTCACCGCATCCCTTCAGCCCTGAAATCATTTGTCATAACCTTACATGTATGATATTTTGCTTGGTTGGATGACTTTTATCGTGATTGCCTCATATGGAAGAATGAGAAGCCTGAAATATGAGTTACTCCAAAGTCACTGGATTATCTTTGTTGTATTTGGTATGGCTATGAACTTTCTGGTGGAATATCTTGGGGATGGATGCTTCCTTTGTTTTTTATGCATGATAACTACTTTCTTAAAAACAAAGATACTAAAATGCATCTTTGAAGGTATTCCTTGAAGAAAAGAATACTTTTAACCACTAAATCTTCACCAAAAGGTTTGTTTTTTTTAAGTGGCATCATTTGAACGCTACTTTCTTCAATATTGGGGTGTTGGTCCTACAGGTAATAATACCACATTTGCTTTATATATTCTTTTACTGAACTTAGATCATTTTCACTTTTCTGAGCATGATGTGTGGCTCCTGCCCAATACAAAAAATATCCTCAGACTGAGGATAGGCTCTTAACACATTCAGTTCTTGCAGTGGATCTCATTCAGGGATATATGTATATGTGAGGTCAGGTGTAGCGCTAGCCATGCCTTGATGCGACTGCGGTATACGCTCATAAGGTGCCTAAATTTCAAAATATTCTGATGGAAAACATTCTTACATGATATGTGTTGCTTACCCAATTTCTCTTGTTCACTAACTAGATCTCCCCTTAATCACATGATGCTGCCAACTCTGGGAGGGTGAGGACTTCCTCTGAGGGCCATCCTACCCACCCAGAGAGAGCGTGGGCAATGGTGAGTGGACTATGCTGAGTGGGCTATGCTCAGCTGGTTGCACCACCCAGGACCCAAGTCAGCTGCCATCCTTAAAAGGTATCTCTCAACAACATTAGGGTCTCATGAGACCCTAATGCAAATTTACTCCTGGAATTAAAGGCAGAATGAAATCAACACAAATCAAAAGGAACAAATAATCAGTCTCAAGTCTCATCTACACCCACAATCTACACCCCACCCCAAAAGTTTCTGCATGAAAGAGGAAAGCCCATACCGAAGCCAGGGAAAGAGAGAATGAGTTATTTGTTCTCTCTGCATGTGTAGTTAAGTCGGAGGACAAAGGACAGGCCCTCATTCCCCTTGATGACCGCCTGTCGCGGCCACTTCCAGACGCCTTCCTGACCACTCCGCTCAGACTGTGCTCTTTTTTAGTTTTTTATATATAAATATATATTGTTTTGCTCCATGTTCCAAATTCGGACGGTTTAATAGTTACGTCAGTAGGACGCTTCTCAACTTCGGAAAGACCGAGATACTGCGGACAACAAAGGACGAGACGCTCAAATAAATGCTGGGGGACACGTGCTGGCATCCAAAACAGGCAGCAAGCGTATCGAGCACCACCTGCCTAGTATCCTGCTGGCTAGTATGCAGTCACTAGAGAATAAACTTGCCGACCTGAGAGCCAGAGTTATTTTCCAACGAGACGTGAAGGATTGTAAAATTCTGTGCTTCAGTGAGACTTGGCTGATCCCCACCATGCCCGACGGTGCCGTAACTCCATCAGACTCATTCACAGTGTTCCGCACAGACAGGACGACGGAGTCGAACAAAACCGAAGTTAGAGGAGTGTGTTCCATGGACAACAGAAAGTGGTGCCAGGAATGTTTCTACTCTCTCCAGCGGCTGCTTGCGTCATTTGGAATTCCTGAGCATTAAATGTCACCCCTTCTACCTGCCCCGCAAGTTTACCTTGGTCATCACCACAGCGGTTTTTATTCCACCCCACACGGACATATGATGGGCTGAGCGCATTTCAAAACAAAGACCCAGGCAAAGCCCTCATTGTGGTGGGAGATTTTAATAAAGCAAACCTCAGACAAGTTATGCCAAACTTTTACCAACATGTTACATGTTTGACAAGGGGGGCTAGGACCACTGCTACACACCATCCAAGCCATACAAGTCTCACAGTCAGCTTTTGGAAAATCTGACCACTGCTCCGTCTTTCTCGTCCCCCAATATAAACAGAAAATACTCAGGGAGGGGGTGGTCACAAAGGAGGTGAAATTGTACTTACATTTAGATGTATATCTACTTGTACTATCTTATTTGTGTCTCAGAAAATTAGATTATCATCTACTTCAAATGTACTTATTGTCTATAGTGTTTGCACCGTCAAAAGGAGTGGTTCAGGATACATTTCACGGCGTGTTGTACATCTATGACTATGCATGTGACAAATAAAGAATCTTGAATCTTGAGTCTTGAATATCTATGCAGCATAGCAGCCATATATCTTGGCTGAGCTTTAGCCTGCTCTAAGAACATTGCTAAGTACCTAACAGTGACATCTGCCCATGGACTGAGGAGAATGAGAAGCAAGCAGGAATTCAGTGTCCTCTTTTTCACTTTTGTTCTCCAGGGTATGCAAACTTGGCTAATGGGACGTTATATTATGTATCCCAGACTGGACAATATATTTAGACCTTTGGGTCTTTGCCCTAAAGCACCTAGACGAAGGTCCCTAGCTACTACTGCCATTATTCAGAGGTCCAGGGCACCATCCTCGATAAATCATGATGAATCACCAGTGTTTGACACCTGCTGCCAAGCCTTTGGGCTTACATCTCAATTTTTATGACCACACTGAGGACTTGTCCCCATTCTGGCAGAGGACTTTCGTGAAAGCTTGTGCATCTATGTTGGAAATGGAATAGTTTTGCCCATCTACCTCTATGTCTGAAGAGTTCCAGTGATCTCTTACATTAATTTTGTGGTGCTGAAAATGTTCACAGTGATGTAGTTACGCTTGAAGAGAAATACACAGTACATCTGTTGCTGTTGCTATGACCTTGTCTTAATCAGTGGTTAATATAGAACATTTGTATATTGTATATATAAAATGGCTCTTTAAGAATCATCACCTGAAAGGCTCTTCAAAGAAGCAAAAGGGTTTATTCAGTTCATTTCTAAGAACATTTGTAGCTCCTTTATTTTTAAAGGTCATCCCATTGTGTTCTTTAGGTTATTTTGTTATAGATTCACATGACATGTATCATGGATCATATAGCCCATGTGAATTCATGACAATAAGGGGATCCACTGCCAAAGAGGCCAAACAGACAAGAAATTCAGCATTCAAAGAGAATACAAGGAAGGAGTCTTTGCTTGATGCCATGGAAGAACCAAGAACAATAGATGGTCCTAAAAAGAACTGTTGTAATTGAAATGTGTGAATGTGAGGACCCCTTTTAGAACCCCTCTTAGAAGAACTTATACCACGTTATTGTGTGTGTGTGTGTGTGTGTGTGTGTGTGTGTGTGCGCGCTGCATGAATTATAAATATGATTTGTATTTGGGACGCCTTCTCCAATTCGAGTGACTGCTGTTACCTAAAGGCTTGACAGTTGTTTCGGGTAAATCCCAATGAGCCTGAAATGCCCTAAAGTGAGCCATGTTCCATTCTTTCCCTCAGTGAATGCAGGTTTCAGTGTGCAATACATCCATGAAATAAGCCCACACAGTAGCCAATGTGCACCTGTCACAAAAGTTTGAAGTTAAAATGACTGTGGCCTTCTTCAGCAGCACTGTGGATTTTGTATGTCTATCCTTGTTATAACAGCATTTCTATTCTTCAAAAACACACACTAGCTAATGGTTGTGGTGTTACTATCTCCAATTAATAGGCTGCCGACCTAATTCGTTCAGCATGCATTTTCTAACTGGCATCACAAATTGAGCCGTCTTGTGTCGGTCTGGTCCCAAATTCCCAATGTCAACCGTTATGAGCCAAGCTACAAAAATGATCTAAGATCAGTGTGAAAGGCAGCGTCCTACCAAACACTTTTATGTCTAATGGTAGTCAGTCTCAGTCTTTTTCAAAACGCAGTTCAGATCATTTGCATAGAAATGAGTTCTAGATCTGGAGATAAACACTCCATGCTCATGCTCACAGGCGTCGGCGAGGACGCTTCTGCCGCAATCACATATGTGCTTGAACACGGACATGTCTCTGAGGCCCAATCACTCCGAAACAATAAACACTTGAATGTGGAATGCCATGGACAGAATAGGGATTGATCTTGAAAGCATGTGTCATGTTCATTAACATGAGACAAACAGAGGAGACGAGAGCTCCTGGGGTTGTCCATTACCGGTGTTAGATGTGGGCTGTAAAGTTTCCCTGAATCTGCCTACACACGTCTGCAGTTTGCTTCTTTCGTTTTTGGATCTGGAACTATGAGCCCAGTGTAGATAACTTATAGAGGATTATACCGATATGTATTAAAAGTTAATGGATGCATTACATAACAGCTGATTATATGGTTCTCAAATAACACTGTTTTGTGCAATAATTGCATAATGATTCATAACGATGTTGCTAGTTTATTTAATCATGTTAATTGACTACCAGCTGCTAGGGTGAGAACCAGGGTTATGCATTTTTCCCCTTTTTGTTGGTAAGTCCAAGAAAAGGTGGCTAAGAACAGGAACGTATGAAAACTTCAACAGCTGCAAACATGTCATTTTTCCTCTATTATAATTATTATTATTATACTATTCAAATAACGTTTAGTGCAATTAAGGTATTTAACCCCATACGCATAGTAACATTATAAGTATGGCATGATAGAACATGGAAGTCTGGCATGGAAGTCTGGATGGTCATCAGGAAATCACAAGTTCTATCTCGGATAGTGGCACAGCCATCTGTGACTGGGAGTCCAAGACAGCACAATTGGCCTCTCTCTGTGGGTAGGATCTTCCCCATCACAATGCTAGCCAGAGTGGGCATCTGTTACCAGACTTAACAGAATTGGCAGTTAGTCTTCTCTTCCAAGCACACTGAGCCATCCAATGACTTTACGTTAACAACAGTTTGAAAGATGCAGCGTCTGCCTTGTCTTGACTCTGGAAGCACACACTAGCCTGTGTTGCTGGTATCTGTTCAGTTATATGCCTCGCCGCCGTGCTGTTTGTGTTGTGAGAGAAGCACACATCAGAAATCTGTCACTACCTTTCCGTCTAAATGTTATTTTCCTGGGTTAGGGTTTCTTCGATAGGATTTCACATCATTTTAGTGAGCCATGTTCAGAAAGTAGTAAACATATCATTCACAGTTGCAGACTGAATGCTACTTATTGCACTCTATGTTCACTACACTACATGTGGGGTGGAGGTAGCTCAGTGGGTAGGATACTTGCCTCCGGACTAAGGGGTCATGG
>JBBPDB010000083.1:15614522-15627022 GCA_037974465.1 Brachypetersius altus
CTAAAATAATGAATAATCGTGATTTCAATATTAATCAAAATAATCGTGATTAACATTTTGGCCATAATCGTGCAGCCTTACCATGACGAGTCACTCACATACTCACAGATATAAAACTTCAGACCCAGTCACATTTGCCAGGAAGGCAGAGATCACACCAGAGCCGCTGCCCACCTCCAAACAAATAGCAGGTCTGAACACAGAGAACCCAGTTAGATTACAGTAAGATCAGTACATTTCCTCTTCAGTCTAGTGGCCTCTTGCCTAAAACATCTTAAGTCTTAAATCTAAACCTGTCAATTTACATCTTGTTGTCAAAAAGTGTCTTCAGATCAATTTACAATATTGATATTCTTCACTTTTCTAAAATGAAACTGCTAAGGGAAAAGAAGCCAAATATTTCTACAACATCAACAAAACGATGCCTTTCTCTAAAAGCCCCACCCACCTGCTTAGCCTCAGCAAATCAGCATCCTTCTCTAAGGCGTCAATCAATAGGAAGGAGTCTTCTGCAGGCTCGTACACTTCAGAGAAAGACCCACGACCAGCATGGGAGTACAAGGGAGTTGGGTACATCGCACCATGTCAGGTAATGAAGAGCATGTGAAGCGTTCCTGGAACACAAACAGGAGAAAGGAGAGGCCTTTAGCCAGACCACATCACCCCAACACTGCACCCAGTTACATATATGTTCATTCAAGACATTCTGCAGCCGTGAAACGTCAGTCATGCAGCAAGAGGGAATAGGGACGAAACCTTCAGTGAAGAGTGTCATTGCTTTGGGCACTCCACTATGCAAAAACCTGCCAATTACGCACAAGATAAAACATTGTGTGTTAGAGTATTGGGCTGGGTTTTTAAACTGAATAAATCTGTAGAGCAGAATCAATGACAAACACTACCGATCAAGCAAAATGTTCCATCACTGTTAATAATAATAGTAACACCTAATGAGTCAATGTCAGTGAGCCAATAGGCATAACTTGTCTCCAAACCTTGACTGCTGTACATTAGACGTAGGCTAGGATTAAAATCTGTATAAAATACATCAACAAGAGGAGGGTGTGACCACTGCTGGAGAAAGTATCTACACTATATGGACAAAAGTATTGGGACACCCCTGTTTGAGGGTTACTGCCAGTGTATATTCATTCTTCAGCATATCAAGACATTTTGGACAAAGCCATGCGTCCAACTTTGTGGACACAGTTTGAGGAAGAACCTTTTTTTTTATTCTAGCATGACTCTGCCACAGTGCAAAACGTCCATAAAGACATGGATGGAGGAGTTCAATGTGGAAGAGGTCAGAGCCCATACAGAGCCCTGACCTCAACCCTATCCAACATCGCTGGGATCAACTGGAACGGAGGTTGCAAGTCAGGGCTTCTTGTCCAACATCAGTGTCTGATCTCATAAATGCTCTATAAAATGAAAGGGCACACATTTCTACAGAAACTGCAAAATCTTGTGGAATGCCTTCCAAGAAGAGTGGAAGCTGTCTTGGAACTGTCTTGGAATATGTTTGAATGCAATGTCAATAATCTGCCTGTTGGTGGAATGGTCAGGCGTCCCAATACTTTTGTCTATATAGTGTATGTTTTAACAATGTAGATGTACATTAAAATGAAGACTGTTAAAGTTGATTTTTAAAAATCAGCCCACAAAATCCAACCAAAGCCCCTAGGTCTCACCAAAGCTGCTGTAAAAATGCTGCTGCACGCGAAGAGGTTTCTTTTCAGTTTTACAGTTTTATTTACTAGTAGCTGGCAAAGATGCCAGTAGTTAAAAGGGGCGAGAGTGTGAAAGTTGTTAAGACAAAAAAATTAGAGCTTTAATAGAAAAATGGCTCTCTGACGTCTGGGGGAAACTTTACTGTGTCTTA
This sequence comes from Brachypetersius altus, assembly GCA_037974465.1. NCBI lineage: Eukaryota > Metazoa > Chordata > Actinopteri > Characiformes > Alestidae > Brachypetersius > Brachypetersius altus. The sequence goes on from JBBPDB010000083.1 coordinate 15,616,405, forward strand.
AACGATATAAATCTCTATAACTGCCCATCCTGAGCCCACCAAGAATACAGTTTACATCCACTCAGCTTTAAATTTGACAGCTTAACACATTAGCAATACAGATTAATGTTCAAATGTTAAAAAAAAGTCAAACTATGATATTAAACTATATATACACACTGCTTTACAATATATATCTCCAGTCAAAACCTTGGACACACCTTCTCACTCAATGTTTTTCTTTTCTACACTGTAGATTAATACTGAAAACAAACAAAATTATGAAGGAACAAACAAACAAACCAGAATATGTTTTGTGATAAGGTAATGATGGACTGTAGTTTCTTTTTTACTTAGTGGTTCTTGCCATAATGTGGAGTAGAAACGTAGTCGAAAAGGATTACTACCTGTGAACCATCCCTACCATCACAACTAATGATCCCAAACACATAAACAAGGCAAGAAATTCCACCAATGAACTCTTGACCAAGAACTCCTGGTAATAAAATACCATTCCGGGTCAACAGCTGTCATCAGAGCAATAGGTGATGCTTTTAATATGAATTTACAATGTAGCCAATAATAAAAACAAAGTAAATCGTTAAATGAGAAGGTATGTCCAAACGTTTGACTGGTAGTGAGTGGACATATACGCCGAAGTATAAACGTATTCTTCCACTAAAATGACTGACAGTGACTGACATTTTCTCGACAGCATCTACGCATTTATTTCTGCGAATCTGAAACAAAAACAGACCAAAATACGTCCTTACCTTTACACTGCACTGTTTTTGAAAACGCACATGTGCACACGAGTTCTCTTTCCACTTCCTGGTGCGCCCCTGAAGCATGATGGTACTTGTAGTTTTTGTAAGAGGAGCGATGAATGTTATCTTTCTCCAATAAAACGGGGTCTTATAATAATGCTTGTGGTAGGAATGACCATGTAGCCTTACATGCAAACATCTTTAACATGATTTTACCATTTTATGGCGCTCAATTGAAAATAGTTCACGTTAGGATGCAACTGGTGACCTAGTTGTTAGGGAGTTGCTCTTGAGATCAGAGAGTACCTCAGGACTGCCATTGTAGGTACCCTAAACAAGGTACCTTCCCCACACGCTGCTCCCCAGGCGCTGTGTTCCTGACTGTCCACTGCTTCACCTGGTGAATAGGTTAAATACAAAGAAAGAATGGCACACTGTTCACACGATCTGCTGTGGTTTGTTAACGTATGACAAATGGACACATTACACATATCAGTAGCATGTCAGTGTTGCATAAGGCACGTGTGGGAGAAGCCAGCCCAACCACTTGTGCTAATTTCATTCTGTGGCTTGCCCTTGCGACCCAAAGAGACATGCTGGCACCATCAAGTGTGACCATTTTGCTTCAAATCCAGCTTGCAGATTTAACATATTATATTGCCAGACTAGTCCGTTTACTGCTGGTGTTGAAGGAGGCGCCAGTGGCTCTCCAACCTCTTTGTATTTTCCACCTATGATTTGTAGGGCAATCTTTAAAACAAACACACAGTTCTGGACAATTACAGACTACCGGAGAAACTGGAACAATTGTGAATGATCCACCTATGCCCTCAGTTTGACAGTGACACTGCTCTGCCATAAACAATAGCCCTCGCCCCCTCCCTGTATTTGGTCTGGGATATGGGGAGCCACTCCAGATGGTCTCGGTTAGGAACTCCAGTGCGCTGTTTTGCTCATTAACAGTCCCCACTCACTCTGAATTATAGACACGAGAGGGACACATAAAATAAAGGGTGTAAAACGTCTTTTTCTTTTGTGAGTGCAGAGTGATAAGGCAAACAAACTTGTTTTTAATTTTGACATTTCTAGGTCTCCAGAGGGACGAGTCTTTATAAGGGCCACACGCACCAGGACATAGGCCAGGGCAGGGCGGGCCGGGCCTGGAGAGCCAAGCTGCCACGCTTTGCAGAAGGAACTGATCCAATAGGGACGGATTTGCCACAATCTGTCCAAAAAAAATAAAAAGACATGATATAAAGTGAGAGTGACACAGTTTGCAAATACATATAAATAATATCAATCGGTTTAAATGTATTCATTTCTTTGACTAAGTTTTTGTGACTCTTACAGGAAGTTTTTTTTCAAGTAACAGTTGGAATGAATGGACTGCAAAGGTTTTTTTTTTTTCTCTCCAGGGAAGAAGTTTGCAGGAGAATCAACAGAGGGCAGCATCAGTCCACGCTAAAAATGTTTTGAGGTTAAAAAGTTTTAAAAGGTGCTTTCATTGTTTTTTGCTAGCAGAGAGAGAAGAGGGTTAGAGACAAGAGGATGCATACCCTTTATTGACAATAGTATCCATTACATGTCTCCCCTTAATGTTTACCTTTAACAATAAAGAGTTAAACTGTTCAAATACTAACTTCAGAGACTTGCAACCCCTTTTTTGTCCCAGGAAGAGTTGTGGAGTTAGCCATAAAAAAATCAGTCCACAGTTCTGCGGCCGCAACTGATACAGGTGCAAAAGCACATAAATCAGTAAAGAAAAACACTCCTCACAGTGAGCTCAGTAAATCAAACCTGCACAACACACTCGTTTCGCAGGCCGGATCCATCACTGTGCCCTTTTAGTGATACTTCTGTATTGAAATAATGGCTGAAAACCATAAGGCTTTTGAAGCTGACTATGCAATAGGACTCGACTGTCATACTCATCACTGGCATGTCCCATGTGAACTGACATGCATTGTTAAATAAAGGTATAGAAAACGGTTTCCTAAAGCGCCACGTTTGTAAAGAAGAACCTCCACATCATGAAAATGTTGTTTATTCTGGGTTTGTCTGAGTCCTTGCTGAGAAACAGTTAGGAACTTTCAGCTTTATTAGTGTACAAAGCTTCTTTAGTGTTTCAGATGAGGGAAGCTGATACTGGTCTGACAGTCAGGTGGCAAATGGACTCACGTTTTTGGTTTTTTTTTTTCTTCCTGGAGGCAGCTGAACTCCACAACGGTGTCTAACGTATCCCAGACAGCCTCGTCGTGACTGTGACCTGGCCGTGATCCACAGAAGAGAGTATTTAACACTTTCCAGACTCGCTGGCCTCAAAAGGCCATAGAGAGAGAGAGAGAGAGAGAGAGAGTGGGTGGGTGAGTATGGAGGGTTGGGGGGGAAGACCCCAGAAGCATCCAGCTGACTCCACAGAATTTAATTCTGCTCTATTTACCTTTATTTTCTTAGTAATGGAAGCATTGGAAGGTCTTTGTTGCAAAAAGAGCTTGGCAACATATCCACGCTGAGTGCAGCCCTACAGGCTTTTAAGGATTCACTGTATTCCCCCAATGGAGGGTTTTTCTTCTTTAAGGAATAACTTCAACAATTTTCTTTCTGCATCTGCGGTGCACAGTTGACCACTTTAGGCAATCATTTTAATACATTTAATTCTTATTGGAAAAGAACAGAAAGTTCATCGACTCAAAACACCGTCAGGGCAGTTTCTTCCATTGGGGCAGCTGCTTCAGCATCTGCCTGTTATCTTGTACTGTACAGGAGATGTCTTCCCTCGAAGAACCACCCATTAAAAGTTCAATAAGGATCAAAAAAGTGTGTTTTTCTGTTGAGCTACACAAAATGGGAATCGGTTTTGGGATTTTTTTTATGAGTTTGTAGCAATAAAGTGTGGAAGAACAGGACAGTCGGAAAGCAGCAGAACTTGTGCTTTTCACTATGATGCTCTTTTGACACATGTGACATTTTTATGAGTTAAATGTATAATAGGGACAGTTTCCAAGAAAGGACTGCTAGTGCCATGCTCAGAAAATCTATATTTTTTGTGTGTGTGCAGGATGTTCAGTCCTGGCCACTCAGCGAAAGATACAGCCAAACTGAGGATAATAGATTTGTGGGATAGCTTTACGAGCGGCTGGCGCATGCTGGGATTAGGAGACTGCATTCGAGGATGTAGTTTGACACCAGGGACTTCAAAGTGGTTCTGTTGTGAGGACAAATCAAGGGAGGGGCTGCTGTGCTTGAAGTGTGTGCAGAAAGCTTAGGCTCAGTTCAATATAAGACATTTGCTTCATATATGAATGAGCTTTTATAAACATATGGTTTCTTTCAGTGAACATTTGCGTGTAAAGGAGGTAATAGCTGTCCTGAGGCACTTTAAAGGGTACATATCGTGCAAAACATTTTATTTTATTTATTAGAAGGCTATACAAAACATGTTCATGATGTTCTTTGCACAAAATCACTCTCACATAAACAGATCTCACCAACTTTATTCTGGACACTTTCAGTTCCTTTCAAAATTCTGTCACTTTTATACAAATAAGCTGTCGCTGGCCACACCCCACCCACTATCCAGTCTTATAAATTCAACCTCAGCGCTCGGTGTCTTATGCACGTTCGTAAATCCAGCAGACAAAAATGGCAGATCTTCAACTAATCTAGTGGGTGGTGCTCGACAGATGAGGGATGGTTCTATGCAAATTTCCTTAGTGTGACATCACCATAAACAATAATCCAAACAGCTCATTTTGAAAGGGTCTGAAAGTATTTAGCTGGTGAGATCTCTCTAGTGAGAGTGATTTGGTGCAAAGAACTTCATGAGCGAGTTTTGTAGCCCATAGACCTATTATAACTTGTATTTTTTAAAAAGTGAGTTTTGCATAATATGTCCCCTTTAATATTATGCATACATACATACAACAGTGTTGAAAAACAGCATGTAAAGTTGGTTAGAGCATCAACTAAAAGTCTTTTACTTTCAAGACAGTAGTGCATGTAGGTTTAAATAAACTCTAAGTACTATTGCACTGCAGTGGACCTCAAATATATGTAGCTCATGAGCCAGTCAAGTTATGCATATGTGTGTGTTTGTAAGTTTATGCGGGTTTCAGTAGTCTGGCGTGTGTTCAGGGAAGTAATCACATCAGTTCTAAATTCCTCCAATGCTAGACTTTTTTATTTTTTCTTCCCACGTGAACATTAACGTTGATCATGTCTCTTTTCCTCGCTCTTTACAAAATGTTTGTAAGAATTTTGCTAATAAGCTGGCAAAAATGTATTGACATTTGTGGTCTGTAAAAATAATACCTACCCTATTGTGCCTAACAACAATCTTTTCGTGATCTTCAGTGCCGGGTATAAAAACGCCGGAACAGTCTTTTGACTTTTAATCTCCACATTACAGAGGGCAAATGAATTAATTTTAGCCAACACTAATATATTTCACCTCAGCCTCCTACCACAACCACCTGTGCCTGAATTAGAGTTTGAAACCATCCAGTTTTTAATGACATCAGAGTTCAAGTTTCTTAGGCTTTTTAGGCTTTAGTCTAAGAGAGCCTAAGACTTGGAACTTAAAATGAAGTACTACAATGTGAAAGGATTTCACAAATGTACAATTAAAAAGTTTTACCTTATAAATTTTTTTTCTCGACCAGTCTGTATTTTGGGTTGTCTGTGGCAACGCATTTTATAACGGTGTGTGTATTTGGTGCGACTGGAATGCGGTGCATTCAGCTGTATGACACGTGTAGACTCCTGGCCACCGGTCCAGTCCCTGTAGCACCTTTTCCACTGCCCTGGATTCATAAAACTCAAAGCTGTGGAAATATGACCAGCGGGAGAACGCCACAAGCCTTACAGAAGACTCTCAAAAATGTAGCACTATTAAACATAAGCTTACGAGAATTCCATATGACCATAATTGTCATTTTCAAACAGCCAGAAGACAGGTGTGGTGGAAGTCATGAGAGACCCACATTCAAAGAACTGATACTTGATGCAATGCTTGATAAATCGCCTCATTGCTGACTGAGTTATTATGGAGGCTCACAGCATTCTGGGACCGTGTGAGAAACCGTTAGAAAGACAAATTGTCCGCGCCATGGATTTATTGGAATTTACACAGGTGATATCGCTCTGGTTACACCAAATCTCACACACTCAGGGGGACCTTTGAATGTAAATGATCGCTCAGATGGGCTGATGGGGCCAGGTTTTATCCTTGCACAGGAGCTTTTGGGGTTCAGGCCAGATGCAGGAGTAAGATAGTATAACTGGATTTATCACACTGAAGCTGTGAAAATGACAGGATTTTTTGCACCCCACTGTCCATCATCCCAACATGAGGGCCAGACTTATAACAGACAGAGGGTGGAGACGAAGAGAGCAGATGAGGTAAAGGAGAGAAACATAAACTCTAAATGGCCAAATTATCCTTATTACATTTGGTTCTCTTTGAACTGAGCCTACATGAGACGAAAGTAAACATGACAAAAATACTGATAAATTACTGGACAGGGAAGAGTGAAGAGAAGTCCTGCAATCCAGCAGATCGAGGACGGTGCTGTCTAATTTCCACAATTTTCCACCTTACCCTTTATGATGTTGATCAGTCAAGACTTATTGGGGTCTTAAGTTTTAGTGTTTTATTTTGGACTGGATCTTTGAGGCTAAAGAATCGACCAAGAAGACGTAATCAAAGCTTATAACCACTAATTAGCAAACTGCATACTATTTTTTTTTATAAAATTAGACAGAAATTGCAAAGAAAAATCAGGTGGTAAGTATATGTCAATCAGTATTAGAGGCCATCCAGTTGTGATCAAGAGTTCTACTGTCTCAGAAAATAGATTTATTTGAGGCCCCGGTTCTGCTAAAGTCATCTAGTTCAAAACCCATAAATATTTCAAAAGATTCAAAAAGGCATCAGATCCAGTAGGAACCTTCAAAAAAGCCAAGCCAAGGTAAGTAGATGCTAACTAATGAATGCTGTCACGGTTCGGTCAGCGGTCGTTATGATGCCGCTGCTTTTCTGTTTTCACCCCGTTTTTCTGTTTGTGTTCAGGTTCTTTTATTTTGATATTCTGGTTTTGTGTCTCGTGTGTCACCTGTATCACCTGTCTGTGTTTTGCCCCTGATTTCTCCGTGCATTTAAGCCTGTTTCTGTTAGCCTTTCATTATGTGTCCATCGCTTTATGATCAGCGTTTCTGGTTCCTGCCTGTTATTTGTTTTGTTTTGTTTTGGTTAATAAACACGCATCTGCATGGATTCCTGGCTGTCTGCCCGTTCCTGCACGCTTCTAGGTAGCTCCGGGTTGGGGCTTAGCCACCCCTCCCATGACAGTGAGAGCCAGACAGACAGACAGACAGATAAATCAAATATCATTCATAACACATTTTGTACAAGAAACATTTGAATGCTTGTTCTCAACTATGCATTGGCGGCTGTAACTGTATCTGTGTGAAAATGCAGCACTTTAGCTCTGCTTGTGTTAGTCTTTAAGGGTTAAGCACGCCCTGGTGTGCTTTTCACAGTGAAATACTGTTTATGATCGAAGCACAGCATTCAACTCACACAACAGAAACACCGGCTGCACCTCAAACCGCAGACTATATGGCATTTTCAAGAAATGCTGGAAGACTGACATTTTCATGTACCTCATATTTCCTTCAGTGAGGCATAAGAGACACCAATTAGTCCAGAGCCCGAACGAGAAAAGCTGAAAACATTTTTACGCTTAGAAGTGCAAATGGACAATGCAGCTCCTCTGAAATGCAAAACTGCTCCATATCTCAAGATAGATCAGTTTAGAAGACGTTCACTGTCTCCGCCAAAACAATTTTAGCTTTTATTCACCCCTATCCTGAAGGCAGTTTCTGTTCCTTCTGTTCCTTTTTTGGTATGAGCCTCAAACCCCAAAAAATGTCTCCTTGTCTTCATTGAGTAGGAGTTTTCACCGAAGTCAGGACTATATGTACACAGTCCTCTATATACAGCGTTTTTTTATTAGATATACCTACCTACATCTACACTTATGGGTCATTATATCAGAAACACCAACCATATACGTGCACACACTATGTTTATAATTAGAAACTGTAGCCCAGTTGCTGCATAATTCATCATAATTCTGACCACCATAGGACCACTGGTGACTAGTGGACCATGCAGTTGGTATTAGAAACAGCAGCATTGCAGGAGTCTTTAAGAGGACTTTCCTCAAATGGAAACTGAGTATCTTAAGACATCTATTGTACTGTTAAAGCAATAATTAAGGAATTTAAAACCACTGATATAATAATTGTGTCTAGAAAATTGTGCTTGCTAATTGTAGCCCCATGCAGAGTAGAGTGAGATAGTTTAAGGGGGGAAAACTCCTCCAATTCTAATCCCATCAAACCTCAAACTTAAGCACCTATAATTGAGCTATTGTAGATTTGAGCTTGCAGTTTACTGGTGAAACTAAAAAAAATGCTTTTAAGTCACAGATGTAGGTTTGGCATAGAAAGAGGGAAGACTGTAGAGTACACTGCACTACACTACACTACGCTTAACCTACATTTAAGCTCGAGGAGGTTGCAGAGGGGATCTTTTCTTTGCATAGGGCACCTGCTTTGCTCTCTAAGAGAAAAAGATGATGAAAAAAACGCTTTTGAATGAGTGGTGATGTAATGAGCGACGGGAGTGAAAGTCATCCATGTGATGTAATTTTTTCAGGAATCTGTGTATAAAAGTAGTTGATTCAAACACATTTTTTTTCACTTTTGCTCAAAATGATATGGAACGGCATGCTGAAATCCAGTTGAAATAACGTTACCATTATTGCACATTATCATGACATGATACTATAATATTTACAGAATTATATTGTGCTGATTTTTGGGGCTTCAGAGTCACTGCTCTAGGCATCTTTAAGTGTCGGTTAACTGCTCACTATGTACATCAAACCTGAATCTTAAATTCTGATAATTGAACATCTTTACACACCAACATGAAAACCATGACAGAAATGAGGGCTACTTTTGGTGTTTGAGCAATGTTCATGTGAGTAAATGAATTGTGTAGAAGGAGGAAGCGCTTGGGTATGGATGAGTAATTAAAAACAGAAGGAAAAACACTTTTGGGAATTCCTGGATATGTGTGGTCAAAGCTTAAGGCATTCTTCCCTTGTGCTTCATAAGGGAATTCTATCAGGTCCCAGCAAACCTTCTGATTTTGTCACACTTTCTTTCCTTGATTGCATTACCTTAGCCTCCACAGTGCAGACGCTGACCTATGGCTCTTCATATAAAAGCCTCTCATAGTTCCTACCATGTACATGCCAGAGGCACTCATAAATCAATTGTTTTTTTTGTAATCAATATTGAGTTTGGAGTCAACTTCAGGAAAAAAAGATACTAGTTTCATTCTATAGGATGAAGTAAATATCAGAGCAGAGCGAGATTTATATCGCAGTCCCCTTGTCGATTTCTTTGAGGCTCTGAGCTCCAGCACTAAAGCCGCTTTGAGTCACGAAGCAATCAGTCAATAACAGTCTTTCTCTATGCGGAAAGACTTGGAGGATGGCGGAGTGCCATCATTGTGACAGTGACCCAGAGGTCTGTATTCTAAGACAGCACTCGAGCCTGATCACATTTTGATCTGAAAGTGAAAAGTCCGATTTTCCTTCCCAGCCATAATCACGCTCCTGTAGATTACTGAGATTAGGGGATTTGGAGAGGTCTCATGCTGTTGATGGTGTGTGTTTTCTCCGTGTTATTTTCTGCCCCCTTTTATTTCTTTGGCATTATGAACGTGTTGGCCATGGCACACATAAGAGGAGGCAGGGGAAAATGTGCTCTTTTTTTCCCCTCTCCCCAATTTTAGTCAAGTCCAATGTCTACTCATTAACTAGATCTGCCCCTACGACACTGCGCTGCCAAGCTGGACACATTGTTCTGAGTGATGGGGGAGAGAGAGAGAAGGCTATCTTCCCCACCCAGAGAGAGCAAGGCCAATTATGCTCTCGTGGGCTGCAGGTCATAGATGGCTATGGCATCGCTGGGGATTGAGCTCACAATCTCTCAATGACGGGGACAACGTTTAGACAGATGTGACACTGGAGAACCCCTTATGTTTCCACAGGATTGAGTCAATTATTATTATTATTATTATTATTATTATTATTATTATTATTTATAATAATAATTGAATTTATTACATTCTTCTGTTTGTTTCCAGGTCCCAAACTGACAATAATATGATGGAAATCCTCATAAAAATAAAATGTAATCAAACTGAAATCACAAAAAGAGACCACTGCAAAAATGTTGAGGTTTTATCTGTTATAGGTGCAGAACCTTATACTATTGAACCTTAGCCTTAGTTTGTAAGGACTACTGACAATATTTCTCCTAATTTCTAAATAAAAAGATTGAACTTTAAAGCATAATTTTAAAGGAAATCACTTATTCAACAAATATCTAGATCACTCATAAACAAAATACCAATAATTATTTTACAATTATAGTTTTACCATCCAACTGGTCACATTGTGAGAGGAGAGTGTTGATTACAGCAGTGTTTTTTTTTATACTTTTCCTCATTAAGATGTGATTCAGGTGATCCCTAATCAGTCCCTCATAAACCAGAATGAGGTGCTTGTGTAGGAATTGCACAGACACTGGCATGAAATAGTTGTCACTCATAGAGATGCTGATTTTTTTCTGGAACTGTACAGCTCTTCCTACACAGGTGGATTCATGGGCACAATCTGTACTTTCCACTCCTTTCAATGAGCTTTGGGCCAGAAATTTCAAAACAGAGCCCTTGGTGAAAGACTTAAGAGGGTTAAGCTTGATGCGAGTGTGTGTGTGCTCTCTTCTCC
>JBBPDB010000083.1:15641640-15655414 GCA_037974465.1 Brachypetersius altus
CGCTTATTTAGGATTCCTAACTCGAGATAAGATAGGATTCCTAAATCCAGTTAGGATTTGCTTCTGTAATACCAAATAGAAAAAATCTTAAATCGTCCGATCTTAACTTTATGCTTAAGATAGGAAGTTTCTGTAATACGGCTCCTGGCACCTAATGATTACTCTAACACTCACACACCACCTCCAGTTAAAAGCTGCTAGTTCTTTTGCTGTTTGTTTATTTGTTTTACAATCATTGGTTTTGTTTGTGTAATAGATATTTGCTCAAATGTTGGTGTTTGCTAAGCCATAGATAATTATTTTACATTTAAAAAATAAAGTGTTATTTCTGTTCTCAATTTGTTTTGTTTTTTTAAAATCACAACAAAAAGTACCGATAAGAGTACCATTAAAGTACCGAACCGATAAGTGGTCTCGATAGAAGTAGTAATACTGTTAAAACCTTAACGATACCCATCCCTAGCTAGGACCTCTTCTTTTTATTACTTACATGCTCTCCCTTGGTCAGATGGTTGAGCTTAGCTTCCATTACTATGCTGCTGATACACAGCTGCATCTCAGCACCAAAACCCAAGTTATTGGTATAACAATGAACAATTCTTAGGTAGGTATTTCAAGATTTTAACCCCGTTTGTTTAATTTTACAAGAGTATTGCTGCAGGATGCAGTATGCAGTATGTAAATAGAACTGTGAGACTGTGATATTAAAATGTTATGCATGTAGCCATGCTAATACATAGAAAACATTGATTAAAATAACCTAACATTATAACTATGTTAACTCACAATACTTTTATATTTAATACTAGTCCATTTAAATGGAAGGTGTTTTATACTTTATCTTAAATAGAAATAATTGTCCAAGAATCTACCTTTACTCAAACATAAGATGTCACATTTTGTCCACCACTTTTAAGGAATAAGCCCAAAAAAAACCAGCTTATTTTAGCTTGGGTTTCTCTTCTCACAGATCTGTTAATTGACACCTGCGCAAGCTCTGTAGCTCTGTTCTTAGGTGGGAACTATCCCTTAGACCGCTCTTTACAGGTTGAAATTTTTTAACTGCATGTCCCCTAATCCTTCTCGTGCCTGGTGTTTCACCACAACAACCCCTGGGCAAGCATGTTTTTTATCTGTGAGGGCAGTGTCGTCACCGTTAATTGTGCCCTCTTCGTGCTGTAGGGCTGAGGTTTTCTTCTTGTGGTGCCCTAGACCTCTTTGTGCAGCCCAGACCTATTTGCCAGGCAACCAAGACACGATGTTTGCACCAGCACATGTTAGCTCCCCCTCCTTCCACCTTTTCTCATCCTCCCTTCCACCTCTTGTCAGGGAAACCACTCCCACATCTGCTTTGCTGAGATGGTATCATGTCCTCATGCTCCCAGGACTATAACTCCCTATGTTGCCCTAATATTTCTCATAGGGCTACGTATGCTGTCGGAATTAAGCAACATAAGGAGTAACAGTCCTGTGAGCTGACTGGATACATAGATGTAACTCTTTAGAGCTAGTTTCTCAGGTGCAGCTTAAACCTAACGCAGGAATATAAAGGATTTACACTCATGAATCCCAGCTAGTGTTTCAGTTTCACCCAAGATTAAACATTTCTCCAGGAAAGCAACTCCCAGGTATGTTAACTTAAAAAATCAAGTCAAAAAGACATGGACTGTGTAGCTAACCAAAACCAATGCAGTTCTTATTAGACGTTGTTTGAATGTTATAACACAGATTAATACAGACCACTCATAAATGCTGTAGGAGCTTTGTATTGTAGAAATATCCTATGGCCCACCCAGGATAGGTCATCTGGTTCAATGTGGACAGAAGACAAGAGTGGCCTGAACTTCCCTAAGGCCAGTACAATATCGTGGGCAGATCTGTCAGAGATATCTACCCCGCACAGATGAAAGTGAGCCACCGCTAAGTAGGCCATAAAACCACAGGAAGGAAAAGACCCTGGCTCCAATGCTAAAATCACCCACTTCCCATCCCGTCCCATCCCTGTCTCTCATCTCCCTCCACCTCTTACAAGTGCAACAGGAAGCCTTTCTGAGGCCAAACCCCACAGAGATAGGTGGGCATGACACAAAATGACAGATATGTAGGAAAACAGGCGCCAATATGGTCAGAAACTAGAATTCACATTGGAATCATTACATTAAATAACTGTCCAAGTGACGATCTACCACCCTTTGGCTCCAGATTTAATATAGGTAACAGTGGAGGAAGGGGCATTTAAGAGACATCCTGCAAGCCAAAAAGGAAGCTAGTAGCACAGCTGCTCTCCTCATCTGAAATCCAGGAGAAGGAAGCATCTTTTGGGTTGTCTCAGGGGAAGAGAGCCAGGTTTTCCTTCAGTGTACACACGCACAAGCATAAGGGAACCATCAAGCAGGAGTACATGGAGGTCAGGGCAACAGTTCTCGGGAAAGCTTGCCCAGGCCCCAGCCTCAGCGCTACTCAGCCTAACCACCAGTGCTGAATTAACACCTGCTGTGTATGTTTGAAAACAGTAGTTACTTCTGTTCTCAGACGTATACTGCAAGTGCTAATTTGTCACAGGTTATTTAGTTGCATGTTAGCTTTGAAGATTTGCCCGTACTCCCTTCGATTACTTGTTTCCTAACACTTGCACAACCACATTTACAGAATAATGACTCGAACTGTAATCTGCCATGGCTTCTGTCAAGTCTGCTCAGATGATTAGGTAGTTTTGAATTACTTCACACTAGAGGCTCATTCCGTATTCTCAAAGAGCACTTTCGCATATTTGACCAGAAGCTGTGAGCACATGGGGGATACTGGCTACTCAATCTAACAGACCCTTAATGTGGGTGGACCTTTAGTTCAGATGTGCTTTTGGGTCCATGTTTGATGTTCCACAACTCATTTATTGCAGATGTATCCTCAGGGGGCACAATCCAGGTTTATGGTGACGGGTGGGAGCAGTGCTGAGGCTGCAAAAAAGCAGTATTTTAACTGGAGTGAATGATGTTTTGGGGATCAAGTATAAGTGCTTTGCTTTCAGCAAGACCTGCACAAAGTCTCATGTTACCCTCTGGGCTGTAGTCATCAAGATGACATCATTTACTGGTAAGATAATGATGTTAAAAGGCCAGGGTCTGAGCGTCACCGGGCTGTCGCCATGCATTTCCTCCATGGCTCTGCCAGCATCAACTTGCTGCACTGTTTAAAGTCTCAAATGTCTGCACCTTTTCTTGAGTCATGCTGTGGGATCAGAGACAGGAGACTTAACAGAACACATCTTTTAGCATAGGAGCTCCTGACTTGTCAATAAGAAAAGTTTATGGGATTACAGGAATATGTTTATCTTACACACATCCTACACACATCACATTAATTGGGAAAAAAAAGTCCACATCTTCCACCGTAGCATGAACTAGCAGTCACTAGAAGTTTTACTAGTTTTGACTAGTTGTACTTGCACATTTCAGGACTGTACCCATGTAATTCAGTCTTTCACTCTGAGTGTCAAATATCTGCGCAGAAAGCAGGACTGTAATACTGAAATATTGCGCTGAACCAAAGAAGTTCTGACTACTTTATGATTTCTTACAGGAAACTGGACCAAATGGCACAGTAGTTCCCTCCCTCTTCCTCCTATTGCCTTATTCCTGACCCTGGTGGTTGATGACATCACAGTATTATTCTCACACACACATGCACACACACACACACACCCACACACCCCAGTTCCCCTTCTCCACCTCCAGACCTTTCAAGGCAGGAAAGCCCCATCATTTTGCAACGCACTTTGCTTGGCTTGTTATACGCATGAACACAACTGCATATGGGCCTTGGCAGATGGGCCTTTCCGCGTCATTCCTGGAATGGGCGTGGCCAATCGTACCGGATTAAAATGAAAAGGCAGACCAGGAAGTGCCAATTTGGGAACCTTTGGAGGAAGGAAGCCACAGATGCGTCAAGAACAGGAAGCAAGCAACACCCCAATGAATCAGCCATAGCTAGAGTGACTGCAGGGAGTGGTGGTCAAGGAAGAGCCTGCATCATTAACTTCCCTTAGAACGAACAGTTCCTCTGTGGTAATGTTAAGTAGGTTAACTCTTCGTTCATCTTTTCTTTCCCACAGATGTCCCACAAAGCAGTGTCCCACTCACATTACATAAAGTTTTTCCCCATTTAGTAGGCCTTTTGATTGAACACTGTAGCCAGGCCCTGTACTTTCTGGAGGTTCAAAGCTCCAGGTCTGGTAATGTGTGGTGTCGCCAGAATTTTGTCTTTTGGTGTGCATGTGTGTGTGTGAGCAGGAGAGGGGTTTGGGGGGATTATGTCCATTACGAAGATGGCGACTGCTACCCAGCCACCTAGTCTGCTTCACTGTACCTTCCATAATACCTTTGACCATCTTATTTACTAGATATGTAAATATTGCCCACCACAATCTCTCATAATCTGATCTCAAAATTCCCACTATCTGCAAAAGCAGTGGAGCAAAGTAATGATGCTGATGAAAGCAAGTTCTTTGTGCCATCACAGAACTGGTACAGAGCAGTGACAGTATGTGACCAGTGGTAACCTGCAGCCTTGTGAATGCTGTCACTGATAAGTGAAAGTGTCCAACCTGTCATTCGTGAACACACCACATATTTCTTCGTCGTTATTTAACCCATTCACCAAGTGAAGCAGTGGGCAGCCAGGAACACAGCGCCCGGGGAGCAGTGTGTTGGGATGGTACCTTGCTCAGGGTACCTCAGAGGTGCTTGGGAACCTTGGGAATCGAAGCAACAACGCCTTGATTGCAGGGCAAATGCCGTAACCACCAGGTTACCAGCTCCCCCACCCATGAATGGCAAAAGAATTTCTTTTTTTTTCTTCACAGCTCTGGTAGTCTGGAGGGTCAATTCTAGAAAATGACTGCAAGATCACCACTGACGGTCTAAAAATGTCTTTGTTCAGTATTTCAGCTTTTCATCGCGTTTTCAGTCCAGAATTGCTTTTATACATTTCACCTAAAATGCTCATGATTACGGGCAATAAATGGAAAGAAACACTTTCGTGTAATGCAAGGGTAGATTGACTGTTTTTACATTGTGGGTGGTTCTACATAATTAACCTCCTGCTGCAAGGCCCCTAATGGATCACATGACAGAGTGTGCAAAAACAACAGGCTATGAGTTAAAAGCTAAGTCATCTCAACACTTTTAACTAAATCGCCAGAACATTTAAAACTTCAGAAATGTAGGTGCTGTGGCTTTATTTGTAAACATATGACAACAAAATCAAAAGGAAAACAACCAGTTTTAGACATCAATCATTGAAGGCACATAGAGTTAAGATAGGAGTGCTTGTGTGTGTGTGTGTGTGTGTGTATGTGTGTGTGTGTGTTTTTCTATTTAGATATCTTTCTGAAGTTCAGAAGTTATAAAATTAATAGGCAGAACATTTTCAGGTTAAGAACAGCTTAAAGTTTTTATTTAACCCTTAAGTATGAACGACTGTAGGCCTGTTCCACAACACAGTGAAGCTGGAAAATGCTGGCATTTGCTTTGGCACAAGGGTGCAGTAATTGCTGAACTAAACGGGGAGGACATCACAGCATGGTCAGAGATTCTTGACCTTTTGGTGTTGTTTTAAATGGTTAACTGGCCATTTACACGGGCCATAGATCTGTTTTCACCTTTTTGCTCTGTTTGGTTACGGATGCAAGTTAGTTGAAACAGATGTAGCTCTCCAGATCAAGCATGCACCACTTAGGGAATTTTAATATGCTTGGCCATAGTAGTCGTGACCTCCATCAGGCAAATCGAATGGCCATCAGAGCTTAATAAGGTGGAACTGCCTAATTCAGTGCTAAGGACTGGAACAGAGAAGAGGGAATCTACAAAATAATCCTTTAACTTTTCTTTCAAAATAAGAAATGTTGACTCCTTCATGGGCTTCATAGTACAGCTGAACAAACACCTTCTCCATCACAGTGCTACACTTTCTTACAAATTAGTACTAGGGATGCACTGAAATTATTTTTTCGGACCGAAAAATCTGAACGTTAGCATTTTCGCTAGCATTAGCATTAGTGCTAACGAATACTTACGTTGCTTCTTTGAGCCTTGTCTGGTAAGCCAATTGTCTCCGTTTTGTGGCAAACAGCTACAAAACAAGGACAAGAAATAAAACCCCTCCGATTTTATCCATGCTGACGATTGTAATGATGCCGGGTTGTTTACCGCAGCTTAGAGTCTCTGCTCAGCCTGCTGCTCAGAATGTTTGGTCGCTATAGCCAGTTGTAGGGGAAAACTGAAAGTCCGAAAACAAACTGAACGGAGTCGAACTGGACCAAACCGAGCTGGTACCAGTCAGTGGAGAACCCCATTTAGATATATGGAAATGCGCCCACACTGCAGACATGTTGACTGTAATCCAATCTGGTTCATGCAGTCTTGCTGTTTTGGTTGCGGTACAAAAATATATCTGCCAATATTTTTGCCATTTTTGGCCGAAAATGTTTGGTGGCCAAATATTCGGAGCATCCCTAATTAGTACTAATCTCATGCCAGGTGAGAAACCTCATTAATACTCTAATAAGATGCTACTTCTGTAGCTGGGGAACTAACATTTGGTCTGTTCATTTATGCATTTGGTATTTTGTTGTTACTTAGTAACAATTTCTGTAACTTTATGATAATTTTGGTGAAATGATCCCTGAAACTCACAGACTTGCTATGCATTTAGGATAACGTCCATGCAACAGACAAATAGATTCATCAGACTGCTCTGGAACACTGAGGGGAAACCTGTGGCGATTCACACGAGCCAAAAATGAAAAACGTAAGGGATAAAGCCATGTGATGTGCTGACTGATGAATCTAGGACATGCTCTTCCCTCTGCCAGGCAAACCAAAGTGTGTCTTGACCTGCTTTTGGTGCATGAGTCTCTGTAATTCTCATATTGAACAGCCTCAGACTTTGTGTTCATCAGTGCAGTTTCTCTTGATTTTGTTTGAGCTGGGAATTCAAGTCTTGGATCAAATTAAAAGAATTAAAATAATTTATCCATACAGTATGTATATATCTCTCAGTTTTTTTTCCAGAGACCCCAAACTAATAATTGTTCCTGGAAAACCCTGTACATGTGTGGAAACTGCAGGTTTACTCCAAATTTATTTATTTTTTTTTGCTTTTGTGATGTCCAGGCCTTGTCCGCCATGCCCCATGGGCCACATGTCTTACCAAGGTTCTCTGGTTACTGGAAGGAAGTGAAACTGCCTGTGGCACCACTGTTGTATCCCACTGCATCACACATAACAACAATTTACTCTGGTAGGTCTCACAGAACCTGCGGAGCCAGACTTGAGGCCTAAATGGAAAAGTGGGTCATACAGAAACCCACCCAAGAGACCATCACAGACATTTACTGGTCTGTCTGCTCCATTGAGTGGTGACCACTGAAAGGCACCATAAAGGTGTCATGACACTGGAGCCCCTCTCTTTAAAATAAATACTCTAGCTAAGACATGTTTTGGTCTAATTAAAATGATCAGTGAGCCCATACTAAAAGTCAATACAGAGAGGGGTGGCTGACGAAGTGAGATGGACTGGTCTTAACAAAAGTACAGGTCCAGTTTTTCATCTCTGTCTATCCCCGGTTGGTATGCTACACTACTGCAGTGTAGGCCTGCTGTCCTTCTTGAAGTTCCTGGGTCTGGTCCAGGTCTGCTTGGGTCGTTAGTGGCCAGGGAGAGAGGGGGTGTGCAGAGTTTCCTGCAGGAAGGAAGTCTGCTCTGTGGAGGGGCTCACAGTTCCCTGGGGCTGAGGTCTTACACACCACATAGTCCAACCCCAAGCCACCCCACCCCAGCCCAGCCTTATCCCTGATGCTGCTATCCTTGTATTACTGCACACTTCCCAGAATTTCCCTTTCCTTTGGGGCTGGAGGAAACAGAGTTACCACAGCACTGGTGTTGAAGAGGAGTGGTGTTGAAGCGTTGACTGACACACAGTAGGAAGTGACACTGTAGGAATATAGGCGTGAAATAAATGACTGAAAAATGTAGATTTTATTGAGAAGCAAGACCTGGAAAGTAGCTTGTGTCAAATTCTGGGTATCCTGAGTGGTTCACGTGCACGTGAGCTTCTATGGAACTCTAGTGTAGGTGTGTAGGTGTTATTTTTGATGTTCTCAGATTGCAAAGCTATTAGCAATATGTGTGTGTGTGTGCATATAGAATAGCAAAAAATTCTGGTTTCTCTGTCAGATTTTTATTTCATCATTATATAGCTGAGTGAGGCAGTGGGTTTAGTGTCTTTGCATGCAGTAGATATTTTTTTCATCATGGCATGGGCTACACAGGACCTCTGAACGCTTGCTGTGATATCTGGCGCCGTGATCTTATCAGCAGATCCTATATGTAGTGTAAATAGAAGATGTGGTCAATTTGAAGGACAAGGCGATTCCTTGACCTCTGAACAATGTTTGCCGTGTGGAAATATGCATTGATCTACTGAAAGAGGCCACTTTGATTAGAGAATACTGTTGCCATGTAATTGAGTATTTGGTCTGCAATAATATTTAGATAAGTGGCAAAAGTAACATCCACATGCATGCCAGGACCTAAGATTTCCCAGCAGAATATCACTCAAAGCACCGCACTGCCTCTGCCAGCTTGCTTCTTCCCATAGTCCTGGTGGCTTCTCTTTCCCTGGTAAGCAAGAAGCAACACACACACACACACACACACACACACACAACTGTTCACATGATATAAAATCAAATATTTCTTGCTTCCTTTTTTACTTTTGGACTGGTTTTATTCGGTCATTCATTCATTTTCAGTAAACGCTTAATCCTTACTAGGGTCGTGGGCCGGTGCCAGCTCACACACACTCAAACACTCACACCTACAGACAATTTAGAATCCCCACTTCACCTGACAGGCATGTCTTTGGCCTGTAGGAGAAACCGGAGACCCTGGAGGAAACCCACACAACTGCAAGGAGAATGTGCTCTTCCGGTCCTATAATACTACTTTCATTTCATTCTTAAGTGAAAAAACAAAAGGGTGAATACCTTGAAATACCCTTTGTAAAACTGTCTGGTCAGGTTTTTCCCCCTGAGGTATCTAGGCAGATACTGTATAGCCAAGCTAGTTTTTCCATTAGAACTGGAGGCAAGAACTGGCCTGAAAAACTGGGATGTTTAATTAACCACAAATGTGATGATGGAATCAAACAGGAAGTGGCATTGGCATCAAACTTTTAATCATGACAGTATAATTTTCAGTCTGAACTGGTTTTTAAACAGTTTTTATTTTAGTTCTGATAAAGGGGTCTCTTAAAAGCTTCAAATAAAATATCTGCAGTATCTTTTAAAAGCTCCAGATATCTGTGTTTAATCCCAAATGGCCCAAAAATTTTAATGTCCACCACCATACAGCCAGAAAGGTGTGTGGAAATAGGCCTTTTTTGTAGATTTTATTAAATAAACTGAAGGCATAACTTCTCCAGTTTGCCACTAAGATATCTGTATCTTCCTATAGCAGTAAGTAGACCAAATACAAGTCTTTAACAAGAAACAAGACCTAATTGTTCTTACATGGAAAACAGGCAAACAGTATGTTCTGATTTGAATGAAACAAATCCCCTTTGGGAATCATAAATATAATTTTGCATGTGGGCTTTAAACTAGATGTTCCTTTTTATGGCACATTGGCTCTAGAGACTAGAGTTTGGTCACTTGTTTGAGGAAAGCAAGCCAACAAAGCCATCGGGTCAGTATCAAGCTTTCTAAAAGTGCTATGTCCCTGATAGCATAGCAGTCACTGTAATTGTTCTGTTATGAACATATTAATAAAATATTTAGAAATACTCTCGATGATTTTTACTGTCATAAACATAGAGAAAGAAGGCTACACATGTAGGGTGAGGACAAGGGCTTTGTGACCCTTTCTTTGAATTTGTAGACCCACAATCATGATCAACGCCTGTTTCTAATTAGATTTAGGATTAATAATCTGAGCTGGATCAAGCGTATATTGAAGTCTTCCAGAGTAGAAAGAGGATCTTTGAGGATTTGTGTTGTTTTTCCACTGGAGAAGGTTTAAAGGGGACGTATTATCACTTTAGTGATAATAGGTCTATGGATTATACAAAAAATGTTCATGAAGTTCTTTGCACAAAATCACTCTCACATAAAGAGATCTCACCAGCTTAATTCTTCACAGTTTCAGTCCCTTTCAAAATGAGCTGTTTGGACGGAGGGTCCAATGTGATGTAATATTGAGCCAATTTGTATAGAACTGCGCCTCATCTGTCGAGACCCCACTAACTAGATTAGCTGAAGATCCGCCATTTTGTTGTTATTTTTACGAACGCGGATAAACCGAGTGCTGTGGCTACAGGCAGAGGCAAGTCACATATGAAGTGTTGTGTTGTTGACTGCAAAGAACAGCGCAAATCACAAATGGCTTTCATTTCACTTTCGATGGCCATGTCCCAGCAACAATGGGTTTCAGTATTTACAGAAATGGAAAATTCAAATGAGGTGCGATCTTCAGCAACGTGTGTATCTACTGTCCGTGACAACTCAGCAGATGAGGGAGATGTAAATACTTTCAAATAAAGACTTTTGTGTTTCTATCGCAGTTAGATTTGAACTAACTTGTTACTTTCGTTTTGCATGTGTCAAACGAGCAGCGCAAGGGGTGGGTGGAGCATGGGATGGGTGGGGCATGGCCAACAACAGCTTATTTGCATGAAAAGGACACAGCCCTGAAACGGCTCAGTAATAAACTGAAACTCATTTTGAAAGCGCCTGAAACTGTGAAGATTAAAGCTGGTGTTATCTCTTTATGTGAGAGTGATTTTGTGCAAAGAACTTCATGAACATTTTTTGTATAGTCCATAGACCTATTATAACTTGTTCTTTAAAAAGTGAGTTTTGCATAATATGTCCCCTTTAAGGCTTCCTTACAAGGCTTCATTTTGGAAGACAGTATAGCTACATACATAAAGCCTCAATGCTTAGTTCCGTTTAAATATTTCTTTGACAAATATCTTTTTGCCTTGACGACTCGCAGTTGCGTTTGAAAGTGACTCATTTCTGTCATTAGCATGAAAGAGCCACACATTACATACATTACACATATAAGTTATCATTAATGTCAACTGAGTGATACACATGTGTCTCTTTCATGGTTACATGGTCATATCATGCATATCTGATCTCGGACCACATATAGGACTGGATCAGATTTGAAAAGATCAGATCTGGGTATCCAGATCAGAACTCTGTCACATTGAGGCAAAAATGTGTCGTTTTGTAATGTGAATGTAGCCTATGTCCTGGGTGGGGTTAAATAAGCTTGGCACTTAATATTTGGTAAAGTTATGGATTTAACAGGGAATATCATCCAGTAACTTAAGCATAAATTCTCATCTTACAGAGTTAATATCCACATGTGCTTCTCAAGCAGTCAGTGGGCTTGACTTTACTGACACATTTAACCCTGCTTCCGAGGTTTACAATTATATTGTCTTTACTAAGCTAGCAGCCACACATACTTTCACCCACGCATTACACTTGTGTGGCCTGCAGCATCAACCTCAAGCAACTTCGCCTCTATGTAGCCAGACACAAATGGGTGGAAAAAGGGTAGCTCCATTTGAAGAGCATTTGAAAGGCTTGTACTACTGGAAGCGACTGAAACATTTCACTCATTGATAAAAAAGAGTGTCGCTATGAAAGTCATAAACCGGTGAAAAGCAACAATCAACAGTGCAGGCTGTAATCCTCTAACAGGCTCTCTGTTCTAGCAGCCATTACAGATCTGTCTTGGAGGCCTACAGAAGAGATTATAGGTAATTAGGGAGAAGACAGGCAGATCAAAAAAGTGTGTTGATGGGATGGGGGTCTGAATTTCATATTGTACATCAGGCATGTTTGGGCATGTGGCTCTAGCCTTTGAGATGGTTAGAACTGAGGCACAAATAATTGTTAGCTAAAATCTGCAAGACTAACTAATGTGGCTGTGTTTTCCTTTATTCATATGATGTGTTGCCTTGACTTGACTGTAGGGGGCACTATGCCTCTTCACACATGTGTGTCTATCATGAAGAACTTGCCTCAAGGCTCTGTGTGGCCAACTTTGAATTCTCTCCTTCTCTCTCTCTCTCTCTCTTTCTCTCTCTCTCTCTCTCAAGTGTCTGCAGACACTTCACAGCTGTGTCCAGCTGTAGCTGTTCTCTTCCTTGAGGTCAGGAGGGATTTCTGCAGCACGTCGGTCTGTTCTTAGAGAGATTTGATTTTATGGTTGTATGTTCCACAGCAGCTTGATGGTAAAACTTCAGCTGGAATGTTGACAAAGTGATGTGAATCATAAGCCACGTCAGAAATGATTTAGGAGCCCTTAGCAAAAACAATATTTCTGAATATGGTAGACCAAAGTGTGCACTGACCTCCTGAACTCTAGGCCTATTATTCATTTATTATGTAGAGAACATATAATTCAGTAGCTACCGTGAATTATTTGACAGCTTCTATGAAACTGAAATGTAGGCTATAGAGTTATGAGTGAGGGACTGAAGTGTGGCGTTAGGTCAATATGTTTTCTTTTCCCATCAAAGCCTCTCATGCCTTTACCAGTTTTTTTTATATAGTATGTGCCCCACCTCCATCTCAAAATGCAGACAGATGCAGACAGTATCGTATGTTTCCTCCCTCTGGACTCCCATCAGTGTGTATAATTTTTTGAGCTTGAGTGGGACAGTTCCTGTGTTTACACTCCACCTTCCTCCTGAACGTGAGCAGTGGAAGAGTTTATGGAAGAGTCGAAACAGTAGGTCGGGCACATAGAGAGCTTGGGTGGAATGAGGGCTAACGACTTGGCTGCGTGACATGTCCGGCACCAGCTACCCAAAATCTGGGGGGTGGGAGAGAACACATGACCTCGAGTGACCTCTTCAGATGACCTGTCCTTCAGTCGCATATGAATTGCCCATGACCCCAGAAGTCGACCGGCTGGGCTTTGTCTCTTGATGTTGTGTTTTTCATTGCTTGAATCAGTTTGTTACGTCGCTTCTGATTAGACAGGGTTTCTCTGCATGAGTGGACGATTGAATAAAGTGAGTCATGAGAACTTCGAAGGGCATCCAAAATTTCATGTGTGATGAATCCACTTCTGAGCTCGGTGATGAAAAGTGAAAGGGCCAAGACTGGCCTGCTTCCACCACCCACTAATGAACAGGCTTGCTCAGCTGCACCTAAAATGAAAATGACATCATTGTTGAATTCTTTTTGTTGAATGTTCACAGAGACTCATTTTATCTTGCACTGGACATCGTATTTCAAGCACTTTAGGACCCTACACTGAACGAGCCAGAACCACCACTGACCAGATATTATCCAGGTGGTACCAGTGTACAGCAGTGACATTGACACGATTGACATGTTTGACTAGAGTGAGTGTATCGGACACAGTATTATCTAAATCTGAGGCACTGACTACAAAGCTGTAGTCTAGATCAGTGGTCCCCAAACCACGGGTAACATCCACGTTTTTTTTCGGTGCAGCCCGCGGACCGGTACCACATGACCCACGGCCCAGTACTGCACAGAAAAAAAACGTGGATGTTACCCGTTTTATGTTGTCGGCTCGTTGTTATGAAAATGCTGTCAATAAAGCTGCAAGTACACACTGGATTTATGTTTATTAGTGTATTTTAAGTGAAGTGAAAGTGACCATTTGTCATATGTGAACACACCACAGCACACAGTGTGAACAGCACGAAATTCTTCCTC
>JBBPDB010000083.1:15660237-15673419 GCA_037974465.1 Brachypetersius altus
TCTGTTTCCTGTTTTGTTTTGTTTAATAAAACCCATAGCATGGATGCCTGTGTTCCAGCCTGGTTCATGCACAGAGGCAAATCACAGGGGCCGGTTTACCCGGCCCCTCGTGAGAGCTGTGTAGCTGCTGTGTAGTGCCAACAGCAGCCTGTTGTGGGACACTTTTGTTTATTTTCTTCACAGTAAGTCAGTAAGTAAGTCATACATGGTTTTAAACCACATTTACAATGAAGAGCTGGATGTGGTTTGAACAGGTTGAGGAAAGTTTTGGGGGTGTATAACTAGAAAGGATTTGGGTGACTATTGACTGTTTATGTTTATTAGCCACATTAGCCTTAATGCTAAGCTACAGATGAAAAAATAGGACACCAAACCTTTTGGGGAATACAGCCTGATTAGAGTTTTTGCTACTATCGCTTTAAGCGCCGTCAAGCCAAATCCAACTCCTGGTCACCATCTGTGAAGTGTTTCTCCAGATTTTACTGTCTAATTTTTGACTCTGGGCTCTACTTATTCAAACATTATTTTCAGGGTATTTACCAAATAATTTAGAAACTGAGTTTAAAGTTTCTCAGTAGGAAGCAGTTTAAAGGTCAAGCCACATTGTGTTCCCCCCACAACTATATTACATTCTTACATAAAAATCCATGGTATGTCAAAAAGTATCAAGGTGTAAGACATTCCTAAACCACTTAATTCTATTATGTCGCTGTTACAGTAAGTGGAATCCACAGTTTATTTTCACACAAATATGCACGCTATCTAATTCTAGCGCCTCATGTTACTGGGGCTGTAGAGAGACATTGTTAGGAGGGAAATGTCTGATTCCAGAAAAGCCACACAGGTCCACATAGCAAAAGGAATATGAGATGCAAGGACAGCAATTTTAGTCTTTTGCCTGAACACACCACATACCAGTGGTGGTGGTGGTGGCCTTGTGGGTAGGATACTCGCCTCTAGACTAAGAGGTCATGGATTTGAATCCAACCTTGAGCAGACCACCACTGGGTTCCTGAACAAGACCCTTAACCCTAAGTTGCTCAAGGAAGACTATCCCCTTTAGGGAATAGCAGTTGCTTTGGATAGTTAATGTGTTTTGTGTGGTGATATTGTAAAAGGAAGTCATAAAATTAAGCATAAGGCTTTCAGCTTTTAAGCATTTGATATTAGAACATGCAGGTGCAAACAGGAAATGAAACCAGATTTTATTTTTAATTTCATTGTGGGAATTCAGTTAAAAATTACCCATAAGGGGTATAGTTATAATGACTTATAACAGGGGCTTATAACAGGTAGTTCTGGTTCTTAAATTTGGCTGACATGGCCACTTTCAAAGCCACTGTAAAAGGTTCAGTACATTCACACCTTTGACCACTTCACTCACACGGGCCACCGAAAGAGATAAAGTACTTCTTAGCTAAAACTAAGCTGATTGGCAGGATCCATCTAAGTGCTTGCTCCAAACACAAATCCAGTAAATATCCATTAATGAGAGTTTACATTCACTATAATACTACAACTTAAGAAAGTAAAGAATATATTAACTGTGTTGTAGAAGCTTCAAATGTCTGTGTATTCATCAGACTAAATAGTTTATTTTTGTGGACCCTTTCCCCAATTTCTCATTGAAGTTGAGAAGTTCCACTGCAGCTTAAAACATATTTAAAGGTCATTCCTTATTTCAGATAAAACATTTAGAATGAAATAATGTATTCATCATATTGTATGAGTCACAGATTTGTATCTATCAGACTTTAATCCCATTTTTCCATCCCTCACTACAATATCCTTCGTGCGTCATGCATGTATAGACAATGCGTCCAAAAGTTTTCAGACACCCGTTCATACAGCGTTTCTTCTGAAAGGATATTAATAAGGGAAGCCCCTTGGAAATTCTCATCAGACCTTTTAGCCTGTCACTGCTTATATGGGCTAATACATGCAACAATGCTGCAAGGGCACATTTGTGGTTTACAAAGTAAACATTGGGAAACATATTGCAATCCTGGAAATGTTACGTGTTGTGAAATATTTTTGCCATCTTGTCTACCCTTTATAAATCTGACAGTTTGTACTGATCTTCCAAAAGGCAGTTTTCTCTTTGATGAAATACTGTACTGTGATTTTTGGACATGTTCCCTTTTCCACCCCCACCTTCCCTCCTTTCTGGCCTCTTTCCTGCAGCCCCGAGCACAACCTTGTCATATTCAGAGTATGATTTAGACTCCAGGACTAGAGGAGTTGCCACAAAGCCTCTGATAAAAGTGCTGAGACATCAAACAGTGAGATCTGTCAGGGCCCTCACATCACCAGCACTGCTCAAGAACTGGCATGTGTGAATGTGAACGTGTGTGAACGTCTTTTTGACACAGTCCCATATTGTTTTGTTTCTCCAGCTGGCAAGTACGTGGGTGATGGGGGTCCCGTTTCAAAGATAACACCAAAACACAATTAACCCCAATGACACATGAGAATCGCTTCCTGAGGCTCGCTTACCACACTTTGACAGTCCACCATAAGGGGGGCCATTGTAAAATAGTGTGTTTGCTTTGGGCGCAGCTCACCTCTCCTCGCTCGCACATAACACACACGTGAACCATCCCCCCTAACACCCCCCCCACACACACACACACACTCCTCTACTTCAGGGTCATACTTTTCAACATTGTCTTTTACACTTACAGAGGACTGCACACACGTGTCCACCTTTACAACATTTATTTTGTCCACGCGAACAACCGGCACCACATACCACCCTCCTCCCCCTCCCCCAATTTGGCTATTTATGTAGATCATTAAAATAAACAGTGAGGCTCTACATTTGAATGTTTGAAAGGAGCTTGATGGAGTAAAAACAAGCAGTCATCCCTTCAGTCAACATATTCGCCTAGGCTGTGTATGTTGCCACAGATGGTAGACGCCTGCATACTGCTGGTTTTCACATTTATCATCCATTCGGGCTCAAAATGTGATCGCGTGGCAGTTTATTTGATCAAATGCATCTGCCATTAATGGCTCATGTACAGAATATGCTAATGAAGAAAAGTACATTGACCTTCATAAAGCAGACATCCTCACCCACATCCATATGAGCTGTGGTGACCTTGCCTGGAAGAGAAAGTGTATTTTACTCTCATGCACAGTGTGGACAATGGTAAGAAAAGGATCATGGTTGGAGATTTGCAGAAGAGTTTTGGAATCAAAGGAGCTTATTGGCAAAGAACGCTCAAAATGGTTTGGCATACAAAGATTCTTCCCCGCAGATACATTTGTTCTGTAAAGATTTGAGCTTGTTTTTCATCATTGTTAACAACCTTGTTAGGATACAAGGCATGATGGACTGTGTGAAAGACATTTTAAATAAAGAAGCTGAAACTGGGTCATGTCTGGATCTCACGGAAAGACGTCCAAATCCATGTAAAACTGGTTCAATCTCCACACAATAAAACTCTTATGAGCATCCCAGCTCCCCGACCTCAGCCCTGTTGAAGATCAGTGGAACAGGTCGAAAAGGAGAGCCCAGAAGACTGTCTTTACAAAAAAATGCCAATCATTATGGCATTGTAATTATGGCATTTTGGTTGGAGCGTCCATTCAAGGTTATGTAACGCTAATTTACAGTAAACCAAAGCTGTTTATGCCAAGATCATCCTTATCATTTGTGTCTCACAGTTCACTGTCCTCTATCATTTATTTCAGTTTACATTTTCTCTTGAGTTAAGGTTCTGCATCAAAAAAAATCCTCAGTGCATAATTAGCATCTAATTGTTTTCACTTGTAACCTTTGGGATATATGTCCCTAGTTATTCAGGAGCCTGTAATCTGCATATGTGAACTATAGAATTGCATAACTTTAATTGGCAACAAATTTTCATTTGAAGTATTTTTAGTCATCTGTTTTCACTCAGGTTCTTGAGTTTCAGATTTCTCTTTGATGCCGAGTAGCTTTTTCCACGTACTCGTGTGCTCCTCATTTCAGATGTGCTACTAATGAGAGAGATGCACGTGACCATAACCATAATTATATACACGTTCACACATTTGCACCCTGGAAGCAGAGAGGGAGTGAAGTGATCCGTCATATATAATCACATCTACTGATGACAGCTTCCTAACCTCTTCTATGCTTCTACATGTTCTTCTGCATATGTTTCTGTAGCACACAAACTACATACTACAGGCCTTTGTGTCAGACTAAAGCAAACTGGACACACAAAGGTATATAGATCGTATGCATATGTTTCTCTTCCATATACATTTAAGAGAGGGCTGCACAAAACTGTGGCATGCGTGTATTTGGCTCAGCCAGACATGTCAACAGCCCCACCATGAACGGTTTGCTGATGTGTGCTTCTAGCAGAGCTTATGCTGAACTGGAATCAGCCTTTAATGCCAGGTGCATTCCTAAGTTTCCTGCTTGTCTAGAGAGCTAGTTAATAAACATGCTTGCACTTATGAAATAAAAGCAGCCAACCAACTGTAACGGCTCGGCCAGTGGTCAGTGAGGTTTGGTTATATTTTGGGACTTTTATTTTGACTTACTTGTCTGTTTTAGTGTCACGTGTCTCGTCTCCACCTGCCTTGTGTTTTGTTCTCTGATTTCCATCTGTATTTAAGTTCCGTTTGTTTAGCCCATTGTTGTCAGTCCATCGCCTCATATCCCTTGTTTGCAAGCTGTATCTCGTTTTTCACGTTCATGTTCTTGTAGCGGCCACCTGAGCCAGGTTTGCTTTTCTGTTTTGTTTTCTTTAATAAAGATGGAAATAATGGATTCACGTTTTCGAGTCTGGTCCATGCCCCGAGGTAAATCACCGGAGCCGGCTAGACCCGGCCCCCGTGACACCAACTTAAGGTATTCATGGATTATCTGAACTTATGGACAGGTCTGGGTCCTGTGTGGACTTTGTATGTTGAAAATGAACACATTTTCATGTGTAGATGAAAATTAAAGCCCTGAGACCTCCATGTCATCATGCCTTTTGAATATCTTGTGTACAAAAAAAAAAACTCCACTCATAGCTGTTTTAATTGACTGACTGCCTAACCAGGCTTCCCTGTTCCATTCCATATTTATATACTGCGTTTATAAACATCCTTGAGTGTTTTAATCTTGAACAGCATGTTGTCTTTCCTGCTCATACATGATGACATATACATGTGATGAAAGACTCTAATCTGTTCTGCAGGACTATAATAGGTGTTATAGACCACCTTTTTACACACTCACCTAAGCTTCACCTTAGTCGAAAATGCATTTTCTTTTCTGCATAATTTCTCATGCATTGGTCCATCTTTTTCCATGAATGATGCTTAAAGTTGTCATAACATCTCATCTTGATTACTGTAATGCTCTTTTTCATGGTCTCCTTACAAAAACATTGCTAGGCTTTAGTCTGTGCAAAAAGCTGCTTCTATTCTTACCTTTACTAAGAAGTCTGAACCATTCTTTATGCTCGTCTTGTACTGGCTTGCTTGAAGTCCCCGAATTCTGACTGTCTTCAATATTTTTTAATGTGTCTACCAAAGTATGGAAGTTTCTCCCTAAGAATATAAACTCCGGATTCTGCTAACTATTTGTTGTTTCCTGAGCTCATCTCAGTCACAATCACTCAGGCCATAAGACTTGTACATTAGAACTAGAGGTGGGCATAGATTAATTTTTTTAACGCTCAAAAAAATCCGCCCCCCACCCCCACAGAGAGACCGAGACAAGTTTAAAACGTGTGCGAACCGGACAAATCACAGAAATATAAAGGTAAAATTCATCATAGCTTGCGTAGTATGGACCCTGCTCCCTCTGTCCGGGGTAAGTTAACGGCGATATTTTTTTATCGCGTGATAAGAATCTCGCGCGTTAACGCCGTTAACGGCCCAGCACTAATTATAACACAAACTGAATTTCACCTCACTTAATCTCAGTTACATAGTTACAACTACATGTTGTACTTGTATACCTATGTATGTGACAAATAAAGAATCTTGAATCTTGAGCTATGTGGGATCTGGCTTGGGATGCATATAGAATTTAAGGCAAAGATGTGGGTCCTTAATTGGTGACTCTGATGGGATTGTGGGATGGAAATAAATACGGTTTCATCATGGCAGCTTCTGCAACTAGATCCTAAAATGCAGCAAACACAGTGAAAATGGTGAAAAGAATATATAACTTTATCTGACAATCACACATTTCACTTTCTTTCTTTTTAAACTCTAACTCTTTCTACAAAAACATGAGACCAAATGAGGCTTTCAAGGGTCACGAATTGAGATTGTGGAGGCCTAAAAAAAAAAAAAAGAGGACTGTATATTAGTAAAGGAACACACTGAGTGTTATAGATTTTGAAGTGGTGCAATACCTCTTTTCACTTTTCCTTCCCTACTCCAGATCCAATATTCCCTTCACCTGTAACCCAACCTCAGCAAACTGGTATCAAAACAGTGGACCAACGTGTAAGAATTCTTTCTTGACGTCAAAAGGGCTTCCCCTTGGGGCCGAGGGGACCGTACTCCCCTCTTTCTACATATATCAATAGTCAGAGTGGGCTTAAAGTCCAGATCCTGTCCTCTCTTTTTTCCTTGTGTGCATTCCCCAAGTCTGTAAGTCTGCAGCCAGCACGTGTCAGTCCACCACCCCGTAGGTCCAGAGGCCCCCTTAATGACTGTAATCATTCTCTTGTGCCTCTTTGCCATAAACTGATGTATCCTTTACCCACTGCTCATTTGCCATGTGGGGGGCAGCTCAGCAGTTTTCTAGGGGCCCCAGCATGTTGATCAAGCTAAAACGTGCTTCAGGTGGGCTTCAAAATATTACAAAACAGAAAGAAAGAAATTAAATCAGACAGTTTAGAGAGAGGACAAACATTATGATGTACTGAAGCTGGCAGACTTCATTCAGCATGAAATCTAAGCTCCTAAACTTCAACTCCGGGTTCAGAGGTAGAAGCAGGACATCCCATGAACCGAGGGCACAACGAAGAGTGAAAGCAAAGCTGCAATCACTCCAGAACCGTCAGGGTGGGACTACCTATATCCTAAAACACTAGAGTTGAGTCATTTTTACAGTCACTGATATCAAGAACCTGTTCAGCTCCCATACATAACTAAAGGAAACGTCTTCAGGGCCATGGTCCTTCCATCCAGTTTACCAGTTTAGTGACCAAGACAGATCTGAAGCTGACTTAGTTACTCAAAATTTGCAAGAAATGATATTTTACTTGTGCTCCATAATGCGATGCCTCCTGCAAATGACATTTCTCTGGTGCTGATATGAAAACTAACTTAACAAAATAACAAATTGCAGATAATGTGCCATAAAATGGCATCAAACATTCATTTCATTGACTGATTTCAAGGGACACATTATGGATGAGCCTATAAAACAGAACTGGTGTCAATTAGGTTCTACAGATTGAGCTATGAGAACAAAAGAATGACTACTTCACAGAGCTCCTGGGCTGGTATGCAAAGCTTTTGGACTGAACCCTCCTTAATCCAAGACGTGAAGATGGAAGATGGAGGAAATCATAAAAGATACATACGTGGGTGTCCCTATATCATGCCTCAATGAAAAGGTATTCTACATATTAGGGAGGAACTGGGGGAATGTGCACTTGCATATGGATTCTGACCCATGTTGTCAATGCTTCTTATCAGTGCATTATAACCAATTCTAGGTCTCATCACTACTGGTAAAACAATGTGACCAGGCACTCTCTGGTCCTGGAGGGCTCCTCAAACAAACTCAGTCATTCTGACCATTATGTGGTGAGTTAAACCAGGTGCCATTGAGAAGAGCCTTGACCAAGCAGTGATGCACACTGGCCCTCCAGGACCAGAGCTGAACACCTAGAGCATCTCTGTCCATCCTTGCTCACAATTTCCATGCTTGCTTTGTGAACCTGCTGTTATTGTTACTGGCACAGGAAAATCAAATTGTCTGGAAAATGTTGCATATTGTAAAGCCAGCCTGAGGACACACCTCACACTCTCTCCTGGATGTGTCTATACGTTGTAATAGAGGCCTTTAATTGCTTTGCCTTTGTCAAAGTTTTCTGTTCTTGCTAATCTGCTAACATTAGGAAGTAGATGAGAGAAAGAGCATGCACAGAGGAACACCTGTTCCTGCAAGGAGGTACTCAAAAGACACTCTCTCATCTCTGCACCGCTGCTTCTCAGTTCCCTGGGAAAAAAAAAGGCCAAACTGATAGGCCGCCAAACACGAGGAGTCTGTAATCACCGGTGTTTCTACACCTCGGCCAGATGTTCCGCCAGGTGAGGAGCGGCACTTTCATCCAAATGACAAACCTTCGGCCAATTCTTGTCAACAGGGCTGTGAGGCTTAGCACAGCTTGTGGTTCGCCGATCAAGAAATGTATGGTTCACATAATATCCCTTTCCTGTTTTGAAAGTTAAGGGCGGATAAGGACTGTGTTCAACAAGAGCCCTAACTGCATTGCAATTACAGTAGAACGTTCAACCCTTTTTTTTTTTGCACTTTTTTTCCACTGTCTAACTTGTGGTATGAAAATAAACAAACATGTATCACATATAACTCAATGTGCTTGCCTGAACTGCCTACAAAGTAAAACAATATACTCTTGTCAAAATATCACTTATCAGACATGGGCCAAAATCAATAGCCATTCACTGTTCTGTTAATGAGTACTAAGAAAAGTAAGAAAATGGTTATGACAGTTAGACATTGTAATGAACAGAACCTGCTAGGAAAGCAAGCTGAGTTGTGTAATGATGTTTGTTTTAGACAGATGAGACTTTCCCCAGAAGAATAAGGGAACAGAGCCAGCCAAATGACAGAAAGCAGCAATTAGGTTTCTCCGCTGAAGGCTAAGTTTCAGTGCAGTCCTTGGAGGTTCTCCCTGCTTTGAAATGAAACAAACAGTGTTTATTTGTGGAATGTGCCGTTTACTGAACGCGCTCCGAGTATCAACAAATGAGGTTTAAAAGCCATCTTCATCTGCACATTTAAACTTGAATATTTATAATGTGCATGTACATCTCTGGAAAACAAAATAAGAGATGGCTGCAAAAATGTTCAGTTTCTAAGGTTTTATCTTTTATAGGTGCAAGTGTTAAACTGAACAGCTTTGCCTTGGTTTTTAAGAACAGCTGACACTATTTCTGCTGCCAATTTCCAAATAAAAATATTGTCCAGTTTTCATCAAAAGCCTAAGAGGTATTCTACATATTAGGGAAGAACTTGGGGAACAACAAACATACTAATTCTGACATTTAAGTGGTGAGTTGAAGAGCCTTGACCAAGCTGTGGTGCACTGGAGCTGTGAGGTCTAGGCCAGCGGATGGAAGAGGCCGCTGTATAGTTTTAGTTCATGGGGCTTTTATTTTGACATTGGGGTTTGTGTGTGTCTGGTGTGTTGTTTGTCAGCTGTCCTGTGTTTAGTTATTAGTGATTGTGTTAGGGGATTGGTTTCTGTGCTTGACTGTTATGTATTTAAGTTCATTAAGTTCTTGTTTGAGTTGCTGGTTGTCCCTCACAATATCCTCACACTACCCATGCCTTATGTCTGCTGTTTAAATATAAAAAATATGTTTTGTGCTACCTCTTTTGGTTTAAGTGTAGAGTCTGTGTGTATGTAAATAAAAACCATCTCATGGAACCTGCACCTTTGCGCCTCGCTTTACCTCCCTGAGACACGATGTGACAGGAGCCGAACACCTAGAGCATGTCTGATTATCTACAGTGCATCCAGAAAGTATTGACAGCGCATCACTTTTTACATCATCTTGTTACATTACAGCCTTCTACACACAACACCCCATAATGACAACGTGAAAAAAGTTATGCAAATTTATTAAACATTTGAGAATTTTAATCAAAATAAGAGAAATGATGCAGTGTTTACAGACCTCGAATAAAACAAGAAACCAAATCTCTTGTTCACTCTTAATCAAAATGGCAATAATTACCTTTGACGTACTTCTAGTAGTGTTTTGCCATCCAACAGGTCACATTGTAAGAGGAGAGTGTTTTACAGCAGTGTTTCTATACTTTCTCATTAAATAAAGTCACTATCAGTACCTCATAAGGTGCTTGTGTCAGAATTTAACAGACACTAGCATGGAATGGTTGTAATACTCCTGATTTAAAAGTAAATTGCTGTGGTGTTGCGTTTTTAAACCAGAGCTGTATAAGATCACTGTCAGAACAAAAACTCATACCTTCAAAATGATAAGACGTTCGGACAATAGACCATACAATTTGTGTTTTCCAAGTAATATTGGAAATGCTCACAAAATTTAAAGGGCAGTAGAAAGGTTGTTTCAAATGATTGTCAAAACATAATGTGTTTGAATAAGAAGCAATTATTCGACCAATTAAACTGTTAGTATCTATTTCAGTTATGATGTATTTTTGCAAGGGATGCCAGGTTTTGTTCAGCTTTTCAGCCCCCAATCTGATCAAAATGCCTTAACGTTGAGCATCAGATGATTCAGATAAGAATAATAGTGATAAAACAGCAACATAAGTTAGAAAAATCGTTTGTCTTCATCGTATCTGTCACAGGAACAATGGCTAGTCCACATCTTGTGAGGCTGCGGCACGTCTCATCACGCCTGTAAGGATTACAGAAGGAGATAGAAACGGGAGGAATACACACCAGTCCACTTTAGAGTCACACGTTTAGCTCTTGCTTCCAGGCTCATCCTGGTTCCTCTCTTTGCTTCCTGTCTGCTTGTAAATGACAGGTTAGTTTTCTCTTCCACAGCCGAGCACACAGCACACATCAGAGTACTACAGTTCCTTTTTAACAGTCCTCAGCAAACAGCATAGAAATACAGTTTTCAGTCAGAATTCACCTTAACCACCAGAGTAATACAGTTTCTACAAAGTTCTTGGATAACTTTACCTCTAACCCTCTGCTTATGCAACTGAGTGACCACGCACTGAATCTCTGGCTCAGCCAGGCTTTAAACACACACACAGCCAATCACACGTTGAGGACAATCACTGATTACTCAGACAATTACTAAAGACAGGTGGACATGTCGTTAGGTAACTACAGCTCTTCTACACCTGGGCTGCATCAGCACCTAACGGTCACACTCTCTAAACACAAACTCTGTGGCCAGAACTAGTTTCTCCTAAAATTCTGGTGAGACTTAGGGTGTGTCCGATATCGCGCACTAGCGTCAGTGCGGACTGCGCACTGCTGTGGTAAGTTTTAAACGGAACACTAACGTTTTGCACTTAGTGGAAGTGACGGACTAACATTTGCTTGCGATTCTCCAGCTGCCAAAATATCTGCCGGTTTTATCGCAGTGTACATCAGTAAAATAATTTTATTAACGTTACTTACATTTATACGAACCAGCTGCCTCCGCCATTTTGCCGCCATTATCCAACTCGAAAACACATTGAAAGTCCCGCCCCCTCCGCTACGTGGTCAAAATGGCGCCTGTTTAGTGCACATAGTGTCCATCGTTCTGCACTGCGTTTCCTGGCCGATTTCAGTGCACAGAGTTTTAGCTTAGTTTTCAGTGTGAGCGCACTGTGCACTAAAATCGCACACTAAAAGTGCGCAAGTGCACGATTTCGGACACACCATAAGGCTTACCAGACGTCAAAGTAGAGTCTAAAATGTGATTCTTTTTATGCTAAACTTTGACTGACATGCCTAATCATTTAGATGTCTCTTTCTTTAATCTTTTAATGCAAAATGGCTTCACTATAAACATGTATACTATTTACAATCTGAACTGTCTTATTGTTAAATTATTACTATGTACCTCATTGCCCATTAATGCTACATCTACATTACAATACAAAAAAAAACAAGAAACAAAAGAGTGAGACTGAAGCAGATACAATTGACTACACCTGTATGTTTTTGCTGCTTGCTAGTTTAGAAAAATATGCAAAATATTATTAGTGCAGCACGATGATTGTCTGGAGGGCATTGCCCTACTTAATGATCCAAACTGTGTAGATTAGGTTGAGATATTCCTTTTTTCTGTTGAGAAAATGTATTCAGATACTTTTGAACTGTTGTTTTGTATTTGTCATACCAGAAATGGAGTACATATGCTCCCAAAACAAAAACAAAATATTTTCATGCCATGTCAAGACTTTTGGGATTTCTGTAACTCTTTTATGACACAAAATCAGTGTCTTCTTAGGAATTCCCCAGTGTAGGAGTGCAAACCCCAAAACTGCCTGTATTGAAACTATCAAATGTGTTTCATAGACAAAGAAAAAATTATGTTTACATTTAATGAATTTACATAATAAATAAAGAAAAACAACTTTTCTATATCATTGCTTGTTAGTGCAGTTGTTGTCAGGGTCATCATGCCGTGCAACTTCTTGGAATGGACAGACCGGGGCTGTATGTAGTGTGGCCTGCAGCCAAGTCCTTGGGTTTATACCAGACCAGAAAGTTACCTTATCCCCACCCTATACACCCAAATTCAGGTTTCAAAATTTGTTTTTCTACAGTATTTTAGTGATGAAATACAGAGTATGGAATACATTTTAAAGCCAAGGTTCAGCACCCTTGGTATAGACCCTGAATTAGGTTTGAGTGTTGAGTTGTGTAAGTTTGCCATGAGATCAGAATGTTGTGGGTTTGAATCCATGGAGGAAAGGAAAACTCACTTTAACAGTGTATAAACTTTTTAACATTTCATCCACCTTGTCTATAAAGACACACAAAAGAGAGAGCAAGATAAGGAGATTATTATATTCGATTCTGTGATTTTTCTGTTCCTGGCAGACTAGTTAGCCGGCTTGCTAATAGCTATGTTAGCCACTTGGCTAACTGTAACTGCCCTCTATTGCTGCCAGCCACGGCACAAATCTACACTATTCCACCCTCTCATTCAGTTTCTTGGAAGGGATAGGATAGAGTGGGAGATATGTTGACAGAAGGAAGGCCTCTCTTTACTCCACATTCCACAGACTCTTGGGCTCTCGCACACTAAAGGCCTTGCTTCTTGTGTAATTCCTGAAACTGTCTTGACCTCAAATCTTTCAGTGTTGACCCTCGAACGCATCTGCCCACAGACCCCATTGACCCTGAATATCTAGACCAGTGGTCCCCAACCTTTATTTGGTCAATTCGATTTCGGTTTAATATCAGAAACTATTTTCACGGCCCGGCCTTTAAGGAGTGGCAGATAAATGTACGTATTTATACAAATAAA